>JARQOD010000008.1:31525453-31563224 GCA_033576555.1 Oophaga sylvatica
CCTTTACATTTTTTGACCCAGGACGATATGTGACGACAAAATTAAACCTGGTAAAAAACAACGACCACCTAGCTTGTCTGGGATTCAGACGTTTTGCGGACTCCAGATATAGCAGATTCTTGTGATCGGTGATGACGGTGACCGGATGGACTTCCCCCTCCAAAAAATGGCGCCACTCCTCAAAAGCTAACTTAATGGCCAAGAGTTCCCTATTGCCGACATCGTAATTCCTCTCAGTGGACGACAATTTTTTAGAGAAAAAGGCGCACGGATGCCACTTACCAGGGACGAACCCTGTGACAATACTGCTCCCACCCCTACCTCGGAAGCGTCTACCTCTACAATGAACGGCTGTGACGCATCAGGTTGAATGAGTATGGGTGCCGAGGCAAAACATTTTTTCAAGGAGGAGAATGCTTGACAAGCCTTGTCAGACCACCTAGAAAAATCCGTCCCTTTTTTTGTCATGTCTGTGAGAGGTTTAACCATGGACGAGAAATTACGAATAAATTTCCGGTAATAATTAGCAAACCCAGGAAACGTTGTAGAGCCTTAAGATTCTCTGGCAGATCCCACTCAAGAACTGCCCGCACTTTCCCAGGGTCCATACGAAAACCGGATGCTGACACCAGGAAGCCTAAAAACTGAAGTTCCTGTACGGCGAACACACACTTTTCCCATTTGGCGTACAGTTTATTATCCCGCAAGATCTGTAACACCTGCCTAACATGCTCCTGATGAGACACAAGATCTGGCGAGTAAATTAAGATATCATCCAGATATATGACAACAAACTGTCCCACCAGGCGGCAAAAAATGTAATTTACAAAGTGTTGGAACACCGCCGGGGCATTAGTCAGACCGAATGGCATGACAAGGTTCTCATAATGCCCCTCCGTAGTGTTAAACGCCGTCTTCCACTCATCCCCCTCCTTCATTCTAATCAGATTGTACGCTCCCCTGAGATCCAACTTAGAGAACCATTTGGCGCCCACGATCTGATTGAAGAGATCGGGAATAAGTGGGAGCGGATACGGATCTCGGACCATAATCCGATTAAGTTCACGTAAATCCAGGCAAGGGCGTAGGCCTCCATCTTTCTTCTTCACAAAGAAGAACCCCGCGGCCACCGGGGAAGATGAAGGTCTAATATTCCCCTTAGCCAGACTTTCAGAAATATAATCCTTCATGGCCTGCCTCTCTGGACCAGATAGGTTATACAACCTAGATTTGGGTAACTTGGCCTCAGGGAGCAGTTTTACAGAACAGTCATGCACGCGATGAGGAGGTAGTTCCTGACACCCTTTCTCCGAGAATACATCCTCAAAGTCCGCCAGAAATGGAGGTAAGACCATAGGAGTGACCGCACCGATGACCGTATTCATGCAGTTTTTATTACAGAATTCACTCCATTGGCTTATCTCTCTGGATTGCCAATTAATAACAGGGTTATGCTTAGTTAACCAAGGAAGGCCCAACACTATAGGAGTGGGAAGACCCTCCAACACGTAACAAGACAACAGTTCTTTATGTATCACTCCCACTTGAAGTTTTACATTATGCACAGCTTGCAAAAAACTTCCCTGACCGAGAGGCCTGGCGTCGATCGAGAATATGGGGATGGGTTTAGCCAACACACTCAATTGCATACCTTGAACCCGGGCAAACCGAGCGTCCACCAGATTAGCCCCGCCCCACTATCCAGAAGAACAGATATCCTCTCAGTTCTCGTACCCACCACCACCTCCGCCGGTACGAGAAACTGAGACGAACCTAGGGACGAAATACCTACTCCCAGATTGCCGTCCACCACACAACCTGGGATCAATAGTTTCCGACGACCCTTTATTCTGCAAAGGACGGGATGGACACCCCCAATTAAATGTCCCTTTCTCCCGCAGAAGAAACACCTTCCTGTCTTGTGGCGCATCGCCGGTCCCCTCCCCCGAAATGATGTCCCTCCTAATTGCATAGGCTCCTCTGGACTGACCAGGGGAACCTCCATATAAGGGACCCTTGAAGAAGGTGGAGTCATCACAGGGGGCGGAGTTACCCCGCACCTCTCCCGAAGCCATCTGTCAATGCGAATAGCAAGGGCCATAGCGGCTTCCAGTGACGCGGGAGGGTCATACTGTGCCAACACATCCTTTAATTTGTCAGATAAACCTTGACAAAACTGGCTCCTAAGAGCCGGGTCATTCCACTGGGTGTCCGTGGCCCACCTACGGAACTCCGAACAGAATTCCTCCGCCAGACGATCTCCCTGCTGGATCCTACGTAACTTAGATTCAGCAAGGGAGATCCGGTCCGGGTCATCATATACGAAACCCAGAGCAACAAAAAACCTATCCACTGACTGGAGAGCCGGGGAGCCCGGGGGAAGAGAGAACGCCCATGATTGTGGGTCCCCTTGTAGGAGCGAGATGATAATTCCCACCCTTTGTTCTTCACTCCCCGATGACCGAGGCCGCAGCCGAAAGTACAATATACATGCCTCCGGGAAAACAAAAAACTTGTCCCGCCCCCCAGTGAACCGGTCAGGGAGAGCTACTTTAGTTTCTGGTCCGGCTTGCTCCGGGGGATACAAAACCTTGGACTTAACGTCCGCCAGCTCCATGGACAAACTCTGCAACTGCCGAGCAAGACTGGCTACTGGATCCATGGTAGCTGGAGAGAATCTTTTGTTGGTCGGTGAAAATGTCACGCAGTCTCTGCGTACAGGAGGTCAGGGGCCTAAGCTGACCCTAAGCTGGGGCCCTAACTAATCCCTCTACCTGGAGGTACTGTTAAAGGTACAGAGGTCCAGGCCGTCAGCATAACCCCTATCTCCTGAGGATCCCTGAACCTCAGTAATCTAGTCCTGAGAAGGACCCCGATCACAACAACAGGGGACAGGATAATATAAGCCAACACACAGTACTAGATGAACGAGACAGTACAAGGGGAAAACCAAAAAACCACCTTGCATACAAAAACTTGCACCAAAACAACAGAGGGAACACCAACGGGTAAGGAGATAAATAATAAAGCGAGGAAGGGAAAAAAACACACAAAGTACACTTCACTCCAAACTCCAAAATACCACAAGCCGCTCTGTTTGTCTGCAAGGAATGCTTTCACAGACAACTTCCCTAACAGACTGGCAGGTATTTGAAGGAGTCCCACTTCTGAAGCATTGACTGCAGCTGGGCTAGGCTGGGCCTCATCTAGCACAGAGAGAGAGAGAATTAACTCCCTCACTGCCAAAAAATACAAAGCACCAAAAACTCAGCTGCGAGAAGTCAGGCTGTGTAATCGTGATGATCTTCGTGGCGACACACCCGTGACAACAAGCCATCCCGCCACGTCAAGGCAACCCTTGTGGGACAGTCCTAACTCTAGTATTAGGGCTCATACTCACTGGCGACGAATACGGATGATATTCAGACGATAAAAAAATCGGATTCAAATCTGATCAATGTTATTCAATAGGTGACATCTCATTTGCGATTTTTTTTCTCAGCCGAAATCGGTGTGAGAAAAAAATCGCAGCATGCTGCGATTTGATGCGAATTTGGCATGATAATCGCCAATGCAAGTCAATGGGTGACCATGCGAGTGCTGTCCGATTTATACGCACCAGTCTCCTTTGAAAAGCCGGCAATTCATCCCCGGCTACTGTAAAATCACCCTGACAGCTCACAAAACACTAGATACATACACATAGAATATATATATATATACACACGTCATTGTGACACATACATATATATATATATTTATAGTTCATACACTTCTACATAGTATAATAGCCGCTAATTCACCCCCGGCTATACTGTAAAATCACACTGACAGCTTTAATAAAGAATAGAAACAATACATATACACACATGGAATACAATATATATATATATATATATATATATGTCATTGTGACATATATATATATATATACATATATTTATAGTTCATACACTTCTACATAGTATAATAGCCGCTAATTCAATTGCCGGCTTTTGTGAAATCACAGAACCCGACATGAAATGACACATGGTTTACAAACAGTTAACCATGTCATTTCATGTATTTTGATATATGGTTTTAACTTACAATTACATGAGTGTATGTGTGCAAAATTGCAGACATGTAGGGGTTAATTAAAGGTGTAAATTCATTGAAAAAAATGTGTGGGCTCCCGCTGTATTTTCTCCACCAGACAGACAAAGCAAGCGAGTAGGGGCAAATAATAGCCCATGGAGGGTGCATTTATTTTGTGCCCCCCTGGCTACTAACATCTGCCCCCAGACACCCCAGAAAAGGCAAATCTATAATTAGATTAGCCCTTTCTGGCACTTTGCCCGTCTATTCCCATTGCCCTGTAGCGGTGGCGAACGGGTTAATAAGGGGTTAAAGCCACCTTGCAATTGAAAGGTGACTTTAAGCCAGGTTAATAATTGAGAGCTGTCAATTAGACAACTATCAATTATTAATCCTATTGTATGAAAGAAAAATCAAACACACACACTTGAAAAAAAATCATTTTAATGAAATAATCAAACAATTTTTGACCATCTTTTATTTTCCTGCTAAAACCATTTCCTGTAATAAAAATAAAATAAAAAGCAAAATTATTCTTACCTATCCGATGCACAGTCAGGTCCCACGCTGTAATCCATCAGAAAGGGTTAACAGGTTACAGCTAGCAGGCATCTAATGCTGCCTGCTGAGCTGTTACCCCCTGAATGAATCAGTTCCTCTCCCGGCAAAAGGAGAGGAAGTGATTAATGTGTGAAGCTTAATTGATTTTTTCCCACTTTCACTTCAGGTCAGGTCACCCTAACCTGACCTGAAGTGAAAGTGGGAAGCAATCAATTAAGCTTCACACACTCATCACTTCCTCTCCTGTCGCCGGGAGAGGAACTGATTCATTCAGGGGATTACAGCTGAGCAATAAAATATGGTCCAAAACTGTGTCTTTATTTCATTAAAAGAATTAATAATTAATGTGTGTGTTTTTTTTCCTTTCATACAATAGGATTAATAATTGAGAGTTGTCAAATTGACAACTCTCAATTATTAACTTGGCTTAAAGTCACCTTTCAATTGCAAGGTGGCTTTAACCCCTTATTAACCCATTCGCCACCGCTACAGGGCAATGGGAATAGACGGGCAAAGTGCCAGAAAGGGCGAATCTAATTATAGATTTGCCTTTTCTGGGGTATCTGGGGGCAGATGGTAGTAGCCAGGGGGGTACAAAATAAATGCACGCTCCCTAGGCTATTATTATCTGCCCCCACTCGCTTGCTTTGTCTGTCTGGTGGAGAAAATACAGCGGGAGCCCACGCATTTTTTTTCAACGAATTTACACCTTTTCTTAACCCCTACATGTCTGCAATTTTGCACACATACACTCATGTAATTGCAAGTTAAAACCATATATCAAAATACATGAAATGACATGGTTAACTGTATGTAAACCATGTGTCATTTCATGTCGGGTTCTGTGATTTCACAAAAGCCGGCAATTGAATTAGCGGCTATTACAGTATGTAGAAGTGTATGAACTATAAATATATGTATATATATATATGTCACAATGACATATATATATATATATATATATATATATATATATATATATATATATATATGTATTCTATGTGTGTATATGTATTGTTTCTATTCTTTATTAAAGCTGTCAGTGTGATTTTACAGTATAGCCGGGGATGAATTAGCGGCTATTATACTATGTAGGAGTGTATGACCTATATATATATATATATATATATATATATATATATATATATATATATATATACGGTACAGACCAAAAGTTTGGACACACCTTCTCATTCAAAGATTTTTCTGTATTTTCATGACTATGAAAATTGTAGAATCACACTGAAGGCATCAAAACTATGAATTAACACATGTGGAATTATACATTACACTTTACAAAAAAGTGTGAAACAACTGAAAATATGTCTTATATTCTAGGTTCTTCAAAGTAGCCACCTTTTGCTTTGATTACTGCTTTGCACGCACAAAAGGTGAACGGATGGACTCTACATGCCTGGTTCCCACCGTGAAGCATGGAGGAGGAGGTGTGATGGTGTGGGGGTGCTTTGCTGGTGACACTGTTGGGGACTTATTCAAAACTGAAGGCATACTGAACCAGCATGGCTACCACAGCATCTTGCAGCAGCATGCTATTCCATCCGGTTTGCGTTTAGTTGGACCATCAATTATTTTTCAACAGGACAATGACCCCAAACACACCTCCAGGCTGTGTAAGGGCTATTTGACCAAGAAGGAGAGTGATGGGGTGCTACGCCAGATGACCTGACCTCCACAGTCACCAGACCTGAACCCAATCGAGATGGTTTGGGGTGAGCTGGACCGCTCACCGCTTCAATTTTGAATAATCCCCAACAGTGTCACCAGCAAAGCACCCCCACACCATCACACCACCTCCTCCATGCTTCACGGTAGGAACTAGGCATGTAGAGTCCATCCGTTCACCTTTTCTGCGTGCAAAGCAGTAATCAAAGCAAAAGGTGGCTACTTTGAGGAACCTAGAATATAAGACATATTTTCAGTTGTTTCACACTTTTTTGTAAAGTGTAATGTATAATTCCGCATGTGTTAATTCATAGTTTTGATGCCTTCAGTGTGAATGTACAATTTTCATAGTCATGAAAATACAGAAAAATCTTTGAATGAGAAGGTGTGTCCAAACTTTTGGTCTGTACTGTATATATTATACATATATATATATATATATATATATAATTATTTGCTTTTTGTGTACATTTTTTTTTACAATCTGATTTTTAAATGACTTTTTACATAGAGATAACTGCTCTATGTAAAACGTCATGTTAAAAACGCATTGCATACAGATGGAAAACGGATGGAGCAATTAAAAATCGCATACAAATCACATGACAATCGCATGACAATTGTATATATTCAGACCGTTTTTTCCATCCAGAAAATGGACCATTTTTTTTCCACAAATGGGTATGAGCCCTTAGTGTGAGTTTTTGTCCGCTGGCCTGGTTGTCTTTAGAAATTCTGCATGGACCAGAGCTCATACCACTAAACATCCGCTATCTTTTTACGTGGGCAGAACACTACTCAGACAACACAGAGTGAGGGTAAAATAGAGTGGTAATAATTTATTGAGCCACCTACACACAATAGCATATAGAATAGTCCCAGCAAATAACCAAGACGGTAGAAATTACAGAGTCTCACCCTTCCGCTGACTCGCCGGGATTAGAGCTGCTTCCAGGGCTGACTACTCCCATCAGAGTGCCCTCATAGAGAGGAGGTAACAAAAAGCTTAGAAAACTAACCGAGAGCAGTGAGGTATGTGTTCAGGTTACCTAATTGTCCCAACTTAGATTCCTTAAGACTAGTGTTGAGCGATACGATAATGTAAATATCGGCTATCGGCCGATATTAGCTCTATCGGCCTTTCGATAATTCGTTTCGATATTTTCGTCTTATCGAATACCGGAATCGGATTTGTCACTGTCACTGTGAGTGTCCGTCGGTCGGGTCTGTCAGGAGTCAGCGGCACTTACCTGGCAGAAGATCTCCGGCGGTCACGGCCTGGACTGCTTCATGGCCGCCATCATCTTTCCCTGGCGGTCACATGCAGTTTCCCCCCGATAACTGCAGTGACTGCTGGGTAATCCCGGCCGTAAAGCAGTCAGTCCGATGACGTCACCGCCGGGGAAGCAGGTTATCAGCTGTGCTGCGCTGGGATGACAGGCTCTGCCTGTCATTCTGATGTAGCAGAGCTGGATCGTCGTGGGACACTCGAGTCGTTACTATGGACTGCGTCGGTCAGGTGGTATACTTTTTTTTTTTTTTCATTTTTTTACAGGAGATCGATGGCGTCGCAGGATGAGACTGTAATAAAAGTAATGAAAACTGTGTTTTTTTTTTTTTTTATTAAATTAAAAAACTTTTTTATGAACATTCACCCGTCCGGATACATAAACAATTTAACTATTTACATACAGTGACCCTGTCCGGGTTATTTATAATTCTTTGGCAGGGGTGTTCCAGGTACCACCTGGTACTCTTCTGATGCTTGCCAAACATCCGAGGCACCAAGGACCACCAGGACCTGATGACGTCGTGTGGCCTGTACAGTCAAGTCGTGACCCGCTATCTGGGTCTGTGTGGCCACCTCTTTCATCTCCCTCCGGGTCTGGACCCCTATGTCCCGGACTGAACGAACCCCAGGGGGCCTAACAGGCGCCGGGTACGGGCCAGCTATACTTATCATGTCCATAGCTGGGGCTGCTGAGGAGACCACTGAGGGAGGCTGGGGAGATTTACGGCGTGGGGTGGGCACTTTTGCAGAGGCCTGGATGTGGGAGGCTGAAGGCTCCGAGGGTCTCACAGGTTCCTGACACTCTGGGGAGTAGGGGTCGCACCTGGTAACATTTAGGGCGTACCATCCATTGTAACCCCAGTGTCGGGTGTAAGTCACCAAGTCTCCTGGCAACAAGTCCCTCCCCGGGTGTCCTTCTGGGAGGTGAGCCTCCACGTCCCGCCGGTTCACAAAAACTTCTAAATAAAGTCCAGGCTCCTGGATGAAGCCCCAACCAGCTTTCAATTTAAAGCTCCGTACTGCACCCTTACGCCGCGGCTCCCTCACCGTACTTTTATCTTTTCTCATCCGGTCCTTATCTGCCCGGTCCTTCTCCAGCTGACGTTGGCGAAGTTTTTGGGATTCTCGCTGCTCCCTTTGTCGCTCTGCTTCCTTCTCCCAACGTCTCCACTCTTCCTCCTGACGCCGGTTGAAATTCTCCTCCACCAGCAGCTCCATGTCTCCACCATCAAACTGCAGCTTACAGTGTCCGGTTTGCGGCAGCTCTCCTGGCGCCCCCCAGTCCTGGCGGCGCTCACCTGCGGAGGAAGCAGCCGGCTCTGGAACAGATGACAGTCGGGGCTCCGGTACAGGCAGGTAGTGCTCTGGTGCCTGCGCGGCCTCCTCCATGAGGACGGGTGTCGCTTCTTCTGTCTCAGCGACGGGGGCAGACAGCGGGATCTGGGGTGCTGCCGGTGCAGCGTTTTTTGCACGAACGGGTGCCTCCACTGCGACAACGTCAACCGGATCACATTGCAAGGGCTGGGATGCCCGCACGGACTCCTCTACTAGAACGGGTGCCTCACCTTCCGGTACAGACACTTCAGGTAAGAGGGATTGGCACCGCTCCAAGTTTAGTTTTAGGACACGCCAGCTGGCTTCCATCCTGGCGACCTCCTCCCGGTGCCGGGCCAGGCCTCTTAGGGTATCCTCCGCTTCTTGCAGCGTAGGAGGGTTTCCAGGCCGGGTGCCCAACGGTGGTTCCGTGGCGATCGGGTCGCTTCCGTGGGGGGAGAACTCTGACTGCTCCATCCCTTCACACTTCTGCTCGTGTCCATTAGCCATCTCTGCCAAGTCACATGTGTCATTAGCATCTGGAGAGGGCCCCTCTTTTGTAGTGAGGCGGGACCTTCGTGTCAGTTTCCGCACACTGAGGAGGATGAGGAGGCGGAACTGAAGAGCTGTGGGGCACGATCTTACATTGCAGTACCATTTAGAGCCATCGTTTTCGCGTCACTGAGTGAGTGTGTACACCCATGAAGAGCACGCCCTTCTTCTTCACCAGTGCCTCGTCGTGACGCAGATATGGCGGAAAAATGGCAAATACATTCTCTGATGATTTTAGCAATTCTCAAGCACAAAACCAGTTCAATTCAGGCACACAGGACTCGCTTATAGCGAGCTACAGAATCCTGTTCGTGACGCCCAAGTTGAGTCGCACAGAGCAAGAGGTTTTGGGGGTACTCGGCACCGAGCCCGTCGACTTCTATGGGGTATGTCACGGCTTTACCCGGCAATTGAATCAGAGTCTATTTTACTATGTAGAAGTGTATAAACTATAAATATATGTATATATATATATGTCACAATGACATGTATATATATATGTATTCTATGTGTGTATATTTAGTGTTTACAAGGAAATAAAGGTTTTTTTTAGTTGCGATATTTTGTTCCCATAGACTTACATTGGACTTCCGGTATCGAAATCGGATATCGACGATATATAGTGCTATCGGCGATACAATTTCGATACGATATTTTTAGGTATCGAGCACTATCGCTCAACACTACTTAAGACGTATTTGGGGGTTTAAGGATGATCAATGAAGCAGTCTTGTGCTCTTCCCTGTGGGGTGGTGATCCCCTAAGCTGACATCCTGTAGAGTCTCTTGGAAAGAGGAAAAAGTATCTTTATATAGTTCACAACTGGCCTTCAACCAACATCCAGAGGTCAAGAGAAAGGTGTGAATGAAGTTATTTCGCATTGTTCGATTATGCCATCTATTTGCATAGTTTTTCCTCCTCTGTTTGAATCCCAACAAACAGGCTGGCCTGGACAGTGTGTAACCAGCATATCAGCACAGCAAACATCATTGTTCAGTGGCCATGCATTACTGTTTTGCAAAGTAGCAGGCAATAAACTGTAGAAGCTGATATTAGAGGTAAATATTCATCCTACAAGAAGAGTCAATACTTCATACAACAGTTTATTATTCTTGGCCTATAGAATTTATGTCTGGCATAATTAAAAAGAAATGCTGTGTTGTCACATTCCTCCCCCTTCTTAATAAACCCAGAATGCCGTGGGTCCAGGTGTCGCCCCTCGGCATTTGGGCACTGTATTGCACATTTATGGGTAAGCACTGAGGCACTTTATTAGTACTTTTTTCAGCGATCATGTCTCCTTAACAGATGGTGTTGTGATGCATAATTAGGATTGGTCTTTTTTGGATTTTTGCAGCACATTCTTTACATATTTATAGGCACATATATATAATGTTTGTGCACTTGGCAGCTTATTTATATAATTGATTTTGACACTTAATAAGTTTTTGTTTGCGGTATCATCTATGGTTTATATATTTTTACACTATGTTTTTTGTTATATAAGGAGATAATGATTGGCATTTATACAGTGTTCCCTTATGCCCTGGGCCTATGTATTAACCTATAATTGGTAGGGTTACATTTTATGAATTCTTTGTCATCTGTTTTTATATACATTTTTTTATTGGATTGTATACAATAAAGCTTATTCTATATATATTTCTATTTGTGGTTTTTGAATATATTTCTGGAGTTAACAAAATTATTATCCTTACATATCTGAGTACTTTAGGTTAAATTCACTGGAAAAAAAAAAACATTTCACAATTATTTAAAAAAAAAATTTCTTTGTACTCAGGAGGTATTGGGATTGTTTTAATCAATGTATATATAATATACAGCTGTGGCAAAAATTAAGAGACCACTGAAAATTTTTCAGTTTCTCTGATTTTTCGGTATATTTTTCAGTAAAATGTAAATTGCTCTTTTATTCTATAAACTACTGACAACATGTCTCCGAGTTTCCAAGCAATAAGTTTTGTATTTATTTTCAGAAAATGAGAAATGGTCAAAATAACCAAAAATGCAGTGCTTGCAGACCTCAAATAATGCTAAGAAAACAAGTTCATAATCATTTAGAAACAACAATACTAATGTTTTAAATCAAACAGATAAAGCAAGGGAGACACTGTCACGCTGTATAGCAGATATATATATGAGATGTCTGTAATCTATATCAAAAAGGGCAACATACTATATAACATGCGCATAGATATATTATAACATGGATTTACCTGACAGAATGTCCACTGGGTCAAAACGGAATCCGTTATACGCTGTCTCCGGCTAGAGGGTGACCGGGGTCTAAGCTGACCCTGAACTGGGGTCCTAACTAATCCCTCAACCTGGAGGTACTGTTAAAGGTACAGAGGTCCAGGCCACCAGCGTAAACCCTGTCTCCTATCAATCCCTGCCAACTGTATTCTAGTCCTAAGAAGGACCCTGAATACCACCAAAGGGAATGAACAGGTAACGGATAATGAACAGAAAGACATACAAGAAAGACAAGAAATAAAGTAAATAAAGTCTTACATACAACACTCACACACAGTAGGAACACCTAAGGTCTCAGAGATTAACTATAAGCTATAAGAGTAAAAACACCTAATGAACTCTTAGCTTAAATATTCTCAGAACCGATCCAGTCTGCTGAACTACATGAATGCTTTCACCGGCATCTAACACCCAGACTGGCAGAAATATAAAGGAAACTAATTAGAACATAATCAAAAGCAGCCGGGCGAGGCTGCACCTAGCCTTAGCAAAGAGCTAGGAAAAATTAACTCTCACATTACTAAAAAACAAAGAAACAGAAGCTCAGCTGTGAGAAGTCAGAATGTGCAATCGCGACGATCTTCGTGGCGATGCACCCATGACAGTACCCCCCTTCTACGAGGGGCCTCCGGACCCTCATGACCAGGTCTGTCCGGGTGAGTTGTGTGAAAGGTCCGTCCACGTTATCATTGACCACCACTGAAGGAGGTAGAGGTGACGGTATGACTGGTGCCACATACTTTTTAAGTAATGACTTGTGAAACACATTATGAATTTTAAACGTAGGAGGGAGGTCCAGACGAAATGCCACAGGATTAATTATGGAGCTGATCCTGTACGGCCCGATGAATCTGGGACCCAACCTCCAGGAGGGAACTTTAAGTTTAATATTCCTGGTAGACAACCACACCAGATCATTCACCTTCAGATCTCGACCAGAAACTCTCCCCTATCAGCCATCCGTTTGTAACGGTTCTCCGTAACCTTCAGTCTTAACTGATCTGGAACTATCAGTCTCCCTGGAAGTCCTACAGGGGCGTCCCCCTGAGCCCCCAATACCTCCCCCTCAAGCTCAGAGCATACAGCTGACACTACAACTCCCTCCTGAGGAATAGGAACCGGATCATCCATCCTCCCGGTCCCTGGGAAAGTACGAGATAAGGCATCAGGAAGCAACTTTATTGAGCAGTCATATGCGCGATGAGGAGGTAACTCTTTACACCCCTCCTCTGAGAACATCTCCCCAAAGTCCTCCAGAAAAGGAGGCAAAGTCCTAGGTACAACCGCACCGATGACCGTGCTCATGCAGTTATTCTTGCAAAATTCACCCCACTGGCTAATCTTTCTGGATTGCCAATCAATCACTGGGTTATGTTTAGCCAACCAAGGAAGTCCCAACACAATAGGAGTAGGTAGACCCTCCAACACATAACAAGACAATTGCTCTTTATGTATTGACCCTACTCGAAGATCTATGTTATGAACAGCTTGAACCAAGCTACCTTGACCAAGAGGTCTAGAATCAATAGAGAGTATAGGGACCGGTTTGGCCAATACACTCAGTTGCATACCATGCACCTGGGCAAACCGAGCGTCCACAAGATTAGCCCCAGACCCACTATCAAGAAAAACAGAAATCCTCTCAGTTCTAGTACCAATCACCACCTCCGCAGGCACGATAAACTGAGAGGGATTTGGGGACGAAATACAGACTCCCAGGTTAACTCCTTGGGTCAAAGAGGTCCGGGATGGACAACCCCCAACAAAATGTCCCTCTCTCCCGCAAAAGAAACACCTTCTAGTCTTGCGGCGCACCGCCGATTCCCTCCTACAAAATGATGTCCCTCCCAACTGCATGGGTTCCTCAGAACAGACCAGGGGAACCTCAGTATAAGGGACTTTAGTAGTAGGTGGAGTCATCATGGGGGGCGGAGTTACCTCGCGTCTTCCCCGAAGTCGTCTATCAATGCGAATAGCGAGGGCCATAGCAGCCTCCAGTGATGGAGGAGAATCATACTGAGCCAACACATCTTTTAATTTGTCAGACAACCCTTGACAAAACTGGCTCCTAAGAGCTGGGTCATTCCACTGAGTATCTGTTGCCCATCTACGGAACTCAGAAGAATATTCCTCCGCTGGACGATTTCCTTGCCGTATTTTACGTAACTTTGTTTCAGCAAGGGAAACTCGATCCGGATCATCATATACCAGACCCAGGGCAGTAAAAAATCGATCCACTGACTGGAGATCTGGGGAGCCTGGAGGAATAGAGAACGCCCAAGATTGAGGGTCCCCTTGTAAGAGCGAGATAACAATTCCCACCCTCTGCTCTTCACTCCCAGATGACAGAGGCCGCAGCCGAAAGTACAATTTACATGCCTCCCGGAAAGTAAAAAATTTGTCCCGCCCACCAGTGAACCTGTCCGGGAGAGCAACCTTAGGTTCAGATCTGGTTTGCTCTGGGAGGGACAAAACCTTGGACTTAATGTCTGCAAATTCCATGGACAACCCCTGCAACTGTCGGGCCAGCTGGGCTACTGGATCCATGACAGCTGGGGAGAATCTTTAGTTTGGGCCGGTGAAAATGTCACGCTGTATAGCAGATATATATATGAGATGTCTGTAATCTATATCAAAAAGGGCAACATACTATATAACATGCGCATAGATATATTATAACATGGATTTACCTGACAGAATGTCCACTGGGTCAAAACGGAATCCGTTATACGCTGTCTCCGGCTAGAGGGTGACCGGGGTCTAAGCTGACCCTGAACTGGGGTCCTAACTAATCCCTCAACCTGGAGGTACTGTTAAAGGTACAGAGGTCCAGGCCACCAGCGTAAACCCTGTCTCCTATCAATCCCTGCCAACTGTATTCTAGTCCTAAGAAGGACCCTGAATACCACCAAAGGGAATGAACAGGTAACGGATAATGAACAGAAAGACATACAAGAAAGACAAGAAATAAAGTAAATAAAGTCTTACATACAACACTCACACACAGTAGGAACACCTAAGGTCTCAGAGATTAACTATAAGCTATAAGAGTAAAAACACCTAATGAACTCTTAGCTTAAATATTCTCAGAACCGATCCAGTCTGCTGAACTACATGAATGCTTTCACCGGCATCTAACACCCAGACTGGCAGAAATATAAAGGAAACTAATTAGAACATAATCAAAAGCAGCCGGGCGAGGCTGCACCTAGCCTTAGCAAAGAGCTAGGAAAAATTAACTCTCACATTACTAAAAAACAAAGAAACAGAAGCTCAGCTGTGAGAAGTCAGAATGTGCAATCGCGACGATCTTCGTGGCGATGCACCCATGACAGACACAAAGCGCAATAGGGTCTTATCCGATAGTAAGTCAGCACTTTTTAAGTAGGAAGCTGCTCACCTGGTATTAGGTGGTTAAAGCACATTTAGGAGAGGCTGCCACAGATCCATAGGTCGGTCGACGACCCGACAATACAATATACTGCAGAAAAAATGTGGATTCCAGTCCACGCTGGACTATTATTTGGGCAGCGCGGACTGGAATCCACATCTTTTCTGCAGTATATTGTAATATTTTAACTCAGGAAGAATTCAGAAATCAATATTTGGTGGAATACCCATGATTTTTAATCACAGCTTTCATGGTCTTGGCATGCTTTCCACCAGTCTTTCACACTGCTTTTGGGTGACCTAATGCCACTCCTGGTACAAAAATTTAAGTAGTTCTTCTTTGTTTGATGGCTTGTGACTATCCATCTTCCTCTTGATAACATTGCAGACGTTTTCAATGGGGTTCAGGTCTGGAGATTGGGCTGGCCTTGACAGGGATTTGGTGTGGTGGTCCTTCATCCACACATTGATTGACTGAGCTGTGTGGCATGCCGCATTGTTCTGCTTGAAAAAATAGTCCTCAGAGTTGGGGAATATTGCCTGAGCAGAAGGAATCAACTGTTTTTCCAGGATAACCTTGTATGCGGCTTGATCCATACGTCCTTCGCAAAGATTAACCTGCCCAATTCCAACCTTGATAAAGCATCCCCAGATAATCTCCGATCCTCCACCAAATTTCATAGTGGGTGCAAGACACTGTGGCTTGTACGCCTCTCCAGATCTCCATCTAACCATTAGACGACCAGGTGTTGGGCAAAGCTGAAAATTAGACTCATCAGAAAAGATTACCTTACTACAGTCCTCTAGGGTCCAATCTTTATGGTCTTTGGCAAACTTCAGCCTGGCTCTTCTTTGCTTCTCATTGATTGAAGGCTTTTTTCTAGCTTTACATGACTTGAACCCTGCCTCTAGGAGACTGTTATGAACTATTCTTGCCGTGCACTTCACCCCAGCTGCCATTTGCCATTCCTTTTGTAGGTCACTGCGGATGCTGAGTGACATTCAAATAAGATGACGGTCATCCCGGTCAGTGGAGAATCATTTTTGCTCTCTGCCGGTCTGTAGCTTTGTTTTCCCCAATGTCTGCTGCTTGACCTTATTGTAATGGACTGCCGTCTTAGAAATTTTAAGGATGGAGGCAACATGACGCTCACTGTATCCCTCTGCTAGTAAAGCCAGAATTGAGTCCTTCTTTTCCTCACTTAAGACTTTTATTTTCAACTCCTTTGGTTAGAAGTTATTTTTTCATTCCTATTACTTTTGGGATATTACTAGCACTTGTTTTGCCATCCAGCTTGTGCTATTGCAAAAGGATTATGAACACCACAGCAGGGTTTTTCATACTTTCCTTCATTAAATAAGATTTGGTTTAGGTGATCACCTAATCAGAAGAACATTAAGTAGAATGAGGTGTACTCTGATTGGAATTCAACTGACACTGTAACTTCCATACAACTGGAATGGAATGGCTGTCAGACATGTAGAGAAGCTGATTATTATAAAACTGTGCAGTGGTATCTTAATTTTTGCCAGAGCTATATATATATATATATATATATATATATATATATATATATATATATCTACCTACAAGTGCCCAGTGTCTACATATCTACATATCAATTTTCTCTAAAGAGGCAGTTATAGGATTCATGATGAGCATTCAGTTAGGTTCTCCCACATGTCCAATAAGGTCCTAACACACTACTGTGCACTATGTAGACCACTGGCTTCAAGTGTGTAAGAAGGAAATGGTCCTCAAAGAGTTTTTCTGTCAACGTGACACAAAAGACATCTGGTAAGGAATGGGAACATTGGCAAAACCAGCCATTCTAGGGTAAATATCGGAGTCTTTAAACTCTGTCTGTGACGTCAGAACGAAATTTTGAAGAATGGATGTAAAGAACAGGAAGAGCTCCATGCGGGCCAAACCTTCTCCAATACATAATCTCTTCCCTGTGGGGAGAAAGAAGAAATAGCATAAATATACAGAAGACCTTTGTATTTTGTTAGGTATAAAATTTCTCATGACTCTTAACATTGGGCCATCACCTTCTACATTTGACCTCGGCCGACTGACACATTTTGCTGTCATCGGCATTACCATGGTTGGTCACACACGGCCACGTCACCATAGCAGTCAAACACCAAGTTATTCCACAGGGGGACATTCCTCATGAATTGATATCACCACTCTGGCCATTCATTGAATATCATGGTCACTTACCCATCTGTGGTTACAATTCCATTCATAATTTAACACATGAGGAGAGAGGTTTCTGGTCCATTTAGTGGATAACATCTTATGTGTAGCATTTTATAAGCTATTTCCTTTGTTTACCAGCAATGAAGAAGTTTTTATAAATTTGTACACATCACAGGAGTGTTCTGGTATCTCTCCTCTAAGCAGGTAGCACTTCAATCATCTACTATGTGGACCTCAGCTAACATGTGTTAAAATAACACCAAGTGGCAGACATTGCATATAATTGAGTAATTTAACTACTTTTTTTAAAAGGCATTCATAACTATTGGCATTTAGACATATTATTCACTAACGTACATACAATGGTAAATCTGCGCTAATGTTTTCTAGTATGACTAAAACAAGTGGCTTAACAAGAGTCTGATGGGCCCCGATGCAAAATTTGGACCAGGCCTACCCCATCCAAATTATATATATGTCCTCCAACCTGGTATACATGTCCCTCATCCTGGTATATATATGCCTCTATCCTGGCATATATATCCCCATCCTGGTATGTTTACCTTGTCTTGGGCCCAATCCAGATATATATATATATCCCCAATCTGGGTGTATGTCCCTGGTTCTGCTGCTGTTTATTCAAGTATAATGCGCCCCCCCATAGTCTTTCATATAAGATTATAGCACAGCCCACAGTTTATACCGTATTTTTCGGACCATAAGACGCACTTTTTCCCCCCGGCGGCGGCAGCTTCCCTGTGGTGCCGTGGTGTCTGGCCAGCAGCGGGGCTCTGTGCTGCGTGGGGGGCTCCGCCGGCATTTCCCTCTTAGCCGGAAAGCCCCCCGCAGCTCCGCTCCCTCCTGCACCACAGTGGCATCCTCAAACATGGCCGCCAGGGGCCTCCGGTAAGATGGCCACTGAATCTCATTCAAGTCTCGGCAACGAGATCTCTTTCCCGAGATCTTGTCCTGAGATCTCGGGAGACGAGATCTCGGGAAGAGATCTCGGGAGACGAGATCTCGGGAAGAGATCTCGGGAGACGAGATCTCGGGAAGAGATCTCGTTGCCGAGACTTGAATGAGATTCGGCGGCCATCTTACCGGAGGTCCCTGGCGGCCATGTTTGAGGATGCCACCGCGTTGCAGGAGGGAGCGGAGCTGCGGGGGCTTTCCGGCTAAGAGCGAAATGCCGGCGGATCCCCCCACGCAGCACAGAGCCCGCTGCTGCCCCGACACCACCACACGGAAGGCTGCGTCGGGACCACCTCCGGAGGCCCCTGGCGGCCATGTTTCTTGAGGCCACCGCGTCGCAGCTGGGGGGCTTTCCGGCTTAGAGGGAAATGCCGGCAGAGCCCACCACGCAGCACAGAGCCCTGCTGCTGCCCCGACACCACAGAGCACAGGAGGCTGGATTGGGACCACCGCTATGGGATTTGTGAGTACCATATATTGTACAGCCACCCCACAGAGCACAGCCACCCCACAAAGCACAGCCACCCCACATAACACAGCCATCCCACAGAGCACAGCCACCCCACAGAGCACAGCCACCCCACAGAGCACCCCTGCAACACAGAGCACCACCATCGCACCAGCCTGAACCACCAAACGACCCCTGTGACCACTCCTCTACCTGTGCTGATCCCTTCTTTGGTAAGCTGAATTCGGACTGTAAGACGGACCCCCATTTGACACATTATTTTTTTTTCCCTATTTTCCTTCTGAAAATTTGGGGTGCGTCTTATCGTATGGTGCGCCTTATAGTCCGAAAAATACAGTACATGTAATATAATGTAGAGCCCATAGTGATAAATGTAATACAATGCAGAAACCAGTCATATATGTAGTGCAATGCATAGCCCATATTCATATATGTAGTATAATGTACAGCCCATAGTCATACATGTAGTATAACACACAGTCCATAGTGATACATGTAGTATAACACACAGCCCATGGTCATACATGTAATATAACACACAGCCCATGGTCAAACATGTAGTATAATACACAGCCCATAGTCATACATGTAGTATAATACACAGCCCATTGTCATACATGTAGTATAATACACAACTCATAGTCATACATGTAGTATAATACACAGCCCATTGTCATACATGTAGTATAATACACAGCCCATAGTCATACATGTAGTATAATACACAGTCCATAGTCATACATGTAGTATAATACACAGCCCATAGTCATACATATAGTATAATGCACAGCCCATAGTCATACAGGTAATAAAATGCAGAACCCATAATCATGCATGTAGTATAACACACAGCCCATAGTTATACATGTAGTATAATGTACATCCCATAATCATGCATGTAGTATAATACTTATACCATACTATTACATGTATTATAATGCACCTTCCCCCTGATCCCCTGCTGCGCTGCGTCCTCTTCTGAAGCTAGCAGCTAACTTCACCGTGCACGCGACGGGAATGTATGACATCACTGCCTTGTGCCCCCGTCATGTTCACGCCAAAGTCAGATGCTGCCCTCTGATTAACCAGCTGCGTGTATTGAGGCGCACAGAGCTGATGGGTCTGTGCACAGCAATATACTCCCGCTGCTTGTGCATCCAAGGACATACATCCAGCTGAAGTAGGAGCTGGTGATGGTGGATCCCTCATTCCTGACTAAAATAAATTTGTGGACCAAACTGAAATAAAATGGATATGATGACTTCTAATTCTTACAATGTCCCCTACCCTTATGTTTTTGCATACTCCATATGTCTGCTAATTTGTGTGCTGCCATTTTTTCCATTTTATAAGTCAGAAAAACATTTAGTAAGAAAATCTTGCCTATTCTGCATGGAAAGGATGCAGTACATTTTTTACTTTTCAGCAAGAACATGAACATCCTAAGAATTGAAAGTCTGACGCATGTTCGTGTGTTCATGCCGAACTGTAATTATTAATGTAAGGATGGGGTTTTAGAAATCCATAGAAATTCTGTCTTGTGTGTACTTACCTAAAGAAAATGGTACAAAGGCCTCATTTCTTTTAAAATTTCCCTCAGAATCCAGAAAATGGTTTGGATTAAATTTGCCCGGGGTAGCGAAATATGTGGGATCTTCAAGTACAGAGCACAGCAAGGCACAGACTCCGGTGCCCTACAACATAAGGATAGGAAAACTCATGAAGTTTGTGCATTCTTGAATTTGAAGTTGTTAAATAAGTCTGGACCAAAATTTATACTAAATGGAAAATACAATATTTACTTTATGTGATATCTTTGTTTTGGGGCAATTGTGGAAGATACTTCTACTCAGGCTTCCTTCACATAGAACTCACAACTCTACTTATACTCATAAAATACTTATTCTATTATTACTAAACTTTCAAAAAGGATTACATAGTCTTTAAGACATAATTTTCATAGTAAGTACACCGGCATGGCTGGGTCTATGAAATATATTTAATATTGAAGACTGTTTAAAAAATGAAAATTGATGAGATGTAGGAAGTGCCATGAAAGTGTGGACGCACTTTTAAAAAATATGGATACACTGACTTTCACTGGACGAAGAAGTTTCCTCACTCATGGATATCAAAAACACTGCAGATGCAAACCAGGAAAAGTTTAAATGAATTTGAGTTTTAATATACATCTTTTTTAGAAATAACAAGTGTGAACATAGAAGGAAATTTGGTTTACACCAGCGAATGGACACAGTGACGCGTCACTCGTACTTGCAACAATCTGCTGGCAAAGACCCCAGCAGCACTTCCTTCTCATAGACACAATTTTTTTTCCTTCTACACAGTGCAGCACTGCAGCACGCATACAGAGTGTTGGTCATGGGTCACCTCTCTTGGCAGCTGTGCCCTGCAGAAGCTCTTGTCGGACATCTTGGACAATTGTGGTCTACGCACTCATTTACTGCTTTACAATTTCTCACGCATAGATACTTGTATTACTGGATGCAGCAATCCATGTACCTCTGTAGCAACAACTAGTTTCCTGGGATGGCACATCAATTGGTAAGGGTTACTCTTCTTCTTCCTAAATTTCTAGCTATGCTTGTAACTCCTGCTAACTTTAGTCTGCACCTACAAACAACACGCTCTAATCAATATGGGCACCCTCCTTCACACAGACACAATCTCTTGGCCTCTTTCAGTGTTCAGCATGCAAACAACATGCAGGTCATGGACCTCTTTCGAAGGTCACCTCTCTTGGCGCCAGTGCCTGACAGTAACTTTTGACTGGAAACTTGGGCAATTGTGGTCTACGCATTCAGCTACCGCTTCACAGTTCCACACATGCTGGTGCTTGTGCTTGGCTGTCTCTGTTGTGTTAATTCTCTTCACAGGATTAAAACACTTCTTAAGGGAATGTCCAACCTTACGCTGCAAACCTGCAGTCACTCTATGCGACTGCAGAATGGTAAATTTTCACATTTGGTACACTGTACACTGTGAGGATTCTAAAGTGCTGGGAGCAGCGGGCGCGTGATTGCAAGTATGTGATTTGCACCCATGCGTTCATATGCTGACAGATAGGGGCATGGTCTTGCTCAAATCAAAAGAATATTGAGCGTGGTCCAGTATAGTCTAGTCTAAGTATGCAAATGGCATATTTACGGTCACATGACTCCCAGCTCTGGCACCAGAGAATCCTCACGGTGCACAATGGGCACAATGTCAGGATTCACAAGTCTGCGGTTACAAATAGTGACTGCAGACTTGTAGCCTAAAGCCAGACAAAATAAGTATCTATCATCGCCATTGCAATATCTCATCGGAACTCTGGCAGTGGATATGCTCTTCTCAACAATTAGTATCTATCATCTGCACTTCATTCACAGGAATACATCTCTTTGCTCTACTCTGTGCTTGCAATCCTCACCCTCTATCTCTGTACTAGCAGCTCTCTCATTCATTAGGGTTTATCTTTTCCTCGTGGGGCAGACTACAACCTCTGCAGTGCAGGATGCAACTTTTAACTTGCTCATGTGTATCCCCAACTAGTTCCCATCAGTTGGAAGATGTTACTCACACTATCTGCTTTTTTATCTGCTTTAAACCGCTCCTTCTGTAAGTAACAAGGGTGCATGGGCAGACATGTTACTAATAAATCCACACTTCCAATGTCTCAGCATCTCACACAGCAGCTCAGTGTGCTAACTGTTTATGTTATGCATTCATCACCTCAGGCAATATTTCTGCTACTCATTAGTAGACTGCCTGTGCATGTTACACCTGGCACAAATATACACAAATATACTGATGCAAACCACACTAATCCTTCATATAGCACATAGGGCACTACACTGGATCAGTCTTACAGACAGAGAATGCTTTGTGTACATGATTAGAATAGTTTACCATCTGTTGTCATTTCATGTGATACCTTAGGAATGGTGTGTCCTCTAAAATTTGTGTCCTTAGTAGCTGAGTGGGGTGCATTCATGGGGATCACACTACTGAATCTCTGAATCTCGTGTATCACAGCATCTGTGTATGGCATCTTGCTACGGTCATCAATGTTTGGCTGACGACCCCGTCCAATTATTTCATCAATTTCTTTATGTATCTTAGCTTTAAAAAAAAAAATAACGGTTACTTTTTAATATTAAGACAACTCAATTAAGAAATTATATGAAATAGTCATTTTAAAGGCACAACAGAGAGGGAAGTCCTTCGTTTGGGATCTCTTTTAATATGAGGAGTGGAAGCACACATATGTAGAAAAAGCAGTCGTAGGTCAAATATATACAAAAATAAGAAAAATCTTTATTCAATATACAAGGATAAAGAGCACAGCAGTATCACAGATAAAAAGTGCCACTAAGAAACATATATCAGGAAAAAGCAGGGAACAATGTATGTGGATATGTCATATGATGCAAGTAGGTGCACCTAATAAAAGTAATAATGCAGCCATGAACATCAGGAACAAAAATCTGCAGTCACCATGTGAGGTAGACTGGATGACATATGTACCACAGGAAAAAGCAGGGAACAATGTATGTGGATATGTGGAAGGAACTATCCGAAACGCGCGTTGGGGCAGCAGGGACAGTGTGTGTGTAATTACATCTATTGCTGTGGTACGTATGTCGTCCAGTCTACCTCACATGGTGACTGCAGATTTTTGTTCCTGATGTTCATGGCTGCATTATTACTTTTATTAGGTGCACCTACTTGCATCATATGACATATCCACATACATTGTTCCCTGCTTTTTCCTGATATATGTTTCTTAGTGGCACTTTTTATCTGTGATACTGCTGTGCTCTTTATCCTTGTATATTGAATAAAGATTTTTCTTATTTTTGTATATATTTGACCTACGACTGCTTTTTCTACATATGTGTGCTTTTGCTGTATATGCAGTTTGGTCTAATACAGTCCGATCAGTCTTTTACAACTATGTGTTTGTCACTCTCTACTAAGGACACTGCTCACACATAGACTGAGATGTTGATCTTTTCATATGTTTGGTTAATATGAGGAGTGGATAGCTATTGCACACAATGTTCAGAATTCTTGCCTGGTGTTTCCTTTTACATAACTTGTATATCCGGATACCGGAGGAGCACAAGAAATCCATGCTTTAAAGCTGTGGCCAAAGTCTCACCATCATCAATAAACAAGATTATTGAGAGTGAGAATTAGATTTTTCATGTGGAATTTTCTTTCAGGATTGTCCCTCTCCATTAGGATCTGTTGAAGTGTTGGGATAATGTGAACTGGACATAGGCCATTACTCTGTTCGTATCCATTTTTATGCCTTCTAAGCAGGGCCAGACTGGCCATCTGGCAATTCTGGCAAATGCCAGAAGGGCCTGTGTGGTCGTGGCAGCCTTGTCTGCTACGATGTTCTCAAGACACCCGTACTGTTAAGAGTTGTGACAGAGCATAAAGTCACTGACTCCGTCACTTACCCCAGCAGGCCATGGGTATCATTAGAAATATTGGTCTTGTAGTAAATCTTCCTTTCCTCCATCCAGGGTAATATTAGTAATATATCCCATCTGGTGCTTGGGGATGGGGACAACATGGGCCTGTGTGATTTCAAATGCCAGGGCTGAATTTCATCCCCAGTCCGTCCCTGCTTCTAAGTGAAGTAGTAAAGGATCAATTTAACGGGATGGTGAGTGCCGCTTTTTCCCTTTCTAATTCGGTCAGAATACTTTTCAGACATGAGCACCACAAGATCCCTATGGCCACATGGTGCGTTTCAGAGATTTTGCATAGGTACCAATTTTTTTGATAGTGACGAATCACTTTTTTTTGTTTGCTACTGCACGGAAAGTTCAGAATTCTTGCCTTGTGTTTCCGTTTACATACCTTGTATACCCGGATACCGGAGGAGCACAAGAAATCCATGCTTTAAAGTTGTGGACACAGTCTCACCGCCAGCAAAAAACAGATTGTTGAGAGTGAGAATTAGATTTCTCATGTTGAATTCTGATTCAGGATTGTCCTTCTCCTAAAAAACACAAGATCAGATCTCAGATGTCTATCACATACATTTTATACAGAAACCTCCACACATAGAGGGGAATTCCAGTGTACAAAAAGTAGATAGGTGATAATTATTACACTGGTGTAAATTCTACCTATAAAACCCCTACTACTTATGTCCTCAATTCTTCCATGGAATCAAGAATATGACCAGGAAGTGTGAAATTGAGAGTTGGCCATGCATATGCCCTGGTGCGTTGCTCGTTGTGTATCAGAGTGAAAATGATTGCCGATGGAAGCACTTACTGTAAATAGGTGTACACTAGGTGTAAGGTGCAACGCGTTTCAGATCTGAAACAAATCGCGTTTCTACATTTAGTGCCTTTCTCATATTTTTCTGGAATACTTAATAAAGCCATCTCGCATTTTATTGGATCATGGGAACTGGATGTTTCCTCCTTTTACTGTATTCAGGACAGCCAATTTGAACACAAAGAGTTGTAGGGCTCCTTTGCAGACTATCATGCTAAATAATAATCAGTTATCATTTGTGGGTTGTAATAGAGAGGACATAATATAGCAGCCAAAACTGATAAAAATAACTAACAGGTAAGCCACACCTATGAGTAAAGTATTTAAGATGAACACTAATTAGTGAAAATGCACACGCTTTAAAAAAAAACTACCAATTATTACCCTAAGCTTGTTCTTTTATTTGAGGAATTTGTTCCATATTACAATTAAAATTGAAAAATATTTAAAGAAATCTTGTCTGTGCGTCTCAGGAGCTCAGCCATATCCCTCTACTTTTTCTTCTCACTGTTCTGTACGTGGCTATAAAACAACTGGCTGCAGCAGGAGCCTCTCCCCACTGCCTTGTTTGTAATAGGACAAAAAGATAACTATGACCCACTCTCTGGATTAAAAGAACAGAGCTTCAGCTGATCACTAGAAATAAATACTGATGAGAAGGAGGTCTCTTAAATGTTTCTGCAAGGCAAACTTGCAGAAAATGATTAACACTAACAGCGAGGATAGCTGAACCTTCTTTAATTGAAGGGAACCTGTCAGTTAAAAAAAATGCTATTACCTGCATATACATTACGTAATGTAATTACATTTTGAGACAGTGCGACCACCGCACTGAGAGTCCAGTGAGGCAACCGCATGGTATTAGATACCTGTAGATTAACCCCATATCTTCAAGCTAATAATGTTTTTTACATGACAAGTTCCCTTCAAATATGCATTCTAGGTTTAGTGTATTTTAAATACAATCTTCCAAACCAATCTCGTACACCGAATGTCAAATTGATAAGAAGAGCCTTGCTGCAGGTACCTCTTGCATTTTCACGAGGAAGCAGTCTATGTAATCCCTGGGACTCTGTTGATCCAAAGTCTCTTGGTTCAGCTTCACTTGGTCAGCAATGAAATCGTTCAGCTCTTCCAATAATAGGGTGATCTTTTGATGGGGTCCAGGGATATGGTTCATTATCATTGGGATCATGTCTTGTATCTGGAACGAAGAATAATCTATAGGACTATTTAAAATTAAACAGTCATTGTTGGTTGATATTCTGGCTTGAAAAGCTTTGAAAAGTTGCAAAATTTTGGCACAACTGGAGGCTGCCCTAAAATTATACAACTTTTGGAGTCAAGCCATTTTTTCTCAGCTCGACAGTCATCAAATTCAAGATGAGCGACGGCATTTATTGAGCAAACAATCTTGCTTCAGCAGGGACTGGAGTAAGATTCATGGTGAGGTGCACACAAAGGTGTATGCCACTCGTCCTACGTTCCTGATTCAAGGAGAAGTAAACACCTCTTCATGAATCAGGAACTTCTGACTCAAGGACATCTCCTCAAGACAATTCCACTCTTGATTTATTGGGCCTTACTTAACTGTCTTAAATGGGTATTCCCATCTTTGACATTTATGATTTATCCTCAGGTTATGTTATAAATGTCTTATAAATATGGGTCGAATGTATTCGAATAACGGGCATGTTTCACGCTGTAGAGGGTACAGAGGTCACAACACGTGTCTTGCTCTATCCATACAGTTGCATGGAAGTTTGAAAAATTACAGAGCAGGATAATTGATGAATATGGGACAACATCTATAAGAGAAATCTATTACCAAATAAATGCCTACTGAAGAAATAATTTTTTTAACTTAATTATCAAAAAATCTTGCAGTCTTCACAATAGTCTAATGTTTTTGTGTGCACCGGGGACAGGATTAGCAGGGCTAACTTTTGGCAATAGGTGATAAGCACACCTCATCTCCTCTTCCCTCCTCGCCTTCATTGCAGAATGACTACTGCTCTTGACACAATGAATGCTCCTGACATGGGTGTTATTAGCTCACTGTACAGGTCACTGAGCATGCACACTACACAACATGCTCACTAAACAACATGCTCACTTTAGAGCATGCTCACTACACTTTTGAATAGAAGTCAAGACTGCTCTTACACTAACTGAGGAAAGATGGCTGCTTCCATAATCATGTAAAGAAAGCTGAATATAAAAATAAAAGATCATAGTAAGAAAAAGAGAATACTTAAAGGGAGTCTATTACCCCCAAATATGAAATTCAATTTAGCACTGTACCTGTTACTAGTACAGTGCCTCAGAAAATAACTTAATTTTGTGCACTTTCGGTATGGTCAAAAACTTGGTGCAGCATTATGCCCCCTCATTTTGCATGTTGGGGACTTTCTGTTGTCATATGCAACAGATCAGAACGTATTATATATGTGTAACAGGAGGACTTTATGCTGACCTGACAGTAGATGGCGATGTTGTGTAACGTTTCCTTCTTTAATGTATTGTATAAGAATTAGTCTCTTCTCTAGTTAGTTTCACTTTCGTTTTTGTTCCTGTGTTTGCTGATGCAATGCTGTAATGACTGTACATTATTCTTTTACTCATGTTCAGAGAAGTAAACGCTTGTTATCCCATGCAACTTGCTCTGTGAAGTTTCCTCTGCAAAGGTGTGGATTCAGAAGCTGTGCAACAGGTTATGGGCCCAGGCACCCAGAACCCGACGGCACCCAGATACAGCGTATCCAGATACAGAGAATCCAGACACCACAGATCCCAGGACATTGGAACTCTCAGTAAGACCCTGGTGAATGCAGAAGAATTCTTCAGTGCAAGTCTCTCCAAACAAGTAAGATAAGTTAAAAATGATGAATAACACAGAGCTAAAACTCACAGTAGCTAAACTGAATGATGAGAACTATCAGCTATGGAAGTTCAAAGTAGAGATGTTATTGTCTAAAGATGATTTATGGGAAGTAATCACTACAGAAAGACCAGATCAGGATAATCAGACATGGAATAGAAAAAATAGACAAGCGAGAGATACCATCAGCTTATTAGTGGATGATGCTCAATTAATACATATAAGAAATGAAGAAACAGCGAAAGGAATGTGGGAAGAATTAAGAAAGCTATATGAGAGACCTAGCTTAAATCACAAGTTATTTCTACTAAGAAATCTTTACAATATGAGACCAAATGCAGACAGTGACATGCAGAAGCATATATTCTCTATTATGGAAGTGATATCACAGCTAAGATCTATTGCTGAAGATATTAAGGAAAGCCATATAGCAGCAATGTTATTGTGCAGTTTACCAGATTCATATGCAGCTTTAATAAATGCACTAGAGACAAGACCAGAAACTGACATTACATTAGAGTTTGTGAAAACAAGACTCATAGATGAATATCAGAGAAGGAAAGAACAAAGCAATGATTCTTCTACTGAAAAAGATAATGGAAATGCTCTTTAATTTACAGAACTTAAAAAACCCTATAATAAAGAGACAAGAGAATGCTTCAGATGTAAGAAAAAAGGTAATTTAAAGAAAGACTGTACCATATGGAAAGCAGAGCAACAAAAATTACAACATAAAAGGCATACACAGAAGGTGAAAAACACAATTTCTGATTCATGTGAAAAAAATTGGAATGGCACATTTAAAGTAACTGATAAGAAATCATCACTTGGTTGGTTCAGGAGCAACGAGTCATATGACAAGTGACAAGAATTTCTTTACTGATCTTAATTTAAATAAGAAAGAAGCCATTTATCTTGCAGATGGAAGCAAAATAACCACAGAAGGTATCGGACAAGGTATGCTAAATTGTTCAAACAAGTTCAGACAAGATTCAAAGATACTTGTACAGGATGTGTTGTATGTTCCAAAATTGGAAGGCGGATTATTATCTGTGAAACGTTTAACAGCAAAAGGACTTAAAGTAAAATTCAAAGATAATGAGTGTGCAATTCTTGCAGGAAACAAGTTGATAACCAAAGTCAAGGCAGATGAACAATTATATCATTTTGACAAACCAGATGAAGGTATGTACACATGATCACAAAAACTGTATTCACATGTGGCATAGACGTCTAGGACATAGACACCCGGACAGTATAAGGGAACTACAGAGAAAAGAATTGACAAAAGATTTAAAGATATCAGATTGCTCAATTACCATAAGATTTGAATGTTGTATAAAATCCAAAGCCACAAGGATATCTATTCCAAAAGAAAGTGAGATGAAAAGCGAAAGACCACTTGATTTGGTGCATACTGACGTATGTGGACCCATGAAAGTGACTACATCAGGAGGCAATAGATACATGTTGACTTTTATAGACGACTACTCAAGATACACAGTCACATACTTAATTAAGAACAAAAGTGAAGTTTTTGATAAACTTGTAGACTATGTAACAAGGTCAAGTAACAAATTTCAAAGGAAGCCAATTGTCATCAGAAGTGATAATGGAGGTGAATTTACAGGTCACACAATAGAAAACTACTTAAGACAAAATGGAATAGAACATCAGAAAACTGTTCCATACACACCTGAACAAAATGGAGTAGCAGAAAGGAAAAACAGAACTCTAACAGAAATGATGAGATGTATGCTGTCAGATGTATGCTGACAGAGAAATATTGGGGTGAGGCAGCAATGACAGCTACATATCTACAGAACCGACTTTTTTCCAGAAAACTGAAGAAAACTCCATATGAACTGTGGCAAGGTATGAAACCAAGTGTCAATCATTTAAAAGTTTTTGGATGTAAAGTTTTTATATTCATTCCAACAGAAAAACGTTCCAAACTTCAAAACAGATCCATTGAAGGAATATTCGTTGGATATAGTGAAAACTGCAAAGGATATAGAATCCTAGATCCCAAAACAGACAGAGTTACAGTGAGTAACAGTGTGACATTCATTGAAGATTTAAATGAAGACATTATGATTTCAGTTGAAACAAAAAATGAGAAAAACAATAGTGACATAACTGAAGAAATATCTGATGAGAAAGAAGTAGAAATTAATGAAGAACAAAATAATGAAAGTGAAGAATCACAACTACAAACAGACACAGAACCAAGACGTTCAACAAGAGAGAACAAAGGAAAACCACCAAAACGCCTCTCATACAAGGCAAGTACAAGAAAAATGTATAAATCTATCTCTTGGGAAGACATAGCTCGACTTCCAGAAGAAGAAGACTATGATGAAACATTTGCTCCAGTTGTCAAACACACTACAATAAGAACTTTACTTACAGTTGCAGCAATGGAAAAGATGGAACTAAGACATCTGGATGTAAAGACAGCTTTTTTGAATGGAGATTTAACAGAAGACATTTACATGGAACAACCTCCAGGATTCAAAGATGAAAGAAATCCAAACAAAGTTTACAAACTACAGAAAAGCATATATGGTTTAAAACAAGCAGCTAAAGTGTGGAATGACAAAATCACGGAAGTACTAACAAATGAAAAATTTCAAAGAAGCAAAGCTGATCCATGCTTGTATACAAAAAGGCTGAGTAATAGATGGATTTATGTACTCATATATGTAGACGACATTTTGATTTGTTTTAAACAAGAAAGGGATAAAGAAAACATTCTAAAAATCCTGAAGCAACATTTTGAAATCAAAGACTTGGGAAATGTAAAACAGTACCTAGGAATACAGATAGAAAGACAAGAAGTACTGTGGTTAAGACAATTGTTGACAGAATTAGGACAATCACACTTGGAACCAACAAAACTCAAAGAGGACCAAGGAGTCTTAAAGTTGGAGTATTGCCCTACTGAAGAAATGACAGCGGACATTTTCACGAAGGCGTTGAATGCTGATAAACATCAGAGACTAATAAAAAAGTTGGGTTTGATTGAATAAGTCCTTACTGTTGAGAAAGGGTGTTGTCATATGCAACAGATCAGAACTTATTATATATGTGTAACAGGAGGACTTTATGCTGACCTGACAGTAGATGGCGATGTTGTGTAACGTTTCCTTCTTTAATGTATTGTATAAGAATTAGTCTCTTCTCTAGTTAGTTTCACTTTCGTTTTTGTTCCTGTGTTTGCTGATGCAATGCTGTAATGACTGTGCATTATTCTTTTACTCATGTTCAGAGAAGTAAACGCTTGTTATCCCATGCAACTTGCTCTGTGAAGTTTCCTCTGCAAAGAAGCTGTGCAACACTTTCACCTCTTCTGATTGACAGTGCTCGCTTTCCCAAGTGAACACTGCTTGAATTCAGTCTGTGAGTCTGCGTATGTGCCTGCAACTGGATTTTCCTGGGTTCCTGTTTCCTAACATTGTTTTCAATGCTGATAATCCCAGCAGTGTGGAGAGCAAAAGGTTTCAGAGAGGAGTTGAGAGCAGAGAGCAGATATGTGCGTTTCCTTACTTCATCATATCACTGAATTGGTCATTGTCACCAATTCTCACACTGTATTAGTGAATGTATGAAAGCCACAATATATGCAGTGGCTTGCAAAAGTATTCACCCCTTTGGCTATTTACTTATTTTGTCAATATACGACCTGTGTTTAGATATTTTTGTAGTCCATTTATCTGTGATGCATCAGTACTAAAAAGTCTAAATTGGTGAATAGAGTTTGGTGAACCAAAGTGTTAGGGCATGGACACCGAACACGGACTTCTCCAGGAAGTTCATATTACTGTTTGGGTTCTGCAGCTGGAACATGGGGTCTTTCCCATGCTGACATCTGCATGATAGTGCAGGAAACACCGGTGGCTCTGATCGTCGGTAAGATTATTACCGTCAGTCAGAGAGCTGTGGTTCCCAGATGACAGCATGAGCAAGCAGCTGTGACTGATGGTAAAAAGGGTCCCCCCAGTCACAGGTGTCAGCTGATGAGAGAGTACTACTCCCATCACCCTATGCCTGTTGTCACTGATAACAGTGAGAGCAGGCGCCACAGATGGAAGTATTAATCAGTGGGCGCCTGTGCTATAAATAAATAAATCTTTTTTTTAAATGATGTTGGGTCTCTTAAATATTTTTCTATTTTTTGATAACTTTAGCTTGGCTGGTTGTCAAAAATGGGGGAGAACCCACGCCATTTTTTAATATAAATATTTAGTTAAATAATTTTAAAATAACGGCACGCAACCCCTCTATTCTTGATAACCAGCCATGATAAAGCTGAAAGCCGAGGTTTGCAGCCTGCAGCTGTCAGTTTTGCCTGTGCTGGTTATCAAAAATATGACAGACCCGACATCATTTTTTAAAAAAATTTATTTATTTATAGGTAAATCATAATTTTGCACTTGCTTAGCGCTTCTAAGATTCATGCAAGCAAGAGCGAAACAGCCATAGTCCGTCAAGCTTTCTCACTTTAATATGGTTTGATGTCACATTTTACCATGGAATAAAATTGCACATCAAGAAGGATCTGGGTGAGTGTTTCAATTCTTTCAATTTCTTATGATTTAACTTGATGTTATCTATGTGAATGCACCACCCTACAGAGATCCTAAGGAGGCATATTGAGGTGTGAACAAGTGAACATTGCTTATTTTCAGCAACTGGTGCCTAATTCTCTTTTGAAAATTATTTATTTATATCACAGGTGCTGGCTAATGAATATTCCCATCAGCAGCACCTTCTCTTACTGTTATCAGCGACAGCAGACGTAGGCTGAGGGAAGTAGTACTCTATCATCACTCGACGCCTGTAATCAGTGGTATCCTTTCTACTGCTGATCACAGCTGCTGGCTCACTGTCATCTGACAGCGTGGAAAGCGCAGCCCTCTGCCTGTCGGTAATGATCTCACCACTGATCAGAACACATGTTTGCCAAGCTATCATGAATATGAAAGTATGACAAACAATTGATGTCCGGGCCTCCCATTCAACTGAATGGGATCAGTGTTTGGGTTCTGGAACCCGGATCAAACTTTTTTTTAGATTTTTGGCTGAACAGCCACAGATTTGCCCATCACCTATTGGTAAACTGAACTGAGAAAAATATATGCATATATTAAATTTAAGCCCCTGAAAATTTCTAGTGCAAGCAATTACCTTTATGAGTTACATGCTTATTGAAAGGAAATCCACATGTGTGCAATATAAATGTCACATGGTCTGTCAGCATATACACACCTTTTCTGAAAGGCTGCAACACCATTAAGCAAGAGGTACCACTAGCCAAACAACACTATGAAGACCAAAGGGATCTTCAAACAAATCAGGGACAAAGTTGTTGAGCAGTACAAGTCAGTGTTGGGTTGTAAAAAAAATCCCAACCTCTGATGTTTCTCCAGAGCACCATTAAATCTATTATCATCAAATGAACAGAACATGGTACCACAACAAAGCTGGCAAGAGAGGGCTGACCACCAAAACTTTCAGCCCGCGCAAGGAGGGCATTAATCAGGAGGCAACACAGAGACCAAAGATAACCCTGAAGGAGCTGCAGTTACCAAGCAGAGACTGGAGTATCTGTCCATATGACTACAATAAGCCGCACACTCCATAAAGGTGGGCTATATGGAAGAGAGAGCAGAAAAAAGCCTTTACTTACACACAAAAATTGTAAGGCTCATTTTGAGTTTTTCAAAAGACATAGGGAGACTTCCCAAATGTATGAAGGAAGGTGCTGTGGTCAGATGAGAACAAAATGTAACTTTTTGGCCACGAAGGTAAACGCTATGTGTAGCACCAAACCAACACTTCTCATTACCCTAAGAACACCATCCCCTCAGTGAAACATGGTAGTAGCAACATCATACTGTGGGTATGCTTTTTGGCAGCAGGAATAGAGTAAATTGCCCTAGTCAAGGGGAAGATAGAGCTTGCAAAATATAGGGATATTCTTGAGCAAAACCTGTTTCAATCTGTCAGTGATTTGAGACTAGGACAGAAGTTCACCTTCCAACAAGATAATAATCCAAAGCATACCGCTATAGCAACACTGGAGTGGCTTAAAGGGAAACATGTAAATGTTTTGGAGTGGCCTAGTCAAAGTCCAGACATTAATACAGTTGAGAATCTGTGGTCAGACTTGATAATTGCTGTCCACCAGAGGAAGCCATCTAACTTGAAGGAGCTGGAGCAGTTTTGCTGAAGGAATGGGCACAAATCCCAGTGGCAAGATATGGAAAGCTCATAGAAACTCATTCAAGGTGTTTAAAAGCTGTGATTACCGCAAAAGGAGGCTCTACAAAGTAATGACTTTAGGGGAGGTGAATAGTTATGCAGACTGAAGATTTCAGCTATTTTGTCCTATTTGTTGCTTGCCACACAATAAAAAGAAAACCAAATGCTCACAGTTGTAAGCATGTTCCTTACATGAACTGATGCAAGCACTCAAATAAAGTGAAATTTTAGGTTGTGAGGTAGCAAAACATGAAAAAACCTAAGGAGGTGAATACTGTCACTTACCAGTGTATCTGAAGCCCCATTATCATGTTAAACTTGTGTACTGCTTTAGGTAATGCTCCCACTGGGAAGCGAGCACTGTCAATCAGAAGTGGGGGACCTCCACAACATGCAAATTGAGGGGGTGTAATGGTGGACCGGGCTATTGGCCAAACAAAGGGTGCACTGAAGTCCACTCATTTGCATATAAATTAAAAGTTATTTTCTCAAGACACTACCAGACACTGGTAGAGTACCAGTATGATTCATATACGGCTATATTCCCTATATCACTGTAGAGCTCATTTAAAAAACATTTTGGGGGGTAAAAAAAATTCTCTTTAAGAAAAAAATTGATGTATAGCACAAAACTACTATGAAACTGGCAAATTTCTAAATTTACAAGTGCAATTTGACTCACAAGTGACAGATGTTCATGTGGTAAGACTCATTAAAGAGTCGATATTGATCTTTAGGATTGCTAATTTCAGTTGGTGGCACCAGAGTCCAAGTCCTCTTCCTCTCTGAAGAGGCAATTTGAATGTTTAACTTCACAGAGAACCATTGTATGGCCTATAAGTCTCCTTACACCATCATGTCAGGCCTTTTACTCTCCACAAGGAGAGATGTTATCCCTTAGATCTCAGATGTTATTTAGTCAGTCACAACAGCATGACTGTGGCAATATCTTACATATGACATAGCAGTGCCATAAGTAGCCTATTGTTGATATAAGATGAATTCTTTGAATGGCTAGAAAACACAAGATCACAATTGTCTTTTATTGTACCTGTGCCCAGATAGAACTCATGAGATCAAAAGTTTCATAAAAAATATCCAACATTCTATGGAACCGAGCATCATCATACTGGAAGCGCCTCCCAAACACGACCGAGCAGATGACATTGGAAACGGCTTTGGTGATGATTATCGCTGCATTGAACTCACAACCTGAAGAAAAATTAAATAAAAAAAAAATGGGAAAGTGGTATGCCAATTAGCTCTACACTAGGTGGTGTCTCCAGAAGAAGTAAAAATAGCCAATAACACTCCTGCAAAAGCCTTTCAGCCATTCAACCAGCTCCTTGATCAGCACTGATGAAGGGCAAAAATCCAGGAACAACTGTCTGAATATAGAGGACTCTTTCTTGTGAAGATTCTGGTTTGGATTATATCCTTATTCATGTGGCCAAGTTTCTGACTTAAAATGTAGTTTCCTGTAATAGAAATATTAGAGAACCAGCTTTTTTACTTCTGGGGAGCACTAATTTAAATTTCCAAAGGAGCACTGTATAGCCTTTAAGTCATCTTACACAGACATGTCAGTTATGTCACTCTTCACAAGAAGAGACGTTACCCCTTAGAACCTAGTTGTTCTTTTAGGATTATTACTTCCAGTGGAGTTGTAGTTCTGTTCATCTGTGAAGAGGCAATTTTCATATTTAATTTCGCAGAGGAGCATTACATGGCCTATAAATCTTGTTACACCGGCATGTCAGACATGTCAATCTCCACAGGGAGAGATGTTACCAATTAGAACCCAGATGTTGTATAGCAAATCAGGGCACACGACTGGATAGCACCTGAACTGTGGCAATACCTTACACATGATATACAGTGGGTTCGGAAAGTATTCAGACCCTTTTAAATTTTTCACTCTTTGTTTCATTGCAGCCATTTGGTAAATGCAAAAAAGTTCATTTTTGTTCTCATTAATGTACACTCTGCACCCCATCCTGCCTGATAAAAAACAGAAATGTAGAAATTTTTGAAAATGTATTAAAAAAGAAACATTTAAATATCACATGGTCATAAGTAATCAGACTCTTTGCTCAGACACTCATATTTAAGTCACATGCTGTCTATTTCCTTGTGATCCTCCTTGAGATGGTTCTACTCCTTCATTGGAGTCCAGCTGTGTTTAAATTTAAAATGATGGGACTTGTTTGTAAAGGCACAAATTGTTATATAAGACCTAAAGCACACATGCATCCCAGACCAAATGAAAAATCAGGAGGTCAAAGGAAGGGCCCAAGGAGCTCAGAGACAGAATTGTGACAAGGCACAGATCTGGCCAAGGTTACAAAAAAAATTCTGAAAAAAACTCAAGGCCCCTAAGAGCACAGTGGCCTCCATAATCCTTAAAGGGAAAAGTTTTTTTGGGAACCCAAAAAGTCTTTTTAGCCCTTGATATCCAGCCAAGCGAGAATCATGGGAGAAAAACCTTGGTGAGAAAATTTAAAGAAAAAAACCCAAAGTTTCACTGGGTTTGAGCCCACAGATGCAGTGGGGAGAGGGGGGTTTAGGTTCCAAATTTAACTATCACGGGCACCCTCAAAAAGGGCCTTTATGGAAAAGTGGGGCCCCCCGGAAGCCTCTCCTCAGTACCAAACTTATGAAAGCCCGATAGAGTTTGCAAAAAAAAAAAAAATTTTTAAGGATTCCCGTATGAGAAATAAAATTTCTGGTCTGATGAGACAAAGATAGAAAATTTTTTGGGGATAAAATTTTAAGCGTTTGTGTTGCAAAACCGGAACTGCTCATCACCCGCCCCAAAACTTCCCAAAAAGTGAAAAATAAAAAGGGGGCCCGCATCATGGGGGGGTTTTTTAAACTGCGGGACAGGAAGACCCGGGGTTTTTTTTGAAAGGGGAAAAATGAAAAGGGGAAAAAACGTCATGGAAAAAAAGTTTTTGACTGAAAAAAAAATTAAATTTTTTCAAAGTCTACTGCTTCACTTTTTTTAATGGCAATTTGATATACTCCAGGGAAAGTTTAAAAAAGTGATCAGCTTTTAAAAGCAAAATTTTTTTTCAAAGTAATATTTGGGGTAGAAAATGAACTTTATCCCAAAAAACCCCATTTTTTTCATCATTCACCCCGCCTTAAAAGGGGCCCGCTTAACCCCTTTTCAGTGATTGCTCCCTTAACACGGTGTGGGTGTTGATGAGGACAGGGTGGGATCAATTGTCATGATTAAGTAAGAAAGAACCATGGACACTTTAAAAAGGGGGCAGGTGCTTGGCATCATTGTTTTTTTGTTAAAACCCTGGTTTTTTCTAAAGAAAACGTTTCAGTCATCATTGCAATGACAAAAAAAAGGCCCCCCCAGGGGAAAAGGGATCGCGCCCAGAAAAATTGCACCTCAGTAAAAAAACTATCGATCATCAAGAACTTCAAGGGGGAGGTTCCCTTTTTTGCCCAAAAAAGGGTTTCCCGGGCACCCAAGAAAAAAACCAGCAAGAGCCCGGACCCTTTTTT
>JARQOD010000008.1:31563324-31716823 GCA_033576555.1 Oophaga sylvatica
TCCCCCTGGATAAACCAAGGCCCTGTTTCAGGGAGGGTACCAATACACAGCGGGTTTCCAAGCGGGGCCGGTGCCGGGAAAACCTGCTTGTCCCTTTTGGTTACCGCGGAACGTGGTCTCCCGCTGTCAACGCCGCGATGGTGCCTGTCGAGGGAAAAACCCACGATCAAAAAAAAAGGCCTGAAAAAACTGCGACGATCAGCAAAAACGGCGGGGGGGGCTAAAGGGGCGCTGAATGTCCCCCACACAGCGATTCGTGGTGGCTCGCGCGCGTCAAAAAAAATGGGGGGGATCACCGGGATTGGGTCGAATCGCTTGTGGAGGGCCCCCTAAGGAATGTTACCCGCGTGGCTGTCCCCAGATCGCTCCTGAGCGGGGCCTGTTTGGCGCTCAGAAAGCGATCTGTAGCGTTTCACCCGATCTGAAAAGGGGCTATCTTTGTGGGATCGTGGGATCGTTTGTGCCCCCAGCCTTTCCCTTCCTGCGGGAGGAGAGGAACTCTTTCTTTGGGGTTTTTATGGAGGTGCAGCATTAGCTGGGGTCCCTGCAGAAAAACTTTAAAAACCCTTTCTAAAGGATTACCCCGTGGGCCTGACGTGCATGGATAGTAAGAAAAATTTTTGCTTTTTTATTTTATTTTTTTACGGGGAAAGGGTTTTTGCAGAAAAATAAAAAGAGGCAAAAAATGTGTTTTTTTTTTCAAAAAAAATTTTTTTTTAAATTAAAGTGTGTGTTTTTTATTTTTTTTCTGAAATAGGTTTAATAATGAAGTTGTCTAATTGACAGTCTCATTTTTTAAAACCGGGAAAAAAGGGGCACTTTCAATCCCAAGGTGGCTTCCCCCCTTTTAAAAACCCTTCGCCACCGCACGGGAAAAGGAATAAGGGCAAAGTCCCAGAAAAGGGGAAAACAATTTATAGATTTGTCTTTCTGGGGTGTCTGGGGAAATGTTAGTGCCGGGGGGGGGGGAAAAAAAAAAATTAATGGTCCCTCTCTGGGCTTTAAATTTCTCCCCCCACTCATGGTTTTTGTTGTTGGTTTGCGAAAATAGGGCGGGAGCCCACGCTTTTTTTTTCAGAATTTTACACCCTTTTATATTTTAAGCATAAATTTTTTGGCCAATTTTAAAAAATTTTTTAAAATTTGAGTTCAAACCTTTAACAAGAAAAAAGCCCAAATTCAATTCCCGGCTTTTTGTAAAAATGCAAAAACCCGAAGAAATGCCCTTTGGGGTTACTAGGGTTAAAACCTGTCTTTTCAGTCCTTTTGCATCAATTTTGCACAAACAAAAAAACGACTATGTGTGCAAAATTTACCCTGTAGGGGTTTTTTAAAAAGGTGTAAATTCGTAGCAAAAAAGTCCGTTTTTTTTACAACGAATTTACACCTTTAATTAACCCCTACAGGTGTGAAATTTTGCACACATAGACTGATTTAATTGTTTGTGCAAATCAGATAGCAAACGACATGAAAAGACATGGTTAACCCTATGTACACCAAGTGTCATTTCATGTCGGGTGCTTCTGTCTTTCACTGAAGCCGGCTTTACCCGGCAATTGAATCAGAGGATATTTACTATGTAGAAGTGTATAAACTATACATATATGTATATATATATGTCACAATGACATGTATATATATATATATATGTATTCTATGTGTGTATATTTAGTGTTTACAAGGAAAGAATGGGGTTTTTTTAGTTGCGATATTTTGTTCCCATAGACTTACATGGGACTTCCGGTATCGTGGTATCGCCGATATTTTAGTGATATCGGCGATACCATTCCGATTCCGATACTTTAGGATATCGGAAAGTATCGCTCAACTCTATTCTCCAGTCATATGGAATAGAGCCGACAGGTTCAAGTGCCAGCAGAGAACAAAAAGGGTTCAGCTTCCCAGAGAGGCAAAGAAACTTAATCATCAGATGAAGAAGAAGCACATAAAAATAATATGCATAAATATAAATATACCGTATATACTCGCATATAAGCCGAGATTTTCAGCCCATTTTTTAAGGCTGAAAGTCCCCCTCTCGGCTTACATACTCCCTGACAGAAGTTATGTCGCTTATCCATGTTATGTAAATCAAAGCTTATAACCTGACGTTAAATTCATCCATTGGCTTTATAAATTACTCTTTTGAAAGCTGAAACCCTCCCAAATTTGGTTTAGGTTAAGAAAATAAATTGCCATCAATGCTGAAATATTGATCATTTAATGAACGCAGAATGCTCAGATTTTGGCAAGACAAAAGTTTTGTCGCCAGGTCATATAATGCACCCAATCCTAGTTTACATCCTCACCAGTGCTCAGTAAATGATCGATTAATTAGTGGGTGTGTATAAAAAGAAACCCAGCACCCCAGACCTTCACTTGAACTGCAACTTGAGCTCTGAAAAAAAGGCCAAAAATCCACCCTGTGACCAAAGCCTTGATTATCAAGAGGCTGAAGACCAGATCCACTGCAGAGGTGGCTGGCACCTTTAATGTGTCTCAGCGTCAAGAACAAAGAATTAAAAAAAGATTTGAAGAGACTGGAGATGTGATTGACAAGCCCAGGTCCGGCAGACTCCGCAAGACAACTGCTCAGGAGCAACGTTTGTTGGTTAGAAAATCCAAAGCAAGCCCCTCTTCCACTGCAGCAGAGTTCCAACAGGCCTGGTCACCTTAAGTCCCTGTGTCAACTAGAACAGTTTGTAGGATTCTGTCTCGAAATGGCCTCCATGGTCGAATCAGTGCCCAGAAGCCAGCACTAAACAAAAGGCAAATAAAAAAATGTGTGGCATTTGCAAAGTCCCACAGCCTGCTAAACAGATGGACGCTGGAAAAGTGGCAGAAGGTGGATTTCTCTGATGAATCTTCAGTAAAATTTCACCACAGCCGCCGCAAATACTGCAGGAGACCTACTGGAGCCCGTATGGATCCAAAATACACCCAGAAAACAATAAATTTGGTAGTGGAAAGATCATGGTCTGGGGTTACATTCAGTATGGGGGTGTGCGAAACATTTGCAAGGTGGAAGGCAATATCAATAGCCTAAAATATCAAGAAGTATTAGCTACCTCTTATATTCCAAATAATAAAAGGGGTCAAATTCTGCAGCAGGATGGTGCTCCATCACATACATCCATCTCTACAGCAAAGTTCCTCCAGGCAAAAAAGATCAAGGTGCTCAAGGACTGGCCAGCCCAGTCACCAGACATGAACATCATTGAGCATTGTTTGGGGTAGGAAGAAAGAGGAAGCTTGAAAGACAAAACCAAAGAATCTAGATGAACTCTGGGAGGCATGTAAGACTGCATTCTTTGCTATTCCTGATGACTTCATTAATAAATTGTATGAATCATTGATGAACCGCATGGATGCAGTCCTTCAAGCTCATGGAAGTCACACAAAATATTAAATATGACTCTAATAGCACCACAACTTCATTCACCAATGTTATGCAACGTATATTTGTATTTTAAGATAATTATTTGTTTGAATATCACATTACTTTCTTTGGGCGACAAAACATTTGTCTTGCCAAACTCTGACCATTCTGTGTCCATTAAATGATCAATATTTCAGCATTGATGCCAATTTATTTTCTTAACCTAAACCAAATTTGGGAGGGTTTCAGCTTTCAAAAGAGTAATTTATAAAACCAATGGATGAATTTACCTTCAGGTTATAAGCTTTGATTAACATAACATGGATAAGCGACATAACTTCTGTCAGGGAGTGTACGCGAGTCATATACCGGGGGTCGGCGGGGGAGGGGGAGCGAGGATGTCCGATCATACTTACCGCCCCGGTGCATCTCTGCAGCCCCCTGCTTCTTCCACTTTCTCAGGCTCCTTCCTTCAGCGGTCACGTGGTACCGCTCATTAAAGTCATGAATATCCACATATTCATGACTTTAATGAGCGGTACCACGTGACCGCTGTAGGAAGGAAGAGCTGCCGGAGACCGCGGGAGAAGCAGGGGAGCTATGCGATATTAACCTGTCCCCGGTCCACCGCTCTGACCTCCTCTGGCTGTGATGTTCAGGCAGAGGGCGCGATGACGTAGTTAGTGCACGCGTCGCCTTCTGCCTGAGCACACACTGACAGAGGACCCGGAAGATGGAGCAGCGTGCAGCGGTGGACCTGGGACAGGTGAATATCTCAGGTGGCGGGGCGCTGAGCGAGTGGTGACACCAGCACCTGTTCCCCATAGCGCGCCCGTGTCCCCGTCTGCTCAGGACACTGGCACCTGGCCCCCAGCGACGAGAGGTGAGTATATCATTTCTTTTTTCTAGTTGCAGCAGCATCGGCAGCATATGGGACATAATCTATGGAGCATATGGGGCATAATCTATGGAGCATATGGGGCATAATCTATGGAGCATATGGGCATAATCTATGGAGCATCTTATGGGGGCATAATCTATGGAGCATCATATGGGGGCATATCCTATGGAGTATATGGGGCATAATCTATGGAGCATTTTATGGGGGCATAATCTATGCAGCATCATATGGGGGCATAATCTATGGAGCATCATATGGGGCATAATCTATGGAGCATCATATGGGGGCATAATCTATGGAGCATCTTATGGGGGCATAATCTATGGAGCATCATATGGGGCATAAAATATATGGAGCATCTTATGGGGCCAAACTTTTATGGAGAAGCATATGGGGCATATTATTGTATGGAGCATTTTATGAGGCCATTAACCTTTATGGAGCATTATATGGGGAGTATTTTGTATGGAGCATCTTATGGGGCCCATCATTAACTGTATGGAGAATTATATGGGGCTCCTGATTCAATATGGATATTCAAAACATTTAACCTACCAGTAGTGCTCTGCTGCATTTTCCTTCCTAGGCTTATACGCCAGTCAATAAGTTTTCACAGTTTTTGTGGCAAAATTGGGGGTCGGCTTATATACAGGTCGGCTTATACATGAGTATATACGGTAAGCAAAACCTTACAACCATTACAACTTAGTAATAAAATCATTTAGGTAATTTTTAGCTCTACAAACAGTATATATATAAAGATAATAATAAATATATATATATATATATATATATACCTAATTATATATAAAAAATATAAAAATATATATGAAAAAATAGTCAGCACACATACATTAAAAGCCTGCAAAGATCAGATAAAAACTTCAGTAATTTCATTAAGACCATGAGGTTTCAGGCTGCCAAGCTTGTAAATCCAATAAACCTCTTTTCTGTTCAGCTTCATGACTCTATTAGGGATATGTGCCGGTGTAACAGGCCAGATTAACACACCCGCCCAGAATATACTCGGGTTAAAGTGGCCTAGGCCAGATTATACCCCTCCTGGTCAGAATATACCCCAGCTGCTGTAGATGAGATTTTTCACGCTTGAGAACTATCAAAAATGGAGCCCCGGGCAGCACATGGGGGGCAGAGACAGTGAACGGGGTCCCAGGTAGCACACGGTGGCCCCAGGCAACACACAGAGCCCCAGGCAGCACAAAAGGGCAGAGACAGCGAATGGGTTCAAAGGCAGCCCCAGGAAGTGCACATGGGCCCCTGAAAGTGCACGGGGACCCAGGCAGCACACGGGCCCTAGGCAGCGCACAGTGCCCCAGTCAGCACACGAGGGCAAAAACAGCGAACTGGGTCCCAGGCAGCACACGGGGGCCCGAGGCAGCACACAGGGCCCCAGGCAGCACACAGGGGGGCAGAGACAGCACACAGGGCCCAAGACAGCGCATGGGGGGCAGAGACAGCATGCAAAGGTGGGGGAAGAGACTATTTCTGCCCCGTGCGCTGTTTCTGCCCCCCCGTGCACTGTCTGGGACCACCTGTGCACTGTTTGGGACCCCCTGTGCAATGTCTGGGGCCCCGTTCTTGAGTATATCACTCAATCCTGTGCGATGTCTGGGCCCCTGTGCAATGCCTGGTGCCCCGTGCGCTTCCTCGGGCTCCGTGTGATGCCTGGGGCCCCTGTGCACTGCCCGGGGCTCCTGTGTGCTGCCTGGGGCCCTGTGTGCTGCCTGGACCCCTGTGCGCTGCCTGGGAAACCGTTTGCTGTCTCTGCCACTATGTACTGCCTGGGGCCCTGTGTGCTGCCTGGGGCCCCGTTCGCTGTCTCTGCCCCACGTGTGCTGCCTGGGGCCCTGTGTGCTGCCTGGGGCCCCGTTTTTGATGGTTCTCAAAAGCGTGAAAAATCTGATCTACAGCAGCTGGGTTATATTCTGGCCTAGGCCACTTTAACCCTGGGTATATTCTGGGCGGGGGTTAATCTGGCCTGTTACACCGGAAATGCTCGGTGCCCGCCGAGTACACCCAGTACTGTGATACTCGGGCAAGTACTGAACACCGACTGCTGCCAGGGTAAATAAGGCTAATTTCTTCCTGGCAATGGGGCTCTATGTGCGGGTGGACTCAGAATGCTGTTTCCCTGCAGCAACGTTGTCATATATGTTTTTTTTAATTTCTCTATATCATCTTGCAGCAAAGTTTTGTAACATGAATGTTTTATGCAGTCAGTATGAAGACTATAAATTTCTGTTCCGAGCACTGATTGTTTTCCTTTTGTTTGGCAACCTATTCTGCTTCTCATAGCTAAATCCAATGTAATATGATCTGAGTCACAAGCAGAACGCAGTGCAAAGAATCCTGTAGCATTGGGTTGGATCCAGCGGGATTGCCAACACCCACATATCAATGTGAAAAGCAGAAACGAACTAAAGAACAGTCGTAATCAGCTGGAGTGAAAATCAGAGCCATGACGGAGCAGCAGAATGTCGTTGTTGTCTTGATTGGAATTCTCACCTTTATTTTGGTCTTCTTTTACTGGAAATATTCATGGGAGAGAAAAAAGATGCCCCTGGACCGTTCCCATTGCCTATTTTAGGGAACTTTCTAAAGATTCATAGAGATGGAGTAGTGCCGAGCTTAACAAAAGTAAGTTGGGTTTTAATATCGAAAAGTAAAAAGACTGGGATCATAATTATCTACGTGCATTTGAACACTGTAAAAGATTTAACATAGTTATTAAGGTTGAAGGAAGACTTTAAGTCCATCTAGTTCAACCCATATCCTATCCTAACCTGCCCTAACATGTTGATCCAGAGGAAGGCAAAAAAAACCCAAGTGGCAAACAGTAAGCTTCACATTGGGGAAAAAAATTCCTTCCCGACTCCACATACGGCAATCAGACTAGCTCCCTGGATCAACGCAGTATCTAGGAAACTAGTGAATATAGCCTGTAATATTATACTTTTCAATACTTTTAATTAAAAAAAGACTTATCTCTTTTATTTGTCTTTAAAAAAAGGTTGTCTAATGTTCTTTTCTCAGGAAGTGCCACTCCTCTGCTTCTTGACTTCTTGCTTTCCGGAGCAGAATACATTTCTGAAGACTGACCTTTCAGACCCGCGGCGTGTTCATGCCAGTAGTCTGAACTGTGCACTTCCCAATGCTGTTAGCAGATTTTTCCTCTGTAGCATTAGAGGAGCAGCGATTTCAAGCTTTACAGCAAACAGCTTGCAAGCACTGTGCTCCTTGCCTTGGAAACTGGCTACCTCTGCTAGTCTGCAGAGGCAGTCGATAACTTAGACAACAAGCAGTAAACTATAGATTTTAAAATACTTTAGAATGGAGAGGGTTTTTAATAAGAGGTAAATTCCAAAGTTGCTTATTTTCTAACAGTTTTTTAATTTATTCATTGTTTTGTTTCTATTTGCATTTATTGATATTTTTAAATAACAAACTTACAGTAGTAGCTGCAAAAACTATGATTTGGAGATACCTCTCAGGGTACCCCACAGGATATTAAAGGGCTTGTCCTGTCTTGGGTCTCAAGTCTATAGTCAATTTATGTGACTGCAGACTTGTGAATCCTCACAGCGAACCACATGCGATCTGTCAGGATTTTCCAGTGCTGGCGTTGTGAGTTCTAGTATGCAATTTGCATATATACAGTCACATGTCAACTAGACATGCATGTCGTCACTCAATATAAGTGAACAGAGTGAGGATGGACTTGTCTAGTCGAAATGTGGATGGAAATTTGCAAAGTGCAAACTTACATTCACCACTTGCTCCCAGTCCTAACACTGAAGAATCCTGACAAATTCTTCAAAAGTGGTGGCATTTCCTATGCCTGAAATAGTTCTAGTCCATTATTGGAGTAACATTTCTAGTGATATGCATGGAGGCGCATGCCACTTCTAAAATGCACCAAATTGATTTAGCGGCGTGTGCTTGTTCATGAATTTGGCATATCTTATTCCCACACTCCCCTCATTAAGACTGATTGTCTAATGGCCTCCCAAACCGTCACTATTTGGGCAGGTCATCTAAAGCTGTGTTTCCACGTTCCGGAAACACAGCACTTTGGACGGAAGCGGAAAGTCCGCTCCGCGCAAAGCCCCGCCCCCTAGAGAACGCGCGGTCATTCCGGATGTGTATCCACGGAACACATCCGGAATGACCGCAGGGCTACACAGCCCTGTGTTATTTCCCTTGCGGCGACGCAGCGTCGCCGCAAGGGAATAGGACATGCTGCGGTCTAAGGGTATGTCTCCACGGTCCGGAAACAGTCAGGAATTGCTGCGTGTTTGATGCTGTGCGCTGGCGCAGCGTCAAACACGCAGCGACCAGATGTTACAGCATAGTGGAGGGGATTTCAAGAAATCCCGTCTCCACTATGCTTCAAAACACGCAGACGGAAGACCTGCGTTTACGGACATGCGGCACTTCTTTTTAGACCGCAGCATGTCCTATTCCCTTGCGGCGACGCTGCGTCGCCGCAAGGGAAATAACACAGGGCTGTGTAGCGCTGCGGTCATTCCGGATGTGTTCCGGATGTGTTCCATGAACACATCCGGAATGACCGCGCGTTCTCTAGGGGGCGGGGCTTTGGGCGGAGCTGACTTTCCGCTCCATCCAAAGCGCTGTGTTTCCGGAACGTGGAAACACAGCCTAAAAAGACACACCGCATGTCCGTAAACGCAGGTCTTCCGCCTGCATGTTTTGAAGCATAGTGGAGACGGGATTTCTTGAAATCCCCTCCACTATGCTGTAACATCTGGACGCTGCGTGTTTGACGCTGCGCCAGCGCACAGCGTCAAACATGCAGCAATTCCTGACTGTTTCTGGACTGTGGAAACATACCCTAAATGTGAGAGAAGGTCCAAAATTTGCTAGATATACAGTCATGGCCAAAAGTTTTGAGAATGACACAAATATTATATTTTCACATGATCTGCTGCCCTCTGGTTTTTATGTGTGTTTGACAGATGTTTTTATCACAGACAGAAATATAATTGCAAACATATGAGTAACAAAAGCTTATATTGACAGTTAGAATGAGTTAATGCAGCAAGTCAATATTTGCAGTGTTGACCCTTCTTCTTCAGGACCTCTGCAATTCTCCCTGGCATGCTCTCAATCAACTTCTGGACCAAATCCTGACTGATAGCAGTCCATTCTTGCACAATCAATGCTTTCATTTTGTCAGAATTTTTAGGTTTTTGTTTGTCCACCCGTCTCTTGATGATTGACCACAAGTTCTCAATGGGATTAAGATCTGGGGAGTTTCCAGGCCATGGACCCAAAATCTCTATGTTTTGTTCCCTGAGCCATTTAGTTATCACCTTTGCTTTATGGCAAGGTGCTCCATCATGCTGGAAAAGGCATTGTTGATCGCCAAACTGCTCTTGGAGGGTTGGGAGAAGTTGCTCTTGGAGGACATTCTGGTACCATTCTTTATTCATGGCTGTGTTTTTAGGCAAGACTGTGAGAGAGCCGATTCCCTTGGCTGAGAAGCAACCCCACACATGAATGGTTTCAGGATGCTTAATAGTTGGCATGAGACAAGACTAGTGGTAGCGCTCACCTTGTCTTCTCCGAATGAGGCATTTTCCTGATGTCCCAAACAATCGAAAAGGGGATTCATCAGAGAAAATAACTTTACCCCAGTCCTCAGCAGTCCACTGCCTGTACCTTTTGCAGAATATCAGTCTGTCCATGATGTTTTTTCTGGAGAGAAGTCACTTCTTTGCTGCCCTCCTTGAGACCAGGCCTTGCTCCAAGAGTCTCCGCCTCACAGTGCGTACAGATCACTCACACCTGCCTGCTGCCATTCCTGAGCTAGTTCTGCACTGCTGGTAGCCCGATCCCGCAGCTGAAACACTTTTAAGAGACGGTCCTGGCGCTTTCTGGTCTTTCTTGGGCGCCCTGGAGCCTTTTTGGCAACAAAGGAACCTCTCTCCTTGAAGTTCTTGATGATGCGATAGATTGTTGACTGAGGTGCAATCTTTCTGCGATACTCTTCCCTGTTAGGCCATTTTTGTGCATTGCAATGATAACTGCACGTGTTTCTTTAGAGATAACCATGGTTAACAGAAGAGAAACAATGATGCCAAGCACCAGCCTCCTTTTAAAGTGTCCAGTGGTGTCATTCTTACTTAATCATGACAGATTGATCTCCAGCCATGTCCTCATCAACACCCACACCTGTGTTAATGGAGCAATCACTGAAAAGAGGTTAGCTGGTCCTTTTAAGGCAGGGCTGCAATGATGTTGAAATGTGTTTTGGGGAATAAAGTTCATTTTCTTGCCAAATATTGACTTTGCAAGTAATTGCTGTTAAGCTGATCACTCTTTATAAGACTGGAGTCACACACAACGTCTAAAAAATCGGTCCGTTTTAGTCGGTCAATAATCGGATAAAAATTTCATGAACATTGATGCGACTGGCATCCGATTTTTTGTAGTTGATGCTATTTTGTAGCATGTACGCTTACGTTTCACATCCGATTACCCACCAACTACCGATTTTTAGTGGCATCATAGCAAAATGGACATTTAACGTTTTTGAGGCCTGCAAATAATTTGAATAATGAGCCAGACCCATATTTAAGCGTGGTTTGACTGTTATTACCCTCCCACCGTTGCCGTGGAGTGTTTTGCTTCTTAGTGGTTCCTGTTGTGTTGCTGCTAAGTTAAAATTTGAGTGACAGACTAAGTTTTAATACAACTGAGCGTTGCTGTACTATTGGCTGTATCCAGAACTTTTGGGGAGCCATATCCTGTAGTTGTTTCTCACAGAATCCACAGAAGAATGTGGGTGCATCCCCTTGTGAAGCGAAGGATCAGCAAAGGCCATTTTGAGCGCCTGTATTCACACTGCGTAGGAATCCTGACAAGTTTTTTGCCTATTGTCGCATGAGTGTTGGCACCTTTGATATTTTGCTGGACATATTGCGCCCTGGAATCACCTTGCAGAACACCAGGATGCGTCCTTCAATTTGTGCTGAGGAAAGGCTTCTTCTAACATTAAGGTATGTGTGTCAACGATATGTTGATGATGTTTTTCATAATTTACCATCTTTCACATTCTTCTTACTTTGTTCATCTTAACATACTGAACCTCATGGCATTATGAAATTGTATTATTTTCCCTATATGCTTGTGTGTAGCAGTCTTAATGGTTATTAACTCCTAACATTAAGAGAATGTGTGAGTATACAAATGTCCACTGTTTACATTTGTTTCATGTTTTTTTATATTTTGTTTGTCTGATGTGTACATGTTAGTTGTTGTTTCTGTATTGCAGGTTCCTTTCCACTGGGCTCTCATACGCTGCTCCGCATTAGAGTTTTTAATTGGAAAATCCACCATTTCCGGAATAGTCAGCTCTACTTGTGGACAAATTTGGTCCAGACTAAATAAAGAAGAGATGTCAGAGCCCAAAATGGAAGATTGGTTGAGGATTTCACATGGATTTCAACAAAACAGTCATTTTCCTCACTGTATTGGAGCCCTGGACGGGAAGCACATATGTGTGCGTAAGCCGCCGAACTCAGGGACCCAATTCTACAATTATAAGCAATATTTTTCTATAGTTTTGTTGGCTTGGTCGACAGTAACTACCGCTTCATAATTGTAGACATTGGGGCTATGGAAGGACTGGAGACTCCAGAGTCTTCAATTCTTCCATTATGGGTCGGCGGCTACGCAATAACCAATTGGACTTACCACCACCATGTCAACTTCCACACTCCAATATGGATGCAGTGCCATATGTTGTAGTAGCGGATGAGGCCTTCCAATTAAGTGTATGTTATGAGGCCATATCCTCGCGCAATCTGAACCATCAGAGACGCATCTTTAATTATCGCCTTTCTCGTGCACGACGCCTGGTGGAGTGCACATTTGGTATTCTTACAGCCAAATGGAGTGTCCTACAATCAGCCATTCAGCTAAGTGAATCAAATGTAAATCTTGTAGTGCAAGCATGTGTGGTACTACATAATTTTACAAGAATGCATGAATGCTCATCAGCTGATATGCCTCACCTTCAGTCTGATAATATGAGAGGCCTATGAGACCAGTCATCCATCCTCGTCGTCCCCCTTCTGGTCTGAAAGTGCGTGAATTATTGACAAATTATTTTGTTTCCCCTGGTGGTTCTATTCCTTGGCAAGATGAGGCCATAGGTATGTAGTGTGTTTTATGTGATATCATAACATAAAGTTCCTTTTGATTATTCAATTCATGGTTGACTCTCTTTTTGTTGGATAATACTTTCCCATACTTAAGACACTACATAACATATAACAATAAACACAGACAACCAATGTAACTTCACTAATTTTACTCATTAGTGTTTTCTTTTGAAGCCTTTTAAAGGCTGATATATTTTTTGGTAAACAGGACCAACATGTCCAAACAGAACAAAAAAATATGTATAACATTATTAATCTGAAAATAGAAAAATATATAACTTAAAAAATAAAAAACTATTCTTACAGCTACAATTGATGGTAGCTTGGTGGTGGTGTTGGTGAGGATGGAGGGCAGGTTGTGTATTCGCCTTCCACAATCTGCAACCTGTGTTTGAGAAAGAGCTGCTGCAGATCCTACAGTAGCAGCTGGGTTACTGGCTGCATCATGAATGCCTTCTGGGAAAGGGTACATAGGGAATTGATGCTCATAGTCATATAGATATGACTGAGCACTAGCAGAGTGACCCCCAATATGCCCATGTCTAACATATCCATGTTGTGGCCAGCCAACAACATTGGGTATGTTAGAGTGGGCATATTGTGCATGGCCACTCTGTCCCATGGTTTGGAGCTGGGAAGCTCCATAGAAAGAATGAGCTGCAGTAGGATGAGGAGGAGGGTTGGGTTTTGTTGGACACAAGGAGGAGGTGGAGGAGGAGGATGATGATGAGAGGAGGAGGAGGATCAGAGGCTGAAGCAGATTGTGCTGGATTTGGTGCTAACAACCTCACTAAATTTTCAGGACCAACCACCCATCTATGAAGATAATCTAGTAGGTTGGTGGGATCATTAGGAGCTGATCCAGCTTCCAACACAATCTGCAGTCCACTTCTGATCCTCAGTCTGTGCTGTATTTGAGTAGCCCGGAGGTAAGGGGCCAGACTGCGGCAAAATCCCTCCTCACCATCATCTTTAGCTACACTGGACAAATAGTCCAGAACTCCTCGGTCCACCTGCCTCCTTGACACAGAACCCACTCCTTCTCGTCGCCGCCTACCTCGCCTTGTGAGTTGGGAAGGAGGAGGAGATACATCTCGAGCCCTATTAGGGCTGCTGCTCAGTGGTAGGTCCTCATTTTCATGATGCTGTGTTTGGGAATCCTCAGCTCCTGCAGCTGTTGTTGGTGCTGCTTGGGTGGACCCACATGCTGCTGAGGAAGGGCCTGCCTCCTGTGCTCCATCACCAACGGGGTCAATAAGCACTTCTGAGTCAGACCCCGTCTCCCTCTCAGTTAGGTTTGACTCAGTTCTAGGGAATGAAAAAAGTTATACAAATTAAAATCAATACAAATTGAAATTTTGCCATGAAAGTGCTTCAACACACATGCACTTACGGTCGCAGATCCAACACTGGCTCAAGGAAGTTCAGTCTATCAAAATAGACGTACTTCCTCTTCTTAGATGCTGAAGCCCCACTCCGATCCCTAATCTGCCTCTCCCTCCGGTAGCAGTCCCGACAACTGCGCCATCGCCTTGTCACATCAGTCACTACAAATTTAAGAAGAGCATAACGTGTTATTAGGACTGATATCTATTTATTAAGCCAAAAATAAAAAATATGCAACACTGAACATTTAAATACTGGTCATGTGTGATGTGATTTACAATATTAAAAGACATCAACATACAACCAGAAGTATCCATGTTATAAGCACTAACATACATTTACAAAAATGCTTGGCCCTTTACAAAACGCCTCAATCAGTTTGAATTTTATGACCAAAACACTACATCTGAGGTGAAGATAAATACAAAATGTTGTAGTCAATAGATGCCGAAGCATCGATGATATTTAAATATACATGGATATTGTTTGCGTACACACACATCAATGTGTACTTCTAAATAGTAAGAGGTCGATAATGCTGGCTTTTAAATAGCATTTAAACACATAAGGCTACATTATTATTTGCTTCAAAAATTTTTAAAAACATTTTGAAAAACCGTTACATGTGGTACTTACTAAGTCGCTCTTGGTCCTCCCTGGATCTCTGATGATAGTCCGGAAAAATGTGCACACATATTGTTTGCCATGCCGCCTCTTTGCGCGTCCGATTGCTGTAATTGGGATCGCGCTGGTCCCACAATTCGGCCTCTCCTGCACCAATACGATGAGGAGTTCCACATTGATGAGGGTAGATGCCATGTTTCTGGACTCCGTGTAGGCGTTCTTCCTGTTTTTTTTTAAGATGTGCTTAGCTAATTAGCATGTAAAGGCTTCCTGAGAAATTCAAAGCCAGTTTCCTGTCACCTGGAAAAGTTGTGCGATTTAATCGCAACTCACACGTGCGGTCCGTTTGTAATCCCACTTTTCATCGCTCCCATAGACTTGCATTGGCGATAGTCGACCCACAATCGGTGACAATCGCAGCATGCTGCGATTGCACTCGCACGTTTAAATCGGACCACAAAAAATCGGATGATGGGAGCTACTCCATAGATTAATATTGGTTCGACTGCAATGCATATTTCATCGCATTCTAGTGGTACGATTTAGTCGCCAGTGTGACTCCAGCCTAACATTCTGGAGTATATGCAAATTGCCATTAGAAAAAGTGAAGCAGTAGACTTTGTAAAAATTAATATTTGTGTCATTCTCAAAACTTTTGGCCATGACTGTACTGACTTTTTGCATCAGAGAGTGAAAAACTTAAGGTATGTGCACACAATGTCTTTTTCAGGAGGATTCCTGACGCGACATCGCATGGGAAAACTGTGCAGGCATCTAAATAACGCCAAGTTCACATAGCTTGAGGGAGTTTTCCTGAACCTTCACACATCTGTAGAAACCATGAAGGTTAGGCCTCATTCAGATGTCTGATTTTCCAATACGAGTGTTATCCGTTGTTTTCATGAATTGAACTCATACCTACCATGAGACCATTCACAGGCCTGTGCTTTTATTACGGACCAAGAGGTCTGTGGGAAATTGCTGAGAGATGCCCAGTACCAGTAGACGTGCAGGAGAGCATAAAACGATCGTCGTCCCACACATGTGCTCCTTCCTTCACTGCAGCCAGTTTTAAACATGTTTTTCTGAAAAAAAAAAGCATTGCATTTTACAGGAGCGGTGAGTGACTCTATTTATTCTTCTCATATACATGTTTACACCTTATTATGGGAGCACCCGGAACCTGCAGGCTTGATTGCTCAATTAAAAGTTCGGTTTAACCCCTTAACCTCCAGAGCTTTTTTCATTTTTTTTTTTTATATTTCCGTCAATATGGCCACGTGAGGGCTTATTTTTTTGCGGGACGAGTTGTACTTTTGAATGACACCATTGGTTTTACCATGTCGTGTACTCGAAAACGGGAAAAAAATTCCAAGTGCTGTGAAATTGCAAAAAAAAGTGCAATCCCACACTTGTTTTTTGTTTGACTTTTTTGCTAGGTTCACAATGTTAAAACTGACCTGCAAATATGATTCTCCAGGTCATTACAAGTTCATAAACACCAAACATGTCTAGGTTCTCTTTTAGCTAAGTGTTGAAAAAAAAATTCCCAAATTTGCTATAAAAAAAAAAATTGCGCTATTTTCTGATACCCGTAGCGTCTCCAATTTTCATCATCTGTGGTTGAATGAGGGCTTATTGTTTGCGTGCCGAGTGGACGTTTTTATTGATATCATAACTGTACAGATACGTTCTTTTGATCGCCCGTTATTGCATTTTAATGCAATGTCTGCGGCGAGCAAAAAAAAGTAATTCTGGTATTTTGATTTTTTTCTCGCTACACCGTTTAACGATCAGGTTAATCCTTTTTTTATTGATAGATCGGGCGATTCTGAATGCGGTGATACGAAATATGTGTATGTTTGGTTTTTTTATTGTTTTATTTTGAATGGGGCCAAAGGGGGGTGATTTGAACTTTTATATTTTAAAATTTTTAAAATATTTTTAAACACATTTTTTTTTACTTTTGGCATGCTTCAATAGCCTGCTTGAGAGGCTAGAAGCTGCCAGTACTCGATCGTCTCTGCTACATAGAGGTGAAGCACAGATCACCTCTATGTAGCTGAATTACAGCATTGTTATGAGAGTCGACCACCGGGTGGCACTCATAGCAATCTGCCATCAACAACCATAGAGGTCTTGAGGAGACCTCTGGTTGTGATGGCAATGCACCGCTGACCCCCGATCACGTGACGGCCATTTATATGCCGCTGTCAGCATTTGATAGCGGCATTTAACTAGTTAATAGGTGCGGGCGGATCACAATTCAGCTCGCGCCTATTGCGGGCACATGTCAGATGTTCAAAACAGCTGACATGTCCCGGGTTTCAGGTGGGCTCACCGCCGGAGCCCATCTCAAAGCGGGGGATACTGCCAGATGATGTACTATTCCGTCAGCTGGCATTAAGGGGTTAAGGACAAGTTAAAACACATAGGCTGAATGGAGCCTGCTTTCCTTTTCTTTTTGTCTCATGCCCAATTCTGATATGAGGGTCAGATCAAAATCGATAATGCAAGTATATGGGTTCATAAAAAAATCGGACCAAACTCATCTGAGTACGGTCCAGTTTTTGCACCACAGACTGTCCAGGAGTTGGCGGATGCTTTAGTCCAGGTCTGGGAGGAGATCCCTCAGGAGACCATCCGCGGCCTCATCAGGAGCATGCCCAGGCACTGTAGGGAGGTCATACAGGCACGTGGAGGCCACACACACTACTGAGCATCATTTTGACTTGTTTTAAGGACATTATATTCCACTTTAATTTTGTGTGTGACTCCAAATCCAGGCCTCCATTGGTTAATAAATTTGATTTCCATTGATGATTTTTGTGTCATTTTGTTGTCAGCACATTCAACTTTGTACAGAACAAAGTGTTCAATAAGAATATTTCATTCATTCAGATCTAGGATGTGTTATTTGAGTGTTCCCTTTATTTTTTTGAGCAGTGAATTTGTCATGTCAGATTCAGCATTCATTTTTTTTACAGATACATTGCAATCCTTAACAGAGGAAACTGTATTTGGTTTTGTAACTGTTAATAACTGCTGATGTAAAAATTGATGCTATACTGATTGCATACTTACCACCAGGGGACTAAATTTACAGTCATGGCCAAGTGTTGGAATCCTTAAAATTGTTCCAAAAAATTAAGTATTTCTCCCAGAAAATTATTGCAATTACAAAATACTTTGGAAATCTTCAAATTTAATGATGGCGGGCACACAGTCATGTCACCAAGTGACTATAGGTACTGTGTTCTTTTCTTTGTAGGCCTCATTGCATTTTTGGTAAACAGTAGAATAATGTACTTAACCAAAAAGCTTTATTTTGCTCTCATCTGTCCACAAGACGCTTTCCAGAAGGATTTTGTCATACTCACATACATTTTGGCAAACTGCAGTCCAGCTTTTTTAAGTCTCTGTGTCAGCAGTGGAGTCCTCCTGGGTCCCCTGTCATAGAGATTAATTTAATTCAAATGTCAAATGGATAGTTCACCTTGACACTGCTGTACCCTGAGCCTGCAGGACAGCTTGAATTTTTTGGTACTTGATTGGGGCTGCTTATCCACCATCTGGACTATCCTGCATTGCAACCTTTCATTGATTTCTCTCTGCCATCAAAGTTCAGGGAGGTTAGCTACAGTGCCATGGGTTGTAAAACTCTTTATTATGTTGCGCACTGTGGACAAAGGAACATCCAGATCTCCGGAGATGAACTTGTAACCTTGAGATTGTTGATATTTTTTAACAATTTTGATTCTCAAGTCCTCAGACAGTTCTTTTTTCCTCTTTCTGTTCTCCATGCTTAATGTGGCACACACAGACACATAATGCAAAGATTGAGTCAACATCTCCCCTTTTTATCTGGATTCAGGTGTGATTTTCATATGGCCCATACCTATTACTTGCCACAGGTGAGTTTGAACAAGCATCAATGCTTGAAACAAAGATGTTTACCTACAATTTTGGCAAGGTTCCTACAATTTTGTTTGAACTCTTTTGGAGTTTTGTGTGAAATTATGTCCAATTTGCCTTTTTTTCTGTGTTTTTGTGTTGTTCCAATACACGCAAAAAATAAAAATGTGTATAAAAAATGTGTAATTGCAATAATTTTCTTGGAGAAATACTTTACTTTCTGGAACAGCTTCAAGGGTGCCAACACTTTCTGTCATGACTGTAATAGGTGCAGAGGTTGAGACTTGAGGGGCCCCAAAGGTCTCCTGACCCCATATGAAAACATGATTACTATTAAAGACCTATGTTAGTTGAGGGCTCCATTGAAGATTTAGCTTTGGTGCTCACAAGTTTCAAGTTATGCCACTGCTGACCACCGCTGGTTTAAGTTTAAAAATAAGCAAATAAGTTGAAAATTTCAGATTCACATTCCATCATCAAATCAAATTGTCTTAAGATATCTTTAATTCCATGTGAAGGCCTCTTTTAAAATGCTGTCGATTTTGACAATTTCACAGATGGCAAGAACATATGGCCCCATTTATACTGTCTACTTTGGCACAAGACCTATTGTAGTTCTCAGTGGATATCAGATTATAAAAGAAGCACTCGTTGACATGGGAGATGTATTTTTGAATCGTGGTTCCCTTCCATTAGTGGGATCTTTTTTTAATCATGCTGGTAAGTCATAAAATATCAGATTGGATATAATACAGAATGCATTATTGTAAGCTACTGTCTTAGTTATTGATGTCTGACATCTATTATAGGTATATAATAATAGATGGACTGAGAGTGGTCTGATCCACTGAGCCATAAAAATCATGAGCAACTTGTTCTGCACCTCTGCCTGCCTGAACTCATCATTCATTCTAAAGAATTGCTAAAATCCATATTGATCAAAACAAGACAGTCTGACAGCTCACTGAAAGATCAGATTACAGTTCCTACTGAAGTCTATGGATACTAGAGGAGCAAAGTGAGAAGCAGAATGAAAGAAAGAGGTTTATACACCCATAAAATATTATTGCTTTCTAATAAATATTTTATCTAATCCCAGTATACTGCTGTATAATGTCCTCCATGCTGCTGTTTCTTCTGAACATGTGCTAAATAGAGGAAGGAGAGTAGGAGTCTCCATTTATTTTTTGTGTTATGAATGAGAAACATCATTGCACATAATCTTCACTCACTACTAGTGAGTCACTAGCTGAGACACAACTGAAAGTTAGAGATAGAGTTTACATTGGGGAAAACTGGTGAAAAGCAGAATGCATGCTATAGTAGCCAAAAATGTTATTTCTCAAGGACACACGGAAGCTGATTCTGACCAGTTAAGCATAATTACTAGTGATGAAAGTATCTAAGACTTCATTTTGGCAATTTGCTTGAAATGTTAACTGGAAATTCGAATTGCACCAAAGTATTTTAATGGGAATTTAATATTTTATTCCTTGCAGAAACACACCCATTAAACATTTTATTTGTAAAATATGGGTTAATATATGTTATATATATATATATATATATATATTATATATTGTGAGACAGTGAGAGTATGGGTGTTGAATGGGTGTACATTTCACCTAGATACTGTGCTGACTGGTATAAGGGAGGTGTGTGGCTTTGTAAACCTAGTGGTGGAGAAAGGTCACTACACCTTACATTCATTACACACTTGCAGCTCAGGCCTGAAACTACTCAGGTGTTAATTAGGAGACCAGAAGTAGGTGTCTGCGAACACAGTCAGAGAGCTCGCTTAGTCTGGACAAGGAGTCCAGGCACAAGAAGCAGTCTCCAGGAGTATGAGCTGTCTCAGTCTGGGTGCTCGATGTACCCCGGACACAGGAGTAGTCTCAGTGAGAATCCATGCGGATAGATGCTGAATAGGAGGGGAGCTCTCTCAAGTCTGGACGTTGAAGGTGCCTTCAGACACAAGGAGGAGACTCTGTGAAACTCCATGCTGGTAAATGCTGAACATATGTGTTGTTTTGGCCCAGGCTGGTAGAGTCTGGACCCGGATAGATAGGGAAATCTATCTAAGTGTAGTAAGTGGCTAGACAAGCCCAGGTCTTATGTTTATGATTTGTTTTTATCTGTTTGCTGTGGACTTTAATAAAGCTGGTTGCGGCCAGTTTTCACCAGAACTGCTGTCTGAATGAACTGTTTCTATGCCATTCTGTCTACCCGGACGGCGATCCCAGAGCTATATCCCCTGAAAAGCTTACAATTGGCGGAGAATGCTGGGGCAGCACAGTGGCTGATACAATTGGTGCTGGAATGTGCGTGCAGCACAGTGGCGAGAGACAGCAATAAAGGTGAAGTCTGTTGAAGCAGCAGCAGAGAAAAAAAAAGTGTGTCAGCAAAAACGTCTGTTGGAGCAGTCTTAAAGAGACAGTAGCCCTAATAGAGTTTGCAAAAGAGGAAAAAAAAGTGTGTCTGCACAGCAAAGCTGAACTTGTTGTGGAAAAGACTGTGGAGTGTGCAGCAGCAAAGGAAAAGTCTGTTGGAGCAGTCTTAAAGAGACAGTGGCCCTAATAGAGTTTGCAGAGAAAAAAAAAAAAAAAGTGTCTGCACAGCAAGGCTGAATTTTCTGTGGAAAAGACTGTGGAGTGTGTATGTCTTGAGTGAAGACTGCCGTTGTTGAGACAGAGAAGTCTGACAGCATGGATGACAGCATGGAGGCGCTGTTTGAACAAATGGCGCAAGTTAATGTGCAACATAAGACTGCCGTGGTTGAGACAGATAAGTCCGGCAGTATGGAGGAGCTCGTTGAGTACCTGGTACAGGCCCAGCAGAGCATGCAACTGCAGTGCCAGCAGCAGCAGCAGCAGGAGAATAACCGGTTGTTGGAGCAGATTGCAGCTCTCAGCACCTCGTCCCAGAGTAATGTTGTGAAGGCACCTGCGTTGTCCGCTGTAAAGAAGGCGGTAAGACGGTCCCTGAAAAAGATGACACCTCGTGATGATGTGGAGGTATATCTCACTAGGTTTGAGGGACTGGCAGAGAAGGAGAATCTGCCCCTATCTGAATGGGCCATGATGGTCGCACCCTATCTGATTGGAGAACCCCAAAGGGCCTATGCTGACCTGAGCGAACAGGACAGCCAAGAATATGCCAAGCTGAAAGCGGAGATTCTTACCCGGCTGGGTGTTACGGTGACAGCCCGTGCCAGGGGAGTTCATGACTGGAGATGCAGTTGGGAGTCTGCAGTCAGCAAACCTGATTATGGAGTTGGAAAGGTGATAGTGAACCGCTACACCCGAGCATGTCCTCCTGAGGTACAGCCAGAGGTCGGACAAGGAGACCACCAGGACGCCAATCGTCTGGTCAGCCTGATGGAGAAGGCCTTCGCCAGCAAAGACTGTCTCCGTGACCAGCCGTCTGAGAGGTCGTCACTTCAAAGTTCCCGGACGCTGAACTCTCGCGGTAAGAGCGTTCCAGCTGTTGAGGACATGGGGTATGCTGATAAGTGGGTTCAGGCCCGAGGGGACATGTGGGTGGAAAAGTGTGATGGACAGGGTTGGAGATGTCGTGAAATTGCAGCCAACTGTCCAATAGAGGGGAGCCTATGTATTGTGGTGTTGGCAGATCCCTCTCTCTCTGCGCAGAACCTGTGTGTGTGTCCACCTCAGCCGAAGAGACTGGACCACAGGTGTCCCCGGTGGTTGTAAATGACTGCCCAGCACAGGCCCTCTTGGACTCAGAGAGTCCAGTGACTTCCGTATGTGACAGCCTGATTGATAGGGACTTCTTCCCTAATAAGCACCTGAGTGTGGTGTGCGTCCATGGAGACACCAAAGTCTACCCAGAGACTGTCGTGGACTTGATCCCCAAACGCGGGGAGGTTTCATGTGAAGTGGGGGTAGTGAAGAACCTGGTGCAACCCGTTATATTGGGTAATGACTTTCCCCGATCTAAGGATCTCTGGGGGAAAAATGTTTCTGATGGACAGTGTGATGAAGCTCCTATTGAGGGTGCGCAGTCCCGAGGGGCGGAACACAATGCTAGTGGGCCGTTAAACTTGTGTGATAATGATGATGATGATGATAATGATAATGATGATGATGATCATGATAATGATGATGACCATGATAATAATGCTGATGCTGATAATGATAATGATGATGATCATGATAGTGATGATGATACTGATCATAATCATGATAATGATATTGATAATAATGATGACTGTGATAGTGTTGAAATTCCTTTGCAGGTGATGGTGAGAGACGAGGATGGTGGTTCTCGGGAACCGAGTGTCCCTGACTTACCTGTGTCCTGTGACAATTTTGAGAGTGAACAATGGCGAGACCCCACTCTTAAAACGGCACAGGAAAATATAATTGTTCTAAATGAGGTTTCCCAAGAGCCTGGCTCTGAGGAGAGGTTACTTCATGTTGCCATAAACACTCACCTGTTGTATAGGGACACTGAACTCCAGGGAGAGGTCGTGAGACAGCTCCTAGTACCTGAGCTATATAGAAGTATAGTGCTGGGGTTGTCACATAGTCACATACTTGAGGGACCAGATGGTGAAGTTAATGTTGTGGATGACATGTTAACTAAGGTTCCAGATCAAGATGTGAATGAGAATGAATTGTATAACCCTGACAGTGAGCAGGATGTGAATGAAAATGAAGTGTATAACCCTGAAAGTGAGCAGGATGTGAAGGAGAATGAATTGTATAACCCTGACAGTGAGCAGGATGTGAATGAAAATGAAGTGTATAACCCTGAAAGTGAGCCAGATGTGGCTGAGAAAAAGGGGTCAGACAGGGATAGTGGTAGTGATAGTGAATCATCTGATGACCATAAAGCAACCAGTGCAAATGAGAAAGGCATGGTAGCAGAGGAGGTTGAGAGTCCTGAGAAGAAAGCTGATGCTGACCTTACAGCCGGACAGAAGATGGCCTCTGAAGATGTTTTACAGTTGGCCGGTTCCCTGGCGAAGACTAAGGTGAAAGGAGGAGAGCTGAGCTTTAAAGGCAGGACTCTGAAACTGAACACAGCACAAGTAGATGCTGTTGAAGATGAGAAGTTATCAATGTATGGTATGGAGCTGCATCATGCCCAGGACTCTGAAGGTAATGCTGCAGAGGTGGAAAAAGCCATGGATGTGGTGGTCACCAAGCCAGATGCCTCATCAGAAGCTGAGGTCTCAAGTGAAGCTGTGAGGAACAAGACTGAAGATATGGGGACTGACTCTGTCCAGGAATCTGTTTCTGCCGAAGACAGCGGCGTGGACGGGTTACGGTCCGGATCAGTAGCTGCAACTCGTGAAGCTCAGGCTGGAAGTTCGGCGCCCGGAGCCCCAGCAGTGTTCCTGAGTGATACCAAGGATCTGGATAAATCACAAGATGAGATTTTGAGACATCAGGCTGGCGTTGGTGAGCTCAAGCGCACTTTCATGGAGTCTACATCGGAGCCACGTCCCAACAAATGGGAAAAGCGATGTGTCACTCCATTGCCGCTGCAGACACACGGGAGCTCAGATGGGATGCAGAACGTGGTGGAAGAGAAGAATCCGGCGGGTTCTGAGTATACAGATGCAGCTATCAAGGAGAACTTGAAAGCTGGAATAAATGGAGATATTGGAGACCATAATGATGTGAATGAAGAAGTAGAATGTAAGACTGACGGTAGGGCTTCTGACATGTCCTACCAGAAGAGCCTGAAGAAGGGGCTGAAGACATAAAGGACGTCCAACAGGTACAAGATGAATTGATTACTTCTCAGAAAAAACTCCAAACTGTGATGAAGGAGCGTGATGAGAGCCATGAGCATCTTCTGGAGAAGCTCATTGAAGTAAAGAAGGTTCAAGGGGAACTGGAGAAAAGTGAAAAACCCCCTATACCTTCTGTGATAGTTGGTGACACATGGTCAGTGCACCAGGGACAGGAGGTACGTGAGTTTCTGAGGAAGAGTCAGCAGAAGTGTTCTGATGTGCCGGGTCGTACTTCTCTGGCCAGGCACTATATCGAAACTGAGCCCGGCCCTAAGGTCAAGATGAAACCGTGCAGGATACCCGAGGCCCGCAGAGAGCATAGGCCTGGGAGGGTACAGGGTAGTGCGGATGCTTCAGATGAAGAGAAAGCTGATGTTGGCTATGGCTCAGGTGAAGATACAGATGACAGTAGTGAAGATGAAGCTGATGAGGGCCATGACTGGTCCAGAGTTCACTGTCTCTTTTGGATTGTTGACCAGCCCTCCGGTCTGGATGACCAGCCCTCCGGTCTGGAGAAGAGGGGGGGGATATGTGAGACAGTGAGAGTATGGGTGTTGAATGGGGTGTACATTTCACCTAGATACTGTGCTGACTGGTATAAGGGAGGTGTGTGGCTTTGTAAACCTAGTGGTGGAGAAAGGTCACTACACCTTACATTCATTACACACTTGCAGCTCAGGCCTGAAACTACTCAGGTGTTAATTAGGAGACCAGAAGTAGGTGTCTGCGAACACAGTCAGAGAGCTCGCTTAGTCTGGACAAGGAGTCCAGGCACAAGAAGCAGTCTCCAGGAGTATGAGCTGTCTCAGTCTGGGTGCTCGATGTACCCCGGACACAGGAGTAGTCTCAGTGAGAATCCATGCGGATAGATGCTGAATAGGAGGGGAGCTCTCTCAAGTCTGGACGTTGAAGGTGCCTTCAGACACAAGGAGGAGACTCTGTGAAACTCCATGCTGGTAAATGCTGAACATATGTGTTGTTTTGGCCCAGGCTGGTAGAGTCTGGACCCGGATAGATAGGGAAATCTATCTAAGTGTAGTAAGTGGCTAGACAAGCCCAGGTCTTATGTTTATGATTTGTTTTTATCTGTTTGCTGTGGAATTTAATAAAGCTGGTTGCGGCCAGTTTTCACCAGAACTGCTGTCTGAATGAACTGTTTCTATGCCATTCTGTCTACCCGGACGGCGATCCCAGAGTTATATCCCTGAAAAGCTTACAATATATATAATATACAGCTGTGGCAAAAATTAAGAGACCACTGCAAATTTTTCAGTTTCTCTGATTTTTCGGTATATTTTTGAGTAAAATGTAAATTCCTCTTTTATTCTATAAACTTCTAACAACGTCACCGAATTTCCAAGCAATAAATTTTGTATTTTTTTTCTGACAAAGAGAATTGGTCAAATTGTGACTATCCATCATCCTCTTGATCACATTCCAGAGGTTTTCAATGAGGTTCGGGTCTGGAGAATGGGCTGACCATGACAGGGTTTGGATGTGGTGGTCTCCTCATTTTTGCCAGAGCTGTATATATAGTGATTTAGGTGCAGTCATATACTCATCAATCATTGTTTTCCCCGGTTTCCGGCGTCACTTTGGTCCTCATCATTGTCACATGGTGGCTATTCCAAATTGCCAGTTCACATTGAGCCCCATAGGCCCACATTGTAAGAGCTCATTCAGACATCTGGCAACTTGGTCTGAGATCGAACTGCATGGACTGGCCATGACTCTCTCGACCTGAACGTGACAGCCTCATAGAATTACATGAAACTGTCATGCTCGGGTTGGGAGATCGGTGGTCAGTCTGTGCATTGCCGTCCGGTACTGGTGCCATCAGTGTTTTACATCAGTGTGTCATCCATGTGTCCGTTTTGTCCATGAGTTTGTCAGTGTTTTTCTGGTATGGACAAAGAAATAAATTATAAAGCTTCTCCTATACATTGCAACGTTAAACGTGGAAAGCCATCTGCGTGCTAAACGTGTTTTTTACGGATCCATATACTGGTATTGGTCCTTATCAGCCGTGCTGGTGGAAAAAAAATGGATATTTCTCAGTGTGTGTTGCACGGACACATGGTTCCTGTAAAAACACAGACATGTGCATAGCAGAATAGCTTATAATTAGTGATGAGCGAGTATGCTCGTTGCTGGGGAGGTCTCCGAGTATTTGGAAGTGCTCGGAGATTTAGTTTCTGTCACTGCAGCTGCATGATTAGCGGCTGCTAGACATCCTAAATACATGTGGGGATTGCCTGTTTATTAGGGAATCCTCACATGTATTCAGGCTGTCTAGCAGTTGCAAATCATGCAGCTGCGGCAACAGAAACTAAATCTCCGAGCACTTCCACATACTTGGAGACCACCCGAGCATGCTAGGGAAAACATGAGCAACGAGCATACTTGCTCATCACTAGCTACAATGGGTATGTGTTCTATCCGTGAGATTAAATGGATATAACACGTACTGAAAACCTGGAAGTGTGAATGAGGTCTAATGCTGTACTTAGACAGGCCAGTGTGCTTGGCTTCTCCTTAAATGTGTTGAAGGGGTATTTTAGTTCTTAAAAGTTACCAACTATCCACATGATAAGTTAATAGGCTAACCAATAAACTAATGCTTTTCTAACTGCTGCGACCCCCAACTTTTGCACACCCTCAAAGCACATGCTGTTTCACACTGGTCTGCTGCCGCCAGTGCTGATACCTCCAACACTCCAACAGGCACACTGTTTATAATGTTCTGTCTACATTACAGTCATGGACAAAAGTTTTGAGAATGACACAAATATTAATTTTTACAAAGTCTACTGCTTCACTTTTTCTAATGGCAATTTGCATATACTCCAGAATGTTATAAAGAGTGATCAGCTTAACAGAAATTACTTGCAAAGTCAATATTTGGCTAGAAAACGAACTTTATCTCCCAAAACACATTTCAACATCATTGCAGCCCTGCCTTAAAAGGACCAGCTAAACTCTTTTCAGTGATTGCTCCATTAACACAGGTGTGGGTGTTGATGAGGACATGGCTGGAGATCAATCTGTCATGATTAAGTAAGAATGACACCACTGGACACTTTAAAAGGAGGCTGGTGCTTGGCATCATTGTTTCTCTTCTGTTAACCATGGTTATCTCTAAAGAAACACGTGCAGTCATCATTGCAATGCACAAAAATGGCCTAACAGGGAAGAGTATCGCAGCCAGAAAGATTGCACCTCAGTCAACAATCTATCGCATCATCAAGAACTTCAAGGAGAGAGGTTCCATTGTTGCCAAAAAGGCTTCAGGTCGCCCAAGAAAGACCAGCAAGCGCCAGGACCATCTCTTAAAAGTGTTTCAGCTGCGGGATCGGGCTACCAGCAGTGCAGAGCTTGCTCAGGAATGGCAGCAGGCAGGTGTGAGTGCATCTGCACGCACTGTGAGGCGGAGACTCTTGGAGCAAGGCCTGGTCTCAAGGAGTGCAGCAAAGAAGCCACTTCTCTCCAGAAAAAACATCATGGACAGACTGATATTCTGCAAAAGGTACAGGCAGTGGACTGCTGAGGACTGGGGTAGAGTTATTTTCTCTGATGAATCCCCTTTTCGATTGTTTGGGACATCAGGAAAACGCCTCATTCGGAGAAGACAAGGTGAGCGCTACCACCAGTCTTGTCTCATGCCAACTGTTAAGCATCCTGAAACCATTCATGTGTGGGGTTGCTTCTCAGCCAAGGGAATAGGCTCTCTCACAGTCTTGCCTAAAAACACAGCCATGAATAAAGAATGGTACCAGAATGTCCTCCAAGAGCAACTTCTCCCAACCCTCCAAGAGCAGTTTGGCGATCAACAATGCCTTTTCCAGCATGATGGAGCACCTTGCCATAAAGCAAAGGTGATAACTAAATGGCTCAGGGAACAAAACATAGAGATTTTGGGTCCATGGCCTGGAAACTCCCCAGATCTTAATCCCATTGAGAACTTGTGGTCAATCATCAAGAGACGGGTGGACAAACAAAAACCTTAAAAATCCTGACAAAATGAAAGCATTGATTGTGCAAGAATGGACTGCTATCAGTCAGGATTTGGTCCAGAAGTTGATTGAGAGCATGCCAGGGAGAATTGCAAAGGTCCTGAAGAAGTAGGGTCAACACTGCAAATATTGACTTGCTGCATTAACTCATTCTAACTGTCAATATAAGCTTTTGTTACTCATATGTTTGCAATTATATTTCTGTCTGTGATAAAAACATCTGTCAAACACACATAAAACCAGAGGGCAGCAGATCATGTGAAAATATAATATTTGTGTCATTCTCAAAACATCTCCTTTCTATTGTGTTCTCTATTTATACTACAATGCAAGCATGACCTTGCCTGTCCTATCATACTCTATACCATTCTGCTGCTAAGTGCATCTCATGCCTATCCAATGTTTTCAATCTGTTAGCAGCGTATTACTCAGAATACTCTCCAAGTGTTTGACAACAGAACTTGTTTTTTCAGGAACAATCAGGAACAATATATGATAAGCTTAATAGATCAGGAATAAATCATTTGTGTGTCTCTCTGTGCAGCATCTACAGCAGGCTGCTACTCTCATACACAGACACAGGAAAACAGGAAATACAGTCACATGCTCTCCCTGAGTGAGCCTTTGGGAGTTTTTGTTTTTGTTCTAACTCTAAATATGTGCTGGAATTAGCATACATACGTCTTTATTGGCTAAAGATAATACTGTCTACACCCAGCTAAGAGTCTAGGTGTGTCTCTTACTTAGGCTGGTCACACTTAACAATTACACATATGAAATTCCCAGTAGGAATATAGAGCTAATGCAAAAGCTCAAAACAACATGTCACATATGTCCCACCTCATACAGAGGCTAGAACCAGAGCTTTAATAGAAAATAATTTTATTAATATAAACTACAGTAAAAATAATTGCAGAGTAGCACAAAAAACAGGTAAAGGATAAGGACAATTTTTCCCCACAATGTAACACACCATATAGTACCCATATAAAGGTCATGTGCAAAAATGCAAAATTCGATCATACAACACCTAATAGAGTCAGGTATATTGCGGACCTTTAACTAAAGTGCAAATGTGCAATAAGCAGTTTGATCGGCATCAGCCAGTCATTAAGACCGCAATGCAATGGTGCAGTAATGTGAACTAGAGATCAATTTAATCAGGTTAAAGTGTACCAAGTTATAAACTTACATGTGGGAGAAAGTCCTGACCTCTGCCTGCCGCCCCAACGCGCGTTTCGCCGTTTCTTCGTCAGGAGGCGTGGCTTAGGTCTTAATGACTGGCTGATGCCGATCAAACTGCTTATTGCACATTTGCACTTTAGTTAAAGGTCCGCAATATACCTGAATCTATTAGGTGTTGTATGATCGAATTTTGCATTTTTGCACATGACCTTTATATGGGTACTCTATGGTGTGTTACATTGTGGGGAAAAATTGTCCTTATCCTTTACCTGTTTTTTGTGCTACTCTGCAATTATTTTTACTGTAGTTTATATTAATAAAATTATTTTCTATTAAAGCTCTGGTTCTAGCCTCTGTATGGGGTGGGACTGGTCACACTTAACGTATAAAAAAATCAGTCCGATTTTGACAGACAAGAATCGCATCAATGTTTCGTGAACTGTGATCCGTATGTAATCTGTTTGCAGTGCGAGGATGCGATTTCCACGCACCTAATTATCCATGTGACATCTATATGGCATGCGTATGCCGTTATTTTCTCGCAGACTTGCAAAATGGACATTTAACTGATCCATGGCCTGAAATATTTGTCAAAACATATTAATACATATATATATGTGTGTCAGTGAGACACATAAACTGTATATATATATCTTAAGATTTCATAGAGAGATAGCAGAAAAGCCGTTAATTCATTTGTCGGCTTCTGTAAAATCAATGCAGAAATAAAAGGATAGGAGACATGGTTTACATATGGTAAACCCATGCAGAACAGTTAGATTTACAGTTAGTAGTATGTGTGTGTAAAATTTGGGACCTGTATGTATTTAATAAAAGAATGTATTCAAGGAAAAAAGTGGCGTGGGCTCCCGCGCAATTTTCTGAGCCAGAGAGGGAAAGCCAGTGACTGAGGGGAGTTAATAAAAGCCTAAAAAGGGACCATGGTTATTGCCCCCCCGGCTGAAAAACATCTTGCCCTAGCCACCCCAGAAAAGGCACATCTGTAAGATGCGCCAATTCCGGCACTTAGCCTCTCTCTTCCCACTGCCATGTAGCAGTGGCATATGGGGTAATAAGGGGTTAATGTCACCTTTGTATTGTAAGGTGACATTAAGCCTGGCTTAATAATGGATAGGTGCCAATAAGACACCTATCCATCACTAATACTAAAGTTTGTAAAGGGTTAAATAAACACACAAGCAGAATAAACTGTTTTAATGAAATGAAACACCACACAGTTTTGCCATCTTTATTCTTCTGCTAATTCAAACGATGCCCTTGATCTCCTGTAATAAAGAAAAAATAAACAAACAATGTACCATACCTGTTTGGCGATCTGTCCCTCACTGTAAACCATATCTGGGGAATATATAGTTTACAATCGGGGTGGTGCTAATTTGACCGTCCCGGCTGTAAACCATTGATGAATGAATGAGAAGCTGCCGGCGGCAGCATCAGAGACTAGCGCTGACGTCACTGATGCTGCGCAGCCTCGCAGCCTGACCCACGGTGAACTCTTGAGCGTGGAAAAATGAACTGAGCACGCCGATACCCCATATGTGGGGGTAAACCACTGTATGGGCGCACGGCAGAGCTTGGAAGTAAAGGAGCGCAGTTTGACTTTTTAATGCGGAATTGGCTTTTATTCAGATTGGACGCTGTTAGGGTCTGCGGAACGCACTAAATATATGATGTGGAGAGGTGCGTTCGCAGCCCGGGGTCCACCGTGCAGGCGGAGCCTGCTGCTAGTAAAATGGCGCAAGAAGCGAACTCTGTTATCCCGCAGAGTCGCCAAAATAAACGACGTAACGCGCTGTGGCAATATGTGCGAACTCTGTTAATCCACAGAGCCGCTAGAAGGAGTGCCGCAGCGCTATATGGCGATGTGTGCGAACTCACTTAACACCACTGAGTTGCAAAATAAACACGTTAGGACGCTGTCTAGCGTTGAAAGCGAACCCTGTTACGTCACAGAGCCGCTGAGACAAACTTCTGTGTCCTGTCAGGCACCCAGGTACACAGTTAACTGCTAAGCGAACATAGAACGTGATCATGCGCTAATGTCCTCGCGGGAGTCACCCGCAATCTATGGCATCTGAACGCCAGGCCCTGAATACGGCAATCAAACTCCTCACTGGTTATGCCGGTACTCTAGGGCACCGACCCTGACCAGCTAGCATACCAAACTCCTCACCGATTAAGTCGGTATTCTAGGGGCTTACTTCAGCCGGGCCCTAACCACACACACGCATGACCACACTGGCGCTAAGCATATAACGGTTGATATTAGCGCATGGCGCCCAGCCATGCCACCTTTTTATAGTAACAGCTACAGGACCTGCCAGAAACAAGGACCAATGAGAAACTGTTCCAAAACACATGTAGTTTTAGGACCTTCCTGGCGGACCAATAGGAGCTGCTGCAGTACCTGAACATGTGACCCTGATCTCCAATGAGAGATCTTACCCTGGGCATGCTCAGAAGGGGAAACGCAGGACTTCGTCCCAAAGACGTCTGCTCCAGCACTGGCTATAATAGTAGATCCAGGAGAGGCAGCAGCAAGTATCTGCACAGTATTGGAATGGGCAAGACGCTGGGACCGACGTCTCTGCTGAGCAGGCTCCACTGCGGCCGGAGATGAATGGGGGACCACAGCGGGACTGGTTCGAGACTCCCCTTGTGCAGCAGCGGGAACTCAAACCCTAACATTACCCCCCCTCCTAGGGGCCCCCCCTTCTTTGGGCTTCACTGTGCTCAAAGGCAGCGATGAGCTGCAGAGCGTGAATATGCTCGGCAGGCTCCCAGGACCTATCCTCAGGCCCATAACCCCTCCAATCGACCAAATAAAATTTTTTGCCTCATACCAACAATGGCGTTCACCTCATGATCATCGGTAGATGAACCCGACGTGCCGGCAGATGACTCGGAAAACCGGGAAAAGGCCACGGGTTTCAGGAGGGACACGTGAAAGGTGTCGGTGATACCAAGGCGAGGCGGGAGGGCTAGGCGGTAAACCACCGGGTTCACCTGCTCAAGAACTTTAAAGGGGCCCAAAAAGCGAGGTGCCAACTTGGTGGACTCTACATGTAGCCTGATGTTTCGGGCAGAAAGCCACACTAGGTCACCCGGAGCAAATGTAGGAGCGGGGCGACGATGGGCATCGGCCGAAGACCTCATCCTCTCTTTGGAGGCCTGAATGGCATCCTGGGTGCGGTCCCAAATGTCCCGTGACTCCACAGCCAAGTCTGCCACCCTGGAATCGGCAGAAGACACGGGCATGGGCACTGGTACCCGCGGATGCTGACCGTAGTTCAGGAGGAATGGGGTCTGTCCGGTGGAGTCAGCCACAGCATTATTTAGAGCGAACTCAGCCCACGGTAGCAAGGATGCCCAGTCATCCTGCCTGGCAGAGACAAAATGTCGCAAGTATGTGACCAAGGTCTGGTTGGCCCTCTCAATCAACCCATTTGTCTTGGGATGGTATGCAGAGGAGAGATTCAACTCAATGCTGAGTAAACGACACAGCTCTCTCCAGAACCGAGACGCAAACTTGGGACCTCGATCACTGACAATTTTGTCTGGCATACCATGTAGGCGGAAAATATGCCTAATGAATAATGCTGCCAAGGCCTGTGCAGATGGTAACCGTGGTAACGGCACCAAGTGCACCATTTTGGAGAAGTGGTCAGTTATCACCCAGATGATGGTGCAGCCCCGAGTCTTGGGTGAGCCCACCACAAAATCCATCCCAAACATCTCCCAGGGCCTGTCTGCCACCGGCAAAGGGAAAAGTAACCCAGCTGGCCGTTGTCGAGGGGACTTATTCTTGGCGCAGGAGACGCACGCCTGAACGTATTCCCTGATGTCACGGACCATATGTGGCCACCAGTATGTCCTCGCCAGCAACTCAGATGTCCTCTTTGCCCAAAATGTCCACCCACCCTGGACGAGTGTGCCCAAGAGAGTACCTCCGGTCGCAAATTGATGGGCACAAAAGTCTTGCCTGGAGGCACAGACTTGAGCGAAACCAGGGCCACAGTTCTTAGGCTCTCTGTGGGGACAATCAGCCGAGGCTCCTCCTCCACCTCCTCAGAGGACACCACGGAGCGAGACAGAGCATCGGCATGAATGTTCTTCTCCCAGAGAGAAAATGGAGGGTGAAATGGAACCGGGAGAAGAACAGGGACCATCTAGCCTGACGGGAATTTAGCCGCTGGGTGGTCTGTAAATAGACCAAATTTTTGTGGTCAGTGAACACTTGAAATGGAAAGCGAGCCCCCTCCAGGAGATGTCTCCACTCGGAAAAGGCCAAATTCATGGCTAGCAACTCCCTATCCCCAATGGAATATTTCCTCTCCGCTGGTGTGAAGGTCTTGGAGAAGAAGAAGCAAGGATGTTTACGACCTTGAGCATCCTTTTGGAAAAGGACTGCTCCAGCACCAACGGACGAGGCATCTACCTCCAAAATAAAAGGTTTATCAACCTCGGGACGATGTAAGATAGGAGCGCTAGCAAAATGGGACTTGATTGAAGTAAAGGCCTTGGAGACCTCCTCTGACCACAATTTGGGATTGGCTCCCTTCTTGGTGAGGGCTACCAAGGGAGCAACCAACGTAGAGAAGTGGGGAATGAATTGGCGATAGTAATTAATGAACCCCATAAAGCGCTGCACCGCTTTAAGAGAGTGGGGTTCTTGCCAATCCATTACAGCCTGTAGTTTGGCAGGATCCATAGCCAATCCCTGAGTGGAGATGATATAGCCCAGGAATGGCAGAGACTCCTGCTCAAACACACACTTCTCCAACTTCGCATATAAGGAATTCGCCCGCAAGAGGTCGAAAACCCTGCAAACATCTCTCCGGTGGGTGTCCATATCTGGAGAAAAGATGAGAATGTCATCCAGATACACTACCACAGAGGTGGCAAGCATGTCCCGGAAGATGTCATTTACGAAATCTTGGAAGACGGCTGGAGCATTACAGAGCCCAAACGGCATCACTAGGTATTGTAATGTCCATCTCTGGTATTGAACGCCGTCTTCCATTCGTCCCCCTCACGTATGCGGATCAGGTTATAGGCACCACGAAGATCCAGCTCAGTAAAATACCCTTGCTCCCCGGAGCCTATCAAAGAGCTCAGATATTAGGGGCAAAGGATATTTGTTCTTAACGGTAATGGCGTTAAGACCCCTATAGTCTATACACGGTCGTATTTCTCCATTCTTCTTCTGCACGAAAAAAAATCCTGCCTCTGCTGGTGACACTGACTTCCTAATGAACCCTCTTGCCAGATTTTCCTGGATGTATTGTGACATGGCCTCCGTCTCAGGAAGAGAGAGAGGATACACTCTTCCCGAGGGGGCTCCATTCCAGGCAATAGGTCTATAGGACAGTCATAGGGGTGATGAGGCGGAAGAGTCTCCGCTGCCTTTTTGGAGAATACGTCCGCGCATGACCGATAAACCTTGGGGAGAGAAGCAAGGTCTATAGGTATTTCCGTGGTGGAAACCTGAACGTCCTCTCTGAGACATCTGTCTCTGCAATGATCATCCCAACCCAGGATTCTCCCAGAGGACCACTCAATATGGGGAGAGTGGTGGCGAAGCCAGGGTAGTCCCAACAAAACCTCATCCATTCCCTCAGGAAGAACAAAAAGGGATATATTCTCCTGATGAGAAGGGGACATAGACAGAGGTAGTGAGACAGTCTGGTGGGTGATTTGTGAGGGCAGGATTGCTCCATTCAATACTCTCACCGATATTGGCTCGGCGAGCGTCACCAGCGGTATGGAATGGCGAGAGGCAAAGGAGGAGGACATAAAATTCCCCTCTGCCCCAGAGTCCACACAAAGCTTGGCGGGAAGAATGGCTGAACCTAGAGAGATTAACCCTTTAAGGAGCACTTTCGGAGCAAAATCCCTCGCGTCTAATGACCCTGCACCCATGGTCACGGAACATGACCGTTTACTCATTCGCTGAGGACATCGGTTGGCATAATGTCCTGGCTGCTGACACACTCTACAGACCACGGATACTCGAGTGGTCCGAGACTTAGATCTCACTCGAGTAGTCTCCACGGTCTCTGGGGAGTCGGACCCCGAACGGGAAATTCAAGAGGTTTGGCAAAGGTGGGTGCCAGCCGAAACCTCTGCCTACACTGGGTCCGCTCTAACCTCCGCTCATGAAAATGGAGGTCGATGCGGGTAGATATAGAAATGAGTTTCTCCAGTGTGGCAGGAATCTCCCTGGTAGCCAAAGCGTCCTTTACATGGTCTGCCAGTCCTCTCCAGAACACTGGAATAAGAACTTTATCTGGCGACTCTAATTCAGAGGCCAAAGTCCGAAATTGGACTGAGAACTGGCTGACCATGGACAAGCCCTGTGACATTGCCAGCAGTTGGAGTGCCATATCGTGCGTGACCTGAGGTCCTAAAAAGACCTTTTTCAGAGCCTCCAAAAACCGAGGAGCACTCCGCACCACACGATCGTCGCGCTCCCACAGTGGCGTTGCCCACTCCAACACTCTGCCAGAGAGTAGAGAGAGTACAAAACCCACTTGTGCCCGATCCGTGGGGAAACGTGCAGCCAGAAGCTCGAGCTGTATAGAGCACTGACTCACGAATCCCCGACATTGCTCGCTGTCACCAGCAAACTTGTCAGGAAGCGGGAGGTGGGATAATGTAGGGGCAGAAGTGGCAGAGGACAAACTGGCTGCAGCCACGCTAGCAGCCTGAACAGCGACTGCGGTAACCTCCACAGCTGAGGTTGTGCGCTCAAGAGCCGCCAACCTACCCTCCAGCAGCTGGATGTACTGCGGTAGACGCTGGTTATCCGCCATTTTACTAGCCAGACCCTGGCGCTAATATTATGTTAGGGTCTGCGGAACGCACCAAATATATGATGTGGAGAGGTGCGTTCGCAGCCCGGGGTCCACCGTGCAGGCGGAGCCTGCTGCTAGTAAAATGGCGCAAGAAGCGAACTCTGTTGTCCCGCAGAGTCGCCAAAATAAACGACGTAACGCGCTGTGGCAATATGTGCGAACTCTGTTAATCCACAGAGCCGCTAGAAGGAGTGCCGCAGCGCTATATGGCGATGTGTGCGAACTCACTTAACACCACTGAGTCGCAAAATAAACACGCTAGGACGCTGTCTAGCGTTGAAAGCGAACCCTGTTACGTCACAGAGCCGCTGAGACAAACTTCTGTGTCCTGTCAGGCACCCAGGTACACAGTTAACTGCTAAGCGAACATAGAACGTGATCATGCGCTAATTTCCTCGCGGGAGTCACCCGCAATCTATGGCGTCTGAACACCAGGCCCTGAATACGGCAATCAAACTCCTCACCGGTTATGCCGGTAATCTAGGGCATCTAGGACACCGACCCTGACCAGCTAGCATACCAAACTCCTCACCGATTAAGTCGGTATTCTAGGGGCTTATTTCAGCCGGGCCCTAACCACTGGTTCGAGACACCCCTTGTGCAGCAGCGGCAACTCGAACCCTAACAGACGCCATGTTGCGTTTGGAGAGTCCCTGATGTGCCTAAACAGTGGAAATCCTCACAAGTTACCTCATTTTGGAAACTAGACCCCCCCAAGGAGCTTATCTAGATGTGTGGTGAGCACTTTGAACCCCCAAGTGCTTCACAGAAGTTTATAACACAGAGCCGTGAAATAAAAGATCATTTTTTTCCTGCAAAAATTATATTTTCAACCACAAATTTTTACTTTAACAAGAATAACAAGAGAAATTGTACCACAAAAGTTGCTGTCCTATTTGTCCTGAGTACGCTGATATCCCAAATGTGGGGGAACCACTGTTTGGGTGCATGGCAGAGCTCGGAAAGGAAAGAGCACTGTTTTGGAATGCAGACTTTGATGGAATGGTCTGCAGGCAACATGCTGTGTTTGCAGAGCCCTTGATGTGTCTAAACAGTAGAAACCCCTCACAAGTGACCCCATTTTGGAAACTAGACCCGCCAAGGGGCTTATTTACATGTGTGGTGAGCACTTTGAACATCAAAGTGCTTCACAGAAGTTTATAATGCAGAGCCATAAAAATAAAAAATAATTTTTTTTCCACAAAAATGAATTTTTAGCCCCATTTTTTTTATTTTCCCAAGAATAACAGGAGAAATTAGATCACCAGAGTTGTTTTGCAATTCATCCTGTGTACACTGATGCCCCTTAAGTAGGGTAAACCACTGTTTAGGTGCACAGCAGAGCTCAGAATAGAGGGAGTACCGTTTGACTTTTTGAACGTAAAATTGGCTGGAATCAATGGTGGCGCCATGTTGCATTTGGAGACCACCTGATGTACCTAAGCAGTGGAAACCCCCAATTCTAACTCCAACCCTAACCCCAATACACCCCTAACCCCAACCTTAGCCCTAACCATAAGCCTAACTCCAACACACCCCTAACTAGTGTTGAGCGATACGATAATGCAAATATCGGCTATCGGCCGATATTAGCTCTATTGGCCTTTCGATAATTCGTTTCGATATTTTCGTCTTATCGAATACCGGAATCGGATTTGTCACTGTCACTGTGAGTGTCCGTTGGTCGGGTCTGTCAGGAGTCAGCGGCACTTACCTGGCAGAAGATCTCCGGCGGTCACGTCCTGGACTGCTTGATGGCCGCCATTATCTTCTCCCTGGCGGTCACATGCAGTTTTTCGCGATAACTGCAGTGACTGCAGGGTAATCCCGGCCGTAAAGCAGTCAGTCCGATGACGTCACCGCCGGGGAAGCAGGTAATCAGCTGTGCTGCGCCGGGATGACAGGCTCTGCCTGTCATTCTGATGTAGCAGAGCTGGATCGTCGTGGGACACTCGTTACTATGGACTGCGTCGGTCAGGTGGTATACTTTTTTTTTTTTTTCATTTTTTTACAGGAGATCGATGGCGTCGCAGCAGGATGAGACAGTAATAAAAGAAATGAAAACTGTGTTTTTTTATTTTTTATTAAATTAAAAAAATTTTTTTGGAACATTCACCCGTCCGGGTACATAAACAATTTAACTATTTATTTACATACAGGGACCCTGTCCGGGTTATTTAGACTTCTTTGGTAGGGGTGTTACAGGTACCACCTGGTACTATTCTGGTGCTTGCCAAACATCCGAGGCACCAAGGACCACCAGGACCTGATGACGTCGTGTGGCCTGTACAGTTACGTCGTGACCCGCTATCTGGGTCTGTGTGGCCACCTCTTTCATCTCTCTCCGGGTCTGGAGCCCTATGTCACGGACTGTACGAACCCCAGGGGGCCTAACAGGCGCCGGGTACGGGCCAGCTATACTTATCATGTCCATAGCTGGGTCTGCTGAGGAGACCACTGAGGGAGGCTGGGGAGATTTACGGCGTGGGGTGGGCACTTTTGCAGAGGCTTGGATGTGGGAGGCTGAAGGCTTGAGGGTCTCACAGGTTCCTGACACACTGGGGAGTAGGGGTCGCACCTGGTAACATTTAGGGCGTACCATCCATTGTAACCCCAGTGTCGGGTGTAAGTCACCAAGTCTCCTGGCAACAGGTCCCTCCCGGGTGTCCTTCTGGGAGGTGAGCCTCCACGTCCCGCCGGGTCACAAAGACTTCTAAATAAAGTCCAGGCTCCTTGATGAAGCCCCACCCACCTTTCAATTTAAAGCTCCGTACTGCAGCCTTACGCCGCGGCTCACTCAGGGTTCCTTTATCCTTTCTCATCCGGTCCTTATCTGCCCGGTCCTTCTCCAGGTGACATTGGCGAAGTTTTAGGGTTTCTCGCTGCTCCCTTTGTCGCTCTGCTTCCCGCTCCCAACGTCTCCACTCTTCCTCCTGACGCCGATTGTAATTCTCCTCCACCAGTTGCTCCATGTCTCCACCACTCCACTGCAGCTTACAGTGTCCGGTTTGCGGCAGCTCTCCTGTCGCCCCCCAGTCCTGGCGGCGCTCCCCTGCGGAGGAAGCAGACGGCTCTAAATCAGATGACAGTCGGGGCTCCGGTACAGGCAGGTAGTGCTCTGGTGCCTGCGCGGCCTCCTCCATGAGGACGGGTGTCGCTTCTTCTGTCTCAGCGACGGGAGCAGACAGCGGGATCTGGGGTGCTGCTGACGGTGCTGCGGTTTTTGCAGGAACGGGTGCCTCCACTGCGACAACGTCAACCGGATCACATTGCAAGGGCTCGTCTACTATAACGGGTGCCTCACCTTCCGGTACAGACACTTCAGGTAAGAGGGATTGGCGCCGCTCCAAGTTTAGTTTTAGGGCACGCCAGCTCGCTTCCATCCTGGTGACCTCCTCCCGGTGCCGGGCCAGGCCTCTCAGGGTATCCTCCGCTTCTTGCAGCGTAGGAGGGTTTACAGGCCGGGTGCCCAACGGTGATTCCGTGGCGATCGGGTCGCTTCCGTGGGGGGAGAGCTCTGACTGCTCCATCCCTTCCCACTTCTGCTCGTCGTGTCCATTAGCCATCTCTGCCAAGTCACATGTGTCATATCTGGAGAGGGCCCCTCTTTTGTAGGGAGGCGGGACCTCCTCACACTGAGGAGGATGAGGAGGCGGAACTCCAGAGCTGTGGGGCACGATGTTACATTGCAGTACCATTTACAGTGGGCGGCCATCGTTTTCACGCCACTGAGTGAGTGACACCCACGAAGAGCACGCCCTTCTTCTTCACCAGTGCCTCGTCGTGACGCAGATATGGCGGAAAAATGGCAAATACATTCTCTGATGATTTTAGCAATTCTCAAGCACAAAACCAGTGCAATTCAGGCACACAGGACTCGCTTATAGCGAGCTACAGAATCCTGTTCGTGACGCCCAAGTTGAGTCGCACAGAGCCAGAGGTTTTCGGGGTACTCGGCACCGAGCCCGTCGACTTCTATGGGGTATGTCACGTCTTTACCCGGCAATTGAATTAGAGTCGATTTTACTATGTAGAAGTGTATAAACTATAAATATATGTATATATATATGTCACAATGACATGTATTATATATATATATATGTCTTCTATGTGTGTATATTTTGTGTTTACAACGAAAGAAAGGGTTTTTTTTGTTGCGATATTTTGTTCCCATAGACTTACATGGGACTTCCGGTATCGAAATCGGATATCGACGATATTTAGTGCTATCGGCGATACAATTTCGATACGATATTTTTAGATATCGAGCAATATCGCTCAACACTACCCCTAACCCTAACCATAAACCTAACCAAACTCTAGCCCTAATCCCTACCCTAACCATAACCCTAACCACAAACCTAACCCCAGCATACCCCTAAGCCTAATCCCAACCCTAATCCCAACTCTAACCTAAGCCCTAACCCTAAAATTTTAGCCCAACTCACTTTAGCCTAACCATAACCCTAAAACTTTAGCCCAACTCACTTTATCCTAACCCTAAAACTTTAGCCCAACTCATTTTAGCCTAACCCTAACCCTAACTCTAAAACTTGAGCCCAACTCACTTTAGCCTAACTCTAACCCTAAAACTTTAGCCCAACTCACTTTAGCCTAACGCTAACACGAATGGGAAAATGGAAATAAATATATTTTCTTTATTTTATTATTTTTCCCTAACTAAGGGGATGATAAAGGGGGGTTTATTTACTATTTTTTTTATTTTGATCAATGTGATAGCTTTAATCACAGTGATCAAAATGAACCAATAGGAAAAATCTTCCTATTGTTGCCGGGTGCTGGCCGGCAGATCTCGGCAGGTGCACTGTGCATGCGCCCGCCATTTTCTCCCGGAAGAAGTCAGCAGGCTCTGGAACTGCATGGGGGCATGGCGGGACTCCGGAGGTACTGGGGGGGTCACGTCACATCAGAGGAGAGAGAAATTAAATGGCACATCGGACTTTTTTTTTGCGGTCGCCGTTATACGGTTAATAACGGTAATCGTAACACGGACTTCGGTAAAAACCGACCCGAACCATGTTCTTTGGAGTATCGGCTATCCCTTGCAGCCGAGACCCTGGAGAAATTCCGACTCTGGGGGTCGCTATTCACTTTTTCCACAGTGCCGTGAATACGGCAATCAAACTCCTCACCGGTTATGCCGGTAATCTAGGGCATCTAGGACACCGACCCTGACCAGCTAGCATACCAAACTCCTCACCGATTAAGTCGGTATTCTAGGGGCTTATTTCAGCCGGGCCCTAACCACTGGTTCGAGACACCCCTTGTGCAGCAGCTGCAACTCGAACCCTAACAGACGCCATGTTGCGTTTGGAGAGTCCCTGATGTGCCTAAACAGTGGAAATCCTCACAAGTTACCTCATTTTGGAAACTAGACCCCCAAGGAGCTTATCTAGATGTGTGGTGAGCACTTTGAACCCCCAAGTGCTTCACAGAAGTTTATAACACAGAGCCGTGAAAATAAAAGATCATTTTTTTCCCGCAAAAATTATATTTTCAACCACAAATTTTTACTTTAACAAGAATAACAAGAGAAATTGTACCACAAAAGTTGCTGTCCTATTTGTCCTGAGTACGCTGATATCCCAAATGTGGGGGAACCACTGTTTGGGTGCATGGCAGAGCTCGGAAAGGAAAGAGCACTGTTTTGGAATGCAGACTTTGATGGAATGGTCTGCAGGCAACATGCTGTGTTTGCAGAGCCCTTGATGTGTCTAAACAGTAGAAACCCCTCACAAGTGACCCCATTTTGGAAACTAGACCCGCCAAGGGGCTTATTTACATGTGTGGTGAGCACTTTGAACATCAAAGTGCTTCACAGAAGTTTATTGTCATGTATAGTGTACAGTTCCTATAGCGTGTTGTGCTTGGGTGCGAGGAAAACACATGAGACACAGGTTGATATGAAATGACTTGTATTACTTCATACAAGCATGCAGAAAAGGTCACACAGTTTGCAGGAACAGAGGCAGGAGACACAGCAGGCCAGAGTAACTTCAAGCTCTACAATAACTCTCCAAAGCAGGTTCAGGATCTCTTCTCTGTACCGTAATTCCTCTGCAAACATGGATTCACCAAACAGCAGGTTTCCAGAGTCCAAAAGTGTTCCAAAGTTCCTCAGTAGGAAATAGCTGGAGTCCAAAGTCCAAGGTTTCCAGGAGTAAGGTCACAGGCTGACTGAGGCTTGATTCAGGAGCACTGATTGTTCAGCTGAGGCTGCTTAAGAAGCAAGAGGGAGAGAATCAGGGCGGGAACACTGAAAACTGGAAACTCCATATTAACTGAGGGCAAGAGCTGCAGAAAGACAGAAAGCAAAATGGCCGACGGAAAACTGAGTTTCAAAGAACATGTCAAAAGAGACAAAGAACCTTACATTACTCCCCCCTTAGGGACAACCTCCGGATGACCTCAGACCAGGCTTGTCAGGGTACCTCTGATGAAACTGGCGGAGCAGGCGAGGAGATTTACATTATTGACTGGTTCCCATGAGTTGTCCTCCACTGGGTAGCCCTGCCATTTAATCAAATATTGCAACTGATTTCTGTACAACCTGGAATCTAGAATCCTTTCCACCATAAATTCTTCCTGACCATCGACCAGCACTGGGTCAGGGCAAGGAGAAGAACGTCCAGGAAACGTATTGGGTGTTGCAGCCTTTAGCAGGGATACATGAAAGACAGGGTGGATTCTCATAGTTCTGGGCAGTTGAAGACGGCAAGCAACAGCACTTATAATCTTACTGGTCTTATAAGGTCCAATGTACTTATGTCCCAATTTAGACGATGGAATCTTTAATTTAAGATTTCTGGTTGACAGCCAGACGAAATCTCCTACCTTGAAAGCTGGTGCAGGTTTACGAAATTTATCTATCTGCTGCTTTCTTGTACCTTTCCTGAGCCAATTTAGATTTTCCTTTAGAAGATCCATATTCTTTTGTAAAGAAGTGATTCTTTCAGCCACTGCCGGCAAGGGCGTATCTATGGGAAATCGAGGAAGAATGTTAGGATGATAACCTAGATTGGAGTAAAAAGGAGACTGCTTAGTGGAGGCGCTCTGAGAGTTGTTATAAGAGAACTCAGCCAGTGGAAGTAGATCCACCCAATCATCCTGTAGGTGGCAGATAAAGCAGCGGAGATACTGCTCCAGGGTCTGATTGGTTCGTTCTGTCTGTCCACTAGTCTGGGGATGAAAAGCAGAAGAAAGGTTTACTTTAATGTCCAATGCGGCACAGAAATTTTGCCAAAACCTTAAAGTGAATTGCACCCCTCGATCCGAAATGACCTCATCCGGTACTCCATGTAAGCGAAACACATTCTTAATCATCAAGTCTGATGTCTGTTTTGCAGTGGGTAAGCCGACACAAGGGATAAAATGAGCTGCCTTTGTTAGATGATCAACCATCACTAGAATGGTGTTCTTCCCTTGAGAGGTTGGTAACTCCACAATGAAGTCCATAGAAATGGATCCCCACGGGCGGGACGGGGTGGGAAGAGGTTGCAACAGACCAGTTGGTGAGGAGCGAGGTGTTTTGCATCTTGCACAGAATTCACATGAAGTGACATAGTTTAAAACATCTTTCCTGTAAGTGGGCCACCAAAAGAAACGAGAAAGAAATTCTTGTGTCTTTAGAATTCCCCTATGCCCGGCTATCTTGGTATCGTGGATGAGTTGCAATACTCTCAATCTGACTGTTTCAGGTATATACAGACGTTGTCCCTGAATCCACACACCATTCTTAAAGACAAGACTTACGTCCCTTGGGGGTTGAGCCAACAAAGAATCCGCATGGTATGCTTCCTTGATGTCCTTAAGTAGGTATTGATTATGAATCACTCCCAGGAATCTAGAGTCAGGAAGAATAGTCTTAGGAGGAGTAAGTGGACGTGTCTCTGCTGAATGAATCCTAGAGAGTGCATCAGCCTTTCTATTGCGCGATCCTGGTCTATAAGAAATTACAAAATTAAATTGGTTTAGGAAAAGATTCCAGCGAGCCTGGCGAGAGTCAGGCACTTAGCCGACCTGATAAATTCAAGGTTACGATGGTCTGTCAGGACGACTATTTGCTGTGCAGCTCCCTGAAGAAGGTGTCTCCATTCCTTGAAGGCGGCAATAATGGCCAACAATTCTCTATTGCCCACATCGTAGTTCCTCTCAGCCGAAGACAACTGCTGGGAAAAGAAGGCACAGGGATGCAAGACATTCTTCTCACCTGTTCTCTGAGAGAGTATAGCTCCAACGGCACAGTCTGAAGCATCCACCTCTATTATGAAGGCAAGCTCGGGGTTGGGATGTACTAAGATAGGTGCGGTGGTAAATTTATCCTTTAAACAGGAAAATGCTTCCTGAGCTTGCGGGGTCCAGGAGAACTTAGACTGTTTCCGGGTAAGTTGGGTGATAGGTGACACTACCTCAGAGAAATTCCTAATGAAACGTCTATAGAAGTTGGCAAACCCGATGAAGCGCTGCACCTCCTTCACATTTCTAGGAATTGGCCAATCCTTGATGGCTTGGGTCTTGCTTCCATCCATACTAATCCCTTGCGTAGATAGTATATACCCCAGAAATTGAATTTCGGTCCTATGGAATTCATACTTTTCAAGTTTGATGTAGAGATGGTTTTGTCTTAGGCGTTCTAAGACCATTCTCACATGTCCATGATGTTCCTCTGTGGAGTTAGAAAAAATTAGAATATCATCCAGATAAATCACCACAAATGTATCTAGGAGATCCCTGAAGATGTCATTCACCAAGTGTTGGAAAGTGGCTGGGGCGGTACTCAGACCAAAAGGCATAACTAGATATTCAAAGTGTCCATAGCGTGACCTGAATGCAGTCTTCCATTCATCCCAAGGTCTAATACGGACCAAGTTATAGGCCCCACGGAGATCCAGTTTAGAGAAAATTTTGGCATGCCGCACTCTCTCCAACAACTCAGGGATTAAAGGCAATGGATAACGGTTTCTAATAGTAACCTTATTGAGTTCCCTATAGACTATGCAGGGTCTCAGAGATCCATCTTTCTTCTTCACAAAGAAGATGGGTGCACCTGCGGGAGATGAAGAGGGGCGTATGAAGCCCTTGGCTAGATTTTCGTCTATGTGGTCCTTCAAAGCTTTTAGCTCGGGCCCTGCTAGGGGGTAGATCTTACCAAAAGGTATCTCGGCTCCAGGCAATAATTCAATTGGACAATCATATGGACGGTGAGGAGGAAGCTGATCAGCGTTCTTCTTGTCAAATAAATCCACATAGTCCTGATATACAGCTGGTAGTTCAGGGACCGACATGGTTCCTTTAGGAACAGAGCAAGCTGAAACTCCTTGACTCATCTGTTTCTCCGGAAAGTGTAATTCCTTGGTCTCCCAGTTAATCGCAGGATTCTGCGCCTGCAGCCATGGTAGCCCTAGAATAATGGGAAAGTGGGGAGAAGAGATAAGCATAAAAGACATTTTCTCCTGATGATCTTTACCCATAAGGACCCTCAAAGGCTCTGTTTCCTGATTCACTGGTCCAGAGGTCAGCAGGGAGCCATCCACAGTCTCCATCTGTACTGGAGTAGCCTTCTTCACTGAACGTATCCCCTGTTTCAGAGCAAAGGAGATATCCATAAAATTTCCACTTGCTCCTGAGTCGATCATAGCAGAGCTAGACACCCAGACTGAGTCAACCCAGAGTTTGATGGAAAGGAAGCAATGAGAATTGTTTCTTTTACAACTCAGCTGGGACACCGCTGAGGAAACTTGAAAAATTGCAGCATTTATACCGTCATCGTCCCCAGAACTAACAGAGTTTAAGTCCGAGAAATCAAGATCTCTTGCAGCAGATCTCTCTGGAGCCTGAGGCTCGGACACGACAGAGCTCCTCTCGCAACACTCACAGTGAATGACTGCTGCAGTAGTCTTACAAGAACGGCTGGGGCAGTTTATAATGAAGTGCCCTGACTTACCACAGTAGAAACATAGATTTTCCTTTATACGATGTTCTTTGCGTGCATCACTAACCCGTCTTTGTAAAGAGTCCACCTGCATGGGTTCAGGTTCTGGTTCAGTTGTGATCCTACTCAAAGGTTCCTTAGCTGAGGAGGGAGGTAGGAAAAGGTTAGTGCGATTATTTTCGAACCATCTCTCTTGTCTGCGTTCAGTCAGACGAGCATCAATACGGATACAATAGTTAATAAAGTCACCTAACGCAGTGGGAGGGTCGGCACGAGCAAGTTCATCCTTAATCAGTGGAAACAACCCTTTCCGAAAAATAGATTTTTTGGCGGAAGTGTCCCAAGTGGTATCAAGAGCCCATCTCCTGAAATCCAAGGCATATTCGGCTACTGAACGCTTACCTTGGCGCAAAGTTAACATGGCTGCTTCAGCTGTTGCACCTCGATTGGGGTCATCAAACACCTGCCCCATGGCTGAAATAAAAGCATCAAGGTGATTCAAACAATCATCCTTAGTCTCAATCAGAGGGTTTGCCCACATCAAAGCTTTATTGGTAAGCAACATGATTATAGTAAGCACTTTGGATCGTTCAGTGGGAAATTGTGAAGCATGTGCAGAGAAAAATAGATTGCATTGGTTAATAAATCCCCTGAATTTCTCACGTTCACCGCCAAAACGAAAAGGAGGTAACTTGGGGATCCCAGAACTCGGGGTTATGGCAGGAACCTGGACTCGTTCCTCTAGAGCCTCAATCCTGGGTAGTTTGTCCAAACACTTGCAAATTATGATTAGTGAGGTCCTGTAGGCTTGTAAAACGGGTCTTTAAAGCCTGTATATCTGCATGGATTGAATCAGTCATTCCGCAAAGCTCCTTTATGCGGGCCTCCATCTTCCAGATCTTTTAAGGCAGAAGTGCTGGAAGGAGAAGAGGAAAGAGAAAAAAAAAAAACAATAGTGTTTACCTTTGGTAACACTCCAGAGTAAAATTTAAGGGAATGCGCTCACCTGGAATGGTTGTGAGAAGTCACAACCACTGTCATCACAGAAGGTATTAAACGGACATCTGATATCCACAGTCACAGCAGACACGGCTTTCCCAGACCCAGCAGACACTAAACATTGGCTCCTGAATCTTGTCATGTATAGTGTACAGTTCCTATAGCGTCTTGTGCTTGGGTGCGAGGAAAACACATGAGACACAGGTTGATATGAAATGACTTGTATTACTTCATACAAGCATGCAGAAAAGGTCACACAGTTTGCAGGAACAGAGGCAGGAGACACAGCAGGCCAGAGTAACTTCAAGCTCTACAATAACTCTCCAAAGCAGGTTCAGGATCTCTTCTCTGTACCGTAATTCCTCTGCAAACATGGATTCACCAAACAGCAGGTTTCCAGAGTCCAAAAGTGTTCCAAAGTTCCTCAGTAGGAAATAGCTGGAGTCCAAAGTCCAAGGTTTCAAGGAGTAAGGTCACAGGCTGACTGAGGCTTGATTCAGGAGCACTGATTGTTCAGCTGAGGCTGCTTAAGAAGCAAGAGGGAGAGAATCAGGGCGGGAACATGAAAACTGGAAACTCCATATTAACTGAGGGCAAGAGCTGCAGAAAGACAGAAAGCAAAATGGCCGACGGAAAACTGAGTTTCAAAGAACATGTCAAAAGAGACAAAGAACCTTACATTTATAGTGCAGAGCCGTAAAAATAAAAAATATTTTTTTTTCCACAAAAATGAATTTTTAGCCCCATTTTTTTTATTTTCCCAAGAATAACAGGAGAAATTAGATCACCAGAGTTGTTTTGCAATTCATCCTGTGTACACTGATGCCCCTTAAGTAGGGGTAAACCACTGTTTTGGTGCACAGCAGAGCTCAGAATAGAGGGAGTACCGTTTGACATTTTGAACGTAAAATTGGCTGGAATCAATGGTGGCGCTATGTTGCATTTGGAGACCACCTGATGTACCTAAGCAGTGGAAACCCCCCAATTCTAACTCCAACCCTAACCCCAACACACCCCTAAAACCAACCATAGCCCTAACCATAAGCGTAACTCCAACACACCCCTAAACCTAACCATAAACCTAACCAAACTCTAGCCCTAATCCCTACCCTAACCATAACCCTAACCAAAAACCTAACCCCAGCACACCCCTAAGCCTAATCCCAACCCTAATCCCAACTCTAACCTAAGCCCTAACCTTAAAATTTTAGCCCAACTCACTTTAGCCTAACCATAACCCTAAAACTTTAGCCCAACTCAATTTATCCTAACCCTAAAACTTTAGCCCAACTCATTTTAGCCTAACCATAACCCTAACTCTAAAACCTGAGCCCAACTCACTTTAGCCTAACTCTAACCCTAAAACTTTAGCCCAACTCACTTTAGCCTAACGCTAACACGAATGGGAAAATGGAAATAAATATATTTTCTTTATTTTATTATTTTTCCCTAACTAAGGGGATGATAAAAGGGGGTTTATTTACTATTTTTTTTATTTTGATCAATGTGATAGCTTTAATCACAGTGATCAAAATGAACCAATAGGAAAAATCTTCCTATTGTTGCCGGGTGCTGGCCGGCAGATCTCGGCAGGTGCACTCTGCATGCACCCGCCATTTTCTCCCGGAAGAAGTCAGCAGGCTCTGGAACTGCATGGGGGCATGGCGGGACTCCGGAGGTACTGGGGGGGTCACGTCACATCAGAGGAGAGAGAAATTAAATGGCACATCGGACTTTTTTTTTTGCGGTCGCCGTTATACGGTTAATAACGGTAATCGTAACACGGGCTTCGGTAAAAACCGACCCGAACCATGTTCTTTGGAGTCTCGGCTATCCCTTGCAGCTGAGACCCTGGAGAAATTCCGACTCTGGGGGTCGCTATTCACTTTTTCCACAGTGCCGTGAATTCACGGCGCTGTGTTAAAGTACCCTTAACTACTGCCGTTAAAAGGTGTATTGGCGGTCGTTAAGGGGTTAACATTGGTCCAAGTGCTATGTGATTTTTTTTCTCGCATAGCACTCATCGGTATTCCTCTCTAGTGCATGCCGGCCTTAGTTTTGTTTTCTCCCACTTTCCTATGTTTTCACTAAGTCTGTTAGGCCGGAGTCACACTAGAGAGGAATACGGACGAGTGCTATGCTAGAAAAAATTGCATAGCGCTCTAACCACTTTTAATCTATGGGGCAGCTCCCATCACCATATTTTTCTCGGCCGTATTATACGTTCTAGTGAAATCGCAGCAAGCTGCGATTTGCAGTGTATATCGGCCGAGTCTCGCCAATGCAATTCTATGGGTGCGAGAAAAAATCGGACACCACACGGACCATCCATGTAGCTTGCGACAAATACGCATACGTTTTCCTCACTGCAGCCCATTGAGCCATTGAATTCAATGGGGAAAATCAGTGAGAAATGTAAAGCCATACGGATGTCATACGGATACATAGGTGCGAGAAAATCGCATCATCACATTGCAAACGCATTACACATGGATGACCATACGGAGAACATTTGTGCGACTCTCGACCGAGAGAATGGGACCGATTTTCATACGTTAAGTGTGACTCTAGCCTTAGACAAAGACATTCCTAAGGGACACCTTATCACAAAACACACATACTGGCTCAAGCCACTTTGCAGGTTAATGAGCATAATGAGCGTAATTTTAAAATCTGACCATTGTCAATTTTTGTGGTTATAACTCTGGAACGCTTCAACGGATCCTGGTGATTCTGTGATTGTTTTTTTCATGACATATTGTACTTTATGATAGTGGTAAATTTCTTCAAAATTTCTTGTGTTTATTTGTGAAAAAAATGTAAATTTGCAAAAAAAACACAATTTTCAAATTTTAATTTATATGGCCCTAAATCAGAGCGTTAGTGTAAGTGGCTGGTACCCGGTAAGCCTAGTGGCCCACAACAGAACTACACTTACCCAATGTATAAGAACTATATACTAAGGTGCCCTCCTCTAATGTCCCCAGAAAAAAGCACCTAACTGTCCCTAAACTGTACATGAACATTGATACACATTAAATATATTATGCTAAAAAAACACAACGCATATACAATTATTGAACATAAAATGGTAACACAATAGAGAATGTGGCAGTACCATAAGTGTGAGCGATAATACATATGACTATGTAGCAGTATTGCAAGATATTTATAATGTCACACATTAATTAAGACATATATACATTAATAACACTTAAGGGGACAGGGCAAGTCAGTAATATTCCATCACCCCCTTACATTTCCAATTTCCTTAAACTTGGTCGTCCTCGACCAAGGCACAATACAAAAACCATAATAAAAAATGCAAGAATACCGAGTTATTTGACTTAATGTAAGCCGCATCAGTACGCACCGCAGTCCATGGTGCACAGGTATCATTCCTGGTTCCCAGTCATCCAGGGGTTAGAGACCTTCATAAAAATACATATTTACATTTCCACCAGTGGGACAGCAGTTCAAACAAGAAGCTCCCCATTGCTTTGAGGGGAATACAGTCCTTCCAGTGGACTCTGGATAAGAAGACAGTCTCTCTTGTTTCCAGCAGAATGGGTGCAACAAGCACAACAACAAAAAATAAGAGTCCATGGGTCCATATATTGTGCCTAGCTCGCAGTCCTCTAGGCAGAAATCACATGAACTGAAACAGACAGTGCTTCTCCGTCAGTGTCACCAGAGGCCGAAATTCACCTGCTTTCCATGGGCGAGGTTTCCTTTAAGGGTCAGTATGCTTGCAGGGATGCGGAACAGTCCCAATAGCTTCAAAAGGGAAGTGGAACATGGAATAAAAAATTTTTTCCTGGTTCAACGGCACGCACCGCGTGTCGCACCGTTAGTAGTCATCCCTGCAGCCGCAGAGGATGTGGATGGTTCCACTGCAGCACCGTCAGATCTCCGGGAACCAACCAATGAGGGGGCCTGTACTGATTTCAGGAAAAGGCCCATGTCGTCCTCATCATAGTGGGTAACCGCTAAACATAATATCCGGTGGACAGTCTTCCTTAAAGAAGGAGACCCAGTCTCCCTCATTCAACAGCCTCCAGAATTTGACGGACGTAACATTTACATAAACTTTGGCATCTGTCCCGTCCTCTCTAATAAAGCCATATCCCTGGTCGGTGTCGGTATACACCAGTCGGCCGCTGGTGCGCCGTCTTGCCAGAGCGCCTCCACCAGGCTGCCCCAGCTCCCTCCATATTTCCCGCTCTCGTTGCTTTTTGTCAAGGATCACCCCTTCCACCCAGGCAGCCTGCTGGGGCGTGGGAAAGGGGCCCTCTACGGACGGCCGGTTGGGTATGGGTGGCCCCCAGAGCTGTGGCCGAATAGGAGGCCGATTGTATCTCCGATGGCTGGGGTGATGGAGCTGGTTCTATCACAGGAACGTGGGGGCAGATGGCGGCCTTAGAGACGGAATTATACAGGGAGGGCCTCCTTTCCGGGGTTGATGACAAAGGCACACTCACTCGTTCCCCTGATGTCGAAGCAATCGTGGCTCCCAGGACACTAGTTCCTCCCGCAGAAACGCCCGCCCGTGTGGCATACGACTGACGTACCGGTTCAGATGCAATTTCCGGTTGCGGTGCCTCTTGAGCAACTTTCGGCTCCAGTCCTCGCTTAATAAACAAAGTGGGATCCGGTGCGCCTTATCCTCGGGCTCGAGACTGCTCCTTTGGTTCCGCCCCACCAGTATCCTGCCTCCGGAAGGATTGTGTCTCCACCAGGTGAATGCTCTGGGGTCGAGGCAGCTCTAAGGTCGGATCGGTGAGCTACGCCGCTGGCTCCACGCTGACTGTTGGAGGCTGGACATGTGCTCTCTCCTGCCGCCACCTCCACTCAATACGGCCCACGCCTTGGCAGCTACACAGACACGAGTGCGGCATCGTGGCTGGTTCAGGGTACAAGATCGCACTGGACAGCGTCTTCTGGATTTTTCTTCTAAGTCCCACCCATTACCAGGTAGGACCACCTCTAGCGGATCCTCCTATCCATTGTTGGTCAGTGGAAGTGAGCGAGGCTTCCTCTTCTTCATCTGCACCCACCAGGGGTGGACTGGGTCACATTGAAAGGCAAGTTTTGGAACCAGGAAATGACGGCAACGCCCACAAAGGAAGCAGTTTTTGTTGTTTCTTTTCTTCATCTCCCACCATTCTTACAGCTGCCATCTTGGTCACAGTAATGATGTCAAACTTTTTCGCCACATAGGCCAAGTTCAAGTCAGTAGCCAAGTCCGCTGTTGTCACAAAATCGGTAATAGATAAATCCAGTGTTTTACTCACAAACTCTTCTCCAGTTACAGCAGCTACTGGCTCTTTCTCCCGGTCATCTTCCAGGGGCACAGCAGTCACACACACATCTTCATCATCTTTTTCAGTAGATTCTTCACATTGCAAGGCAATCGCATCCTGCCAAACTTCATCTTTCTCCAGCACATCACTTGCAGCGTTCGCTCGCTGCACTGTGTTGGCATCCTGCCAACTACGCCAAGTGTAAGGGAGGGACATGACTGTAGTCGTAACCTGAATTACTGCAACATCTATGTCCAGTCCCTCCCCTACATGAAACTGTATTTTTCTCTTCAGCATACCTGCATCTCCAAGTTCAGCTTCCCCTGGGCACTTCCCATGTGATGGCGGTCCCTTTTTCAAGCAACCCCCAGTAATGGAGACACAGTCCAGGATAACTTGAACATTCTCTTTACTTAACTCTTCACACGTTACATCCACAGTTGGCACATCATGGGTTTAACTTGTTTCCTTATCTTTCCCTCCTTTGCTGTCACTTCTGTGCAGTACACGCCTGGACCGGACCATATTAGACTGCTTACCAGTTCCTTCCAGGCCTGACCTCGCTATAATGACATTTCCTTCAGCCTGTCTCACCCCAGAACTGAATTCAACAATCACTACGTTTGGTGACCCCCGGTGAAGCATCCGGCCCGTCTGTACTGATCCCGTCAAAGTTCCAACTCCTTTCATCTCCTTACTCCAGCCAACTTCTGCCCTAAAAGTATTGACCCAGGCGATAAGATGCCAAATCTTCCTTCTCTGTACAGACCCACTGGTATGATATGCAGTGGCCGTGGGTAACGTGGGCTCCAGCACTAGAACGTTGCGTGGCTGCTGGCTGTAGGGGCCTATAGCCCATGTGGACACTTGGGCACACTGGCCCCATCTGAGCTAACTATCTAAAACCTTCTCACTACTACCCGGCAGCCCCTCCTACACTTAACCCTCTTTGAACTTCCTATAAGCTATACCTAACAATGCCTACAAGTATGCCCCCACCTAGTGGCCCACAACAGAACTACACTTACCCAAAGTATAAGAACTATATACTAAGCTGCCCTCCTTTAATGTTCCTAGAAGAAAGCACCTAACTGTCTCTAAACTGTACATGAACATTAGTACACATTAAATATATTATGCTAAAAGAACACAATGCATATACAATTATTGTACATAAAATGGTAGCACAAAAGAGAATGTGGCAGTACCATAAGTGTGAGAGTCGATAATCCATATGACTATGTAGCAGTATGCAAGATATTTACAATGTCACACACTAATTAAGACATATATACATTAATAACACTTAAGGGGACAGCGCAAGGCAGCAATATTCCTTCACCCCCTTACACTATGTCACACAAAATAGTTAATAAATAACATTTCCCAGGTGTCTACTTTTCATCAGCACAATTTTTGAAACATAATTTATTTTTGTTAGGAAGTTATAAGGGTTAAAAGTTGACCAGCGATTTCTCATTTCTCCAACAAAATTTACAAAACCATTTTTTTTAGGGACCACCTCACATTTGAAGTGACTTTGGGGGCCTATATGACAGAAAATACCCAAAAGTGACACCATTCTAAAAACTGAACCTTCAAGATGTTCAAAACCACATTCAAGACATTTATTAGCCCTTCAGATGCGCTTCACAAGAATTGAAGCAATATGGAAAAAAAATAAACATTTAACTGTTTTTCACAAAAATTTACTTAGGACGCAATTATTTTTTATTTTTTCAAGGGTATCAAGAGAAAATTAACCACAATACTTGTTGAGCAATTTCTCCTGAGTATGCCAATACCCCAACTGTGGAGAAAGACCACTATTTGGGCGCATGGCAGGACCCGGAAGGGACGGAGAAAGTTTTGATTTTTTGAACACAAAATTGTCTGGAATCGAGAGCGGATGCCATGTCACTTTTGAAGGGCCCCTGAAGTGCCTCATAAGTGACCCCATTTTACAAACTACACCTCTCAATGAATTAATCTAGGGCTGTAATGATTATATAGATACCAAGGGTGTATCACAGATTTTTATACTATTGGGCAGTGAAGAAAAAATAATTGCATTTTTAACACAAATATTTTGTTTTGGCCCCAGATTTAACATTTTCACACAAGAAGTGGGTAAAATTGGCACCAGAATTTATTCCACAATTTCTGCTAACTATAGAAATACAACATGTGGCTGTACAGTACTGCTGAGCCATACGGAGAGTCTCGGTAGGGATGGAGCGCTGTTAGCCTCCTGGAACTCATATTTTCCTAGAATAGATTGCGGACTCCATATAAAGAGCCCCTTAAGTGCTAGAGAGCAGAATCCCTCCACCAAGTGATCCCATTTTGGAAATTATACCCCTGCCAAATGTGAATGCTAAAGGTGATTTATGCACACTGGGGCTCAGAAGGGAGGGGGGCATTTGGATTTGGGAACGCAGAATTTGCTGAATTTCTTTTTTAGGGGAAAGAGCCACTTTGCTTTTCCAGAGCCTTTGTGCTACCAGTAACCTTGAAGCCTCCAATATTTCTGTTAACAGATGACGGACCTGAGTGGGGACTTGCTTTTTTGTGGATTGAGTTGAAACTTTTATTGGGAACATTTTTCATAATGTTTGGGATTACATTTATCCTGCGCTGTACTCTGAGCTCATACTTCCGGGTTTCCATCTAAATTTCCGAACTACATGACAGAAGAAACCCCAGATGGATTCATTCACTATAATGAGGCAGCAGAGTTACTCTGGACTCTGTCTGGCCTCTGTTTAGCATTGTCCTTCCTTTCAGAGGAAATGCATACCTGAAAAACAGACACCATCAGTTCAGAGGTTCTATTGCATTCACAGTGCCTCCATCTGCCTCATTATAGGGATTCTTATGCAAGTGGTTCTGTCTGAATCACGTTTTTCAGAGATTTACACTGAAACCCTAGTATAAGCTCTCAGTGTAGGGTGCAGGATAAATGTGCGCCGAGCATTACTGCGATCTTTGGGAGGCAGAATGGACAAATTCACAGTAGGTAAAAAAATGGTTTTATTTTTCATCGTGCGGTATAAGTGATTAGGTGACTTTATTCTTCAGGTCTGTGCAATTACAGGGATACCAGATTTATATCCGTTTTTTTATGTTTGGCTTCTGTCACACACTAAAAGACGCTGTTTTTTTCAACAAGAAGTTTTTGCATCGCCATATTTTGAGAGCTATAAATTTTCCATATTAAAGCCCACAGAGTCATGTGAGGGCTTGTTTTTTGCAGGACAAGCTAACTTTTTTATTGGCACCAATTTCGGGCACATGACCCTTTTTGATTGCTTTCTATTCCGATTTTTGTGGAGGCAGAATGAACAAAAAACAACAATTCACAATTTTTTTTAGTTTTTTTTTCTCCTATCTGCGTGTGGTAAAATTGATAAGTCAGTTTTATTCTTCATGTCAGTTCGATTACAGCAATGCCACATTTATTTTTGTTATGTTTTGGCGCTTTTACACAATAAAAACTTTTACAAAAAAAAAAACTGTTATTTTTGCATTGCTTTTTTCTGAGAGCTATAACTTTTTTATTTTTCGGCTGAATGGAGCTGTATGGCGGCCTGTTTTTTTTGTGGGACAAGATGGCATTTTCAGTGATACAATTTTTATTTACATTCATCTTTTTGATCGCGTTTTATTCTACTTTTTCCACGTGGTATGATGATAAAGCATAGTTTGCTACTTTTTTGGGATTTTTTTACAGCGTTTACTGAAAGCGTTTACTAGTGTGACCATTTTTTAGATCGGATTTCTGCACGTGGCGATACCAAACATGTAAATTTTTTGGTTTATTTAATTTTTTTTTACTTAAAAATGTGTATTTCTTAGTGGATTTTTATTATTAATAATGTTATTTTGTAATTTTTTAACTATATTTCTTAAAAAAACAAATTTCCTTTTTTACCGTCTGTTGTGAACATGTTGGAGAAGACTTGAGAGCTGAAGCTCCCTCTGGTGGTTGCTGAGGGTATTGAACCTATGTTGAACAGCAGAAGTCCCACTATTAATCATTGGTTGTCAGGTGGCTCGGACTGGCCTGATATAAGTGAGCTGATCTCCCAGGGTCCTAGCCGGTGACCAATTGTTCTTCCTTGTCTAGGTTGGAATTCAGCTTGCTTTCCTGCTGTCTCTTGCTTGCATTCAGATAAGTCATTTTCAGGTATTTTTTTTACTGTGGTCTGATTTCTCTTGCTTTTTTGCTGCATTGCTTTTTGTCTTCAGCCGGGTCACCTTTGGGGGTCTTTGGCGGGTCTCCGTTCGTTTTTTGTATTTGTTCATTTGCTCAGTTCTTGTGATATTTTACTGCTGGATAGCTACGTGTCCACACAAGAGATCTGATATAGGTGGTCGAGACCGTGTGGTCTCAGTGTTTTTGGATTCAGAAGTGTTGGAGTTTTTCCTAGGGTTTTTCTGGGTTGCAGACAGTATTCTCTCCTGTGCTGTCCTATCTAGACAGTTTTGGGCCCCAGCGTTTGCTCAATCTATTTTCTGTCTGTGTACGTATTTTCATCTTGTCTAACCGTCATTATATGTTTGGTGGCTTCCTACTCTTTTGGGGTCTACTCCGGGGCAGTTAGCTTTCCTCTTTCCATCTTCAGGGATAGCTATCTCTGTGACAAGGCGTCTGGGGCACCGTAGGAACGTCCCCCGGCTGCTTCTAGATGTACAGTTAGTTTAGGGGTCTGCAACCTATTAGTTTCCAACCTCTCTGGTGTTAGGCTGCCTATGCGGTTTTTTGCTCCTGCCTCCTCAGCTACCGAAACATAACACTAGTCCCTTTATGGGACTTTCACTTTTTTCACTTTGATTGAAGGAATAATACATTAGCATTGCAGCACATTATACCTATACTGAAAGCTTCTGACATCATGCTGTGAATTAATATAAAACAGGAAAAAGGAGCGTCCAGCCAAGACCAAAAAATGGTATAAAAAATATGAACAACTTTATTGAAAAAATACAGATAAAAACGTTCACAATAGTAAATAAACAAAGATGAAAGTATAATGGTGATAGAACAAATGAATGATCCTGATATGCAAAAGAAAAACATGCCATGCCCCAAAATATTGTCAACCTAAATGAGTCAGGAAAGATGAATAAGTGTACATCTCACAAAAATGTGTTATGATATACACATCTTACAAGGATACGTTAAAAAGATGCGTCACCATAATGAGGGCACCAGGTGGTGCCACAAAATCAACAGTTATAATTGCCAAATTGTAATGTAAATATATGGTGGCACATCAGATAACGTGATCCTCACACTCAGTGTACATGAGGATCGTGCAATACCATCAGCATTAGGAGCGGCTTATATGGAGTCAAAATAATACTATGTAGCGCCAGCATAAATTGGAGCATAAAGTGTAGACATGCTTACCCATAGTGGGGAATCTGTGCAAAATCAAGAGCGTGCCCCGACGCACGTTTCGCTGTACTCAACTTCCTCGGGGGCGAGCATGGTCTCAGAAGCTTTCTGTAGCTTGATGACCCGGGGGTTGTCATAATGACCCCGCACCATGGCAACGATCGAGCCCTGCAATGATGTCGCGGGGATGTTGATCTGAAGGTAGAGGGAGCTCCCGTCCCTCTGCCTCCCTCCTGAATGCTGCGATCACGCTTGATCACAGCATTTAGGGGGTTAACAGCCAAGGACGGTGCTGACACCGCTCTTGGCTGCTAGTTCGGATGCTCGGATGCTCAGCCACTGGCAGAGCTGAGCTGCTGCACTGATCGGGCAGGAAGTGCTGATATTTAAGCATCTCCTGCGCGATCAAGCTGTGCTCGGTCAGTCAGATTGACTGACCGATCACAGAGATCTGGGTGTGGGGACCGACAGCATACGTCCCTGCATCTCTTCCTGTGCCTTTCAGCTGTCATAGACAATGTTTCCTCATTTTCCAAACAAGAAACCTGTTGTAACTCCCCAAAAAGGTCAATATTTGTACCAGCACTAGTCAGAAAGCCTTGTTTTCCTCCTATACACCTCACATGTTTTAATAAGTGACATAGTTGTCATCTGCCTCCAAAAAGAAATCATTTTTAGATTTGTTCATACTTTTATTTCAAAATGCATAAAAAAGTCTGTCAGTGCAATGTGCTATTAAACCATGCAATCTGTGATTTTTTTTTTCCTTGATCAAATTCGGAGGAAAATTTCAGTCATCTGCATGCTTTCACTAAATGACAATGGTCCGAGAGTGATCTGACGTTTTGACGAATTGCACTCGGACCAAAACTACTGTCATCTACACAAGACCTAATAGTGTGCCACGTATTAAAGAGTAAGGTGTTAGTAGATGTCGATTTGTGTGAAGAAAATAACAATACACTTTGATATTTTATAAAGGGTTATTGTTTTCGAATGGAGAGTCCTGGACTTTCTTGAGACAGTTTTCCTCTATGACCTTAAAGGATTTTGGAATGGGTAAGAAGAGTTTAGAAGAACCTCTACAGGAGGAGGCCCAGCACCTGTTTAATCACTTCAAAAGCTTAAACGGTATGTGTCCATTTTTTTTAATTTAAAATTTTAAATTAAATCATCAAATTGTAGGAGTGGTGGAGCTGATGATCTGCTCCCTGACACTCTAAAGGGTAAAATGTATTTGATGTTCATGTATGTGATAAAATGGTAACACTCACTGGGCTACAGTTAGCTTAGACAGAGTTAACTGTAATGGCCGGTCCAGTTTAGGAGGGGGAACTTTGGGGGAAGCTTGTGTCGAGTACAGGGAGTGACAGAAGCAATGAGTTTTGAGCAGTAAAAAGCAGCAGGCTCGGATCAGGGGCTGCTAGGGATAACGAGAGCCTAGAACCTTGGGGCAGTGGATTTCCAGATAACCCCTCTGCACGAGTCCCCTTTTTGCCGGCCTGGGAACCTGGAGATAGACGTCGGGTCCTGGGTGCACGTTTTTCCTGTGAAGCTAAAGGAGAAATTGGACTCAAATTCTAAGAGGCAGAGTGAGATGGAATCCAGATAAACTGCTAGGAAAGGAGAATGTCCCCTAGGGCTAGAAATTTTTTTTAAAATGAATGTTCTATCTATGCCAAGAACAAGTGCTGAAGTTGTGTTCGGTACCTGTGGGAAAGATGCCAAACCGTTGAGCCTTATCCTCTACATCTGACTGTAAATACTGTAAATACTGCCATTTGCAAAGAAAAATTAAATTGTTTTTATGGAATCTGTGTCCCCTGGAGTTATTACTGCTGAGGTTCCAGAAGAAGAAAGCCAGGAACACATGCAGGCCTGCAGCCTGAAGCAAGTGCAATGCGCTCCACACACAGCAGTACACCAGGACAAGGACACGTATTGTCTGTAGGATGCCAGAGCGAATGGGGACAGTAGCTCGCCCAGGGCCGTATTTGGCCTTAATGCTGCCCTAGGCACTTTTCCTGGTCGCGCCCCTTACTGACGTCACACACTGAGTCTGTGCACATGACATCTATTTAAGGCAGATCTATTCTTTAAAACGCTTTAAAAAGCGCACAGGTTCAGTCTTTTGAGCATTTTCTTAACACCTTCAGCTTTTCAAAGTCATCAAGAGATTAAAATAGGTGACCTAACCATTGCTTCAGTGACAAGAGGCCTAGTAATATAGAGACATGCTGTCTGCTTATTCACCCCTCCTCTTTACTGAAGTTGTTCAAAGGGTAGCCAAGAGCAGACAGGTATCAGGCGTCAGAGCGAGCCTGCAGCCACATTGTGTGCACCCACATTGACACTCGGAGCGTGCTGCTGCACTCATCCAGTGTCGCTGGTTTCACACTTGTGTTTTTCTTTAAGTCAGGCAAAATCAGGTTTTTCAGCCAAATCCTGATCCTTTCAGGATCCAGTTTTTGCCCATTCACTTTAATGGTGTCAGGTAGAATCCAATTACTTCAGGTTGCTTCCTGACACCATTAAAGTGAATGGGTAAAAACTGGACCCTGAAAGCATCAGGATTTTGCCTGACTTGAAAAAAAAACACAAGTGTGAAACCAGCCTCAGTGAGTAAGCGCAGACTTGCAAGCTGATTTTCAGAGAGAGAGAGATTTTTTTTGATTATGCCAGAATGGAAAACTGCACATGCACTTAAAAAAACGGATCCTGAGCCCATAGGCTTCCATTGTAGCCAATGACGGACGCCGCTGGATCCGTCGCTGTCCACAAAAACATTTCCATGTCCGTTGTCTCCGGCCGACGGACAAAGAATTTCCGACGGATGAAATGTGCGGCCATCCGTTGCAATCCGTCTCTAATACAAGTCTATGAGAAAATCTATCAGTTGCTGGATCTGTTTTATTCTAAAAACAACTGATTATGACTAGAGTTGAGCGATACTTTCCGATATCCAAAAGTATCGGAATCGGAATGGTATCGCCGATACAATTAAAATATCGGCGATACCCAATACCGATACCGGAAATCCAATGTAAGTCTATGGGAACAAAATATTGTAACTAAAAAAACCTCTTTCTTTCCTTGTAAACACTAAATAAACACACATAGAATACATATATATATATATATATATATTATATATATATATATATATACATGTCATTGTGACATATATATACATATATTTATAGTTTATACACTTCTACATAGTAAAATAGCCTCTGATTCAATTGCCGGGTAAAGCCGGCTTTTGTGAAAAGACAGAAGCACCCGACATGAAATGACACTTGGTTTACATAGAGTTAACCATGTCTTTTCATGTAGTTTGATATCTGATTTGCACAAACAATTACATGAGTGTAAGTGTGCAAAATTTCACACCTGTAGGGGTTAATTAAAGGTGTAAATTCATTGTAAAAAAAACGGACTTTTTTGCTACGAATTTACACCTTTAATTAACCCCTACAGGTGTGAATTTTGCACACTTACACTCATGTAATTGTTTGTGCAAATCAGATATCAAACTACATGAAAAGACATGGTTAACTCTATGTAAACCAAGTGTCATTTCATGTCGGGTTCTGCATTTTCACAAAAGCCGGCAATTGAATTAGCGGCTATTATACTATGTAGAAGTGTATGAACTATAAATATATATATATATATGTGTCACAAATTCAATGACATGTATATATATATATGAGGTGTAAAATTGCTGAAAAAAAATGCGTGGGCTCCCGCCCTATTTTCGCAACCAGACAGACAAAGCCAGTGAGTGGGGGCAGATAATAATAGCCCAAAGAGGGACCATTATTTTTGCCCCCCCCTGGCTACTAACATCTGCCCCCAGACACCCCAGAAAAGACAAATCTATAATTAGATTCGCCCTCTCTGGCACTTTGCCCGTCTATTCCCATTGCCCTGTAGCGGTGGCGAATGGGTTAATATGGGGTTAAAGCCACCTTGCTATTGAAAGGTGACCTTAAGCCAGGTTAATAATTGAGAGCTGTCAATTAGACAACTATCAATTATTAATCCTATTGCATGAAATAAAAATAAAACACACACACTTTAATTAAAAATCATTTTAATGAAATAAAGACACATATTTTTGACCATCTTTTATTTTACTGCAAAAACCATTTCCTGTAATAAAAATAAAATAAAAAAGCAAAATTATTCTTACCTATCCCATGCACAGTCAGGTCCCACGGTGTAATCCTTCAGAAAGGGTTAATGTTTACTGCAGGGATTCGCAGCTAATGCTGCAGCCTCACAGTAAACCCCCAAATGAATGAGTTCCTCTCCTGGCTCACAGGAGAGGAAGTGGAAAGCTTAATTGATTGCTTTCCACTTTCACTTCAGTCAGCCAGGGACACAATCAGTGACGTCAGAGGGAACTGATTAACAAAAATAGGGGTTCCCTTCGAAAAAAAAAAATGGCGTGGGGTCCCCCCTATTTTTGTTAACCAGCCTGATGAAGCAGACTGCTGAGGCATGGTATTTAAGGCTGTTAGGGAGCCAATATCCATGGACCTTGCCAGCAGCGTCGGACTGGAGTACTTGGGCCCACCAGAGAAAAATTATTCTTGGGGCCCACCATCATACTTCCCAACCTTTGAAGAAGGGAAAGAGGGACAAAAGCTGTGGCACGCTGTGCCTGCTGCAGCAAATTTTAGGCCATGCCATGTTGCACCACAGACTGTCCAGGAGTTGGTGGATGCTTTAGTCCAGGTGTGGGAGGAGATCCCTCAGGAGACCATCCGTCGTGCTCATCAGGAGCATGCCCAGAAGTTTTAGGGAGGTCATACAGCATACCTCCCAAATTTTGAAGACAGGAAAGAGGGTTAAAGGCTGCGGCGCGCTACGCGCGCCACTGCAAATTTTAGGCCACGCCCCGACCACACCCATTCACAGCTAATCACACCCATATCCTCGCCCCAAGTGTACCTATTTAGCACTGCTGATCACACTGACTGGTAATGAGGGCACAGCGGCTGGTACTGAGGAAAAGAAAGAAAGAGCAGCGAGAGAGAAAGAACAAGCAGAGAAAGGAAAGAAAAAGGAAAGAAAGAACAGAGAGAAAAAAGAACAGAGAGCGAGAAGGAAAGAACAGAGAGCGAGAAAGACTAGAGAGAGAAAGAAAGACTAGAGAGAGAGCCAGAGGTGTAGCTAGGGTTTTGGTTTAGTGGGGGCGAAACTTCTGAGTGGGCCCCTAATCAGAGAACCTCAACAAATGACCGCGCTGTTGCCAAAAATAATCTATATATAAAAAGACCAATATTGATATTACCGCCATATGGTCTGTGGTAAATAATACCAGTCCTACAGAACATATAATAGATTACAGCACAGGTACAGATAATGACTTACCGCTGATGTTCTTTCTAATGGAATTGTTCACTTTTCATGTCTTTTCCATCTGGCCCAGACCGACATGACGACTTCTCCAGCCAGGACTCGACTGCAGAGATTACAACAAAGACACTTTTCACTTCTCATATTTTTAGCACTGTCACAGTCACCAATTGGACTATTCTCAACCTGCACAAACTCCTCATCCTGCTGATACCCTAATACTGAGCCGCTGCTGCCATATGTGTCCCTATTTCTGCACCTGATACCCCAATACTGAGCCGCTGCTGCCATATGTGTCCCTATTACTGCACCTGATACCCCAATACTGAGCCGCTGCTGCCATATGTGTCCCTATTTCTGCACCTGATACCCCAATACTGAGCCGCTGCTGCCATATGTGTCCCTATTTCTGCACCTGATACACCAATACTGAGCCGCTGCTGCCGTATGTGTCCCTATTACTGCACCTGATACCCCAATACTGAGCCGCTGCTGCCATATGTGTCCCTATTTCTGCACCTGATACCCCAATACTGAGCTGCTGCTGCCGTATGTGTCCCTATTACTGCACCTGCTGTGTGGTTCTGTGTGACCTCTAAATTTTAAAGCACCCCTCTAGAATATAGTAATGCCGGGTGCAAGTGCCCTAGAAAACAGTGCCCACATTTTGTCCCCTAGACTGTAATAATGCCCTATGTGCCCCTTTGACAGTCACAGTAACCCGAGTTCCCCTATAACAATAAGTGTCCACTTTACATTTAATAATGTCCCAAGTCTCCCCCTGTACATCTCCCCTATACACAGAATAATGCCCCTCACTGGATATATACTGACCCCTTAATGTCCCCAAACTATTTAATGGGTCCAACACTGTATGATGGCCCCTAGATAGCATCCATACAGCATAATACACCAGATAGTCCTCAATATAGTATAATGCACCCCCATAGGCAGCCTCTATATTATAATAAACCCCCATAGGCAGAGTCTATAATATAATGCACCACCATAGGCAGCCGCTATATTATAATGCACCCCCATAGGCAGCCTCTGTAGTATAATGCATCCCCATAGGGAGTCTCTGTAGTATAATGCACCCCAATATGGAGCCTCTGTAGTATAATGCAGCCCCCATATACAGCCTCTGTAGTATAATGCACCCCCATATACAGCCTCTGTAGTATAATGCACCCCCATTAAAAAAAAAAAAAACAATACTCACCTCCCGGCTCCTGTGCTGCTCACTGTTCTCCCTCTCTGTGTCTGACAGCGGGCGCCGGCAGGTGATGTCATCGCGCCCGCTGTCAGACGCTGAGAGGGGGATTATGGGAGAGAAGGAGCGCTCGCTCCTTCTCTCTCTATGCGGTCAGTTGTATCGGCTGGATGCCGATACAGCTGACCCTCCGATGACGGGTGGGGGCCCACTGCTGGCACCGGGCCCCCCCACCGCCTGTTCAGGCCCCATAGCTTCCGGGCGGCAGAGCAGGGAGAGCGATTCTCCCTGCTCTGCCGCAGAATGTAACTGTATCGGCGTGCTGTGCACGCCAATACAGTTACTGTAGCGTAGCTCCGGGTGGGCCCCCTCAGAGCGCGGGGCCCGGGGCCACCGCCCCCTCTGCCCTGCGACCTATCCTTTCAAATCAGGGCCCACCACGCAGGAGCTGGGGCCCACCTGAGGTTTCTCCGGTGTCCCCGTGGCTCAGTCCGACCCTGCTTGCCAGCCTGATAATACCAGGCCACAGCAGTCTGCTTATCTTTGCTGGTTAACAAAAATAGGGGATCCCCTCGAAAAAAATTGGCGTGGGGTCCCCCCTATTTTTGTTAACCAGCCAGATGAAGCAGACCGCTGAGGCCTGGATTTTCAGGCTGTTAAGGAGCCAAGATCCATGGACCTTGCCAGCCTGATAATACCAGGCCACAGCAGTCTGCATATCTTGGCTGATTAACAAAAATAGGGGATCCCCTTGAAAAAAATTGGCGTGGGGTCCCCCTATTTTTGTTAACCAGCCAGATGAAGCAGACCTCTGAGGCCTGGATTTTCAGGCTGTTAAGGAGCCAAGATCCATGGACCTTGCCAGCCTGATAATACCAGGCCACAGCAGTCTGCATATCTTATCTGATTAACAAAAATAGGGGATCCCCTCGAAAAAAATTGGCGTGGGGTCCCCCTATTTTTGTTAACCAGCCAGATGAAGCAGACCGCTGAGGCCTGGTTTTTCAGGCTGGTAAGGATCCAATATCCATGGACCTTGCCAGCCTGATAATACCAGGCCACAGCAGTCTGCTTAGCTTGGCTGGTTAACAAAAATAGGGGATCCCCTCGAAAAAAAAACGGCGTAGGGGTCCCCCTATTTTTATTAACCAGCCAAGTAAAATGCAGACTGCTGCGGCCTGGTATTAAAAGACTGTCAAGGCCCATGGATTTTGGCCCTCAACAGCCTGATAATACCAGGCTACAGCAGCCCCACATTTGGCGCATCAAAAGATGTGCCAATTGTGGCACTTTACCCGGCTCTTCCCACTTGCCCTGTAGCAGTGGCAAGCGGGGTATAAGGGGTTAATGTCACCGTTGATTGCACGGTGACAATAAGCCCGGTTAATAATGGAGAGGCGTCAATAAGACACCGATCCATTATTAATCCCAAAGTTTTTAAATGTTTAAAAAAAAGACACAGCAAGAAAAAAGTCTTTTAATGAAATAAAAGAGACAACACAGTTTTCATTTCTTTTATTACTCTCTCATTCCTGCGACGCCATCGATCTCCTGTAAAAAAAGAAAAAAAAACAAACCAACAGTATACCACCTGTCCGACGCAGTCCATAGTAACGAGTGTCCCACGACGATCCAGCTCTGCTACATCGGAATGGCAGGCAGAGCCTGTCATCTCGACGCAGCACAGCTGATTACCTGCTTCCACGGCGGTGACGTCATCGGACTGACTGCTTTACGGCCGCGATTACCCATCAGTCACTGCAGTTATCGCGAGAAACTGCATGTGACCGCCAGGGAGAAGAGGATGGCGGCCATCAAGCAGTGCAGGATGTGACCGCCGGAGATCTTCTGCCGGGTAAGTGCCGCTGACTCCTGACAGACCCGACCGACGGACACTGACAGTGACAGTGACATTCCGATTCCGGTATCCGATATGACGAAAATATCGGTACTCGGAATCGGAATTCCGATACAGCCAATATCGGCCGATACCCGATATTTGCAATATCGGAATGCTCAACCCTAATTATGACTGATGGCAAAAACTGATGTGTAAAAGTGGCCTTAGACAGCACTCACTTTTACTAATGGAGCGCTGACAATAAAGACAAGATTTAGTATACAAATATGAGAGTGCTGCGAAACACCCTCATTTGCATGTTAAATAAAGTGGAGTTTACTTTATAGCGCCAATAAAATCTATTCTATAGGAATATGTCCACTAATCCCCATTGTAAAGCTTTTAGCCTCCCCCAAATCCCCAGCCTGCATAGCACCAGACTCCCCCGTTTACCAGTATACTGCAGCTCCAGCCTCCCATGTTTCCCAGTATACAGCAGCTCCAGCCTCCCCTGTCAACATTATATAGCAGCACCAGCCTCCCCTGTTCACCACTATACAGCACAGCCTCCTCTGTCACCAGCCTCCCCTGTTCACCAGTATACAGCAGCAGCCTCCCATCACCAGCCTCCTGTCATCAGTAAACAGCAGCAGCCTTCCATCACCAGCCTCCTCTCATCAGTAAACAGCAGCAGCCTCCCTGTCACCAGCCTCCTCTCACCAGTATAGAGCACAGCCTCCCCTGTCACCAGCCTCCTCTTACCAGTATACAGCACAGCCTCCTCTCACAAGTATACAGCAGCAGCCTCCCCTGTCACCAGCCTCTGCTCACCAGTATACAGCAGCAGCCTCCTGTAACCAGCCTCCTCTAACCCCATATATAACAAAGCCTCCCCTGTCACCAGCCTCCCTTTTCACCAGTTAATATCCCTTCACAGCCTCTCTCACCACTAACACCTGCCTTCACTAGCCTCCTCTCACCACTATAAGCAGCAGCCTCCCCTGTCACAGCCTCCTCTCACCACTATAAGCAGCAGCCTCCCTGTCACCAGCCTCCTCTCACCAGTATACAGCACAGCCTCCCCTGTCACCAGCCTCCTCTCACCAGTATGCAAAGCAGCCTCCTGCACCAGCTCTCCTCTCACCAGTATACAGCATCAGCCTCCCCTGCCACCAACCTCCTCTCACCAGTACACAGCAGCAGCCTCCCTGCCACCAGCTCCTCTCACCAGTATACAGCAGCAGTCTCCCTGTCACCAGCCTCCTCTCAACCAGTAAACATCAGCAGCCTCCTCGGCCACCAGCCTCTTCACCAGTAAACAGTCAGCAGCCTCCTGTAACCAGCCTCCTCTACCCATATATAGCACAGCCTCCCCTGTCACCAGCCTCTTCTCACCAGTATACATCACAGCCCTCCCCTGTCACCCAGCCTCCTCCACCGGTATACAGCAGCCTCCCCTGTCACCAGCCTCCTCTCACCACTATAGCAGCAGCCTCCCCTGTCACCACCCTCCTCAGCAGTATATGCAGCAGCCTCCCCTGTCACCAGCCTCCTTTCACCAGTAACGGCAGCAGCCTCCCCTGCACCAGCTCCTCTCACCAGTATGCAGAAGCAGCCTCCCTGCCACCAGCCTCCTCTCACCAGTACACAGCAGCAGCCTCCCCTGCCACCAACTCCTCTCACCAGTATACAACAGCAGCCTCTCCTGTCACCAGCCTCCTCTCACCAGTATACATCACAGGCTCCTCTGCCACCAGCCTCTTCACCAGTATACAGCAGCAGTCTTTCTGTCACCACCTCTCTCACCAGTATACAGCAGCAGCCTCCCATCACCAGCTTCCTCTCATCAGTAAACAGCAGCAGCCTCCCATCACCAGCCTCCTCTCACCAGTATAGAGACAGCCTCCTCTGCAACAGCCTCCTCTCACCAGTATACAGCACAGCCTCCTCTCACAAGTATAAGCAGCAGCACTCCCTTGTCACCAGTCTTGCTCACCAGTATACAGCAGCAGCCTCCCATTACCAGCCTTCTCTCACCATAAACAGCAGCAGCCTCCTGTAACCAGCCTCCTCTAACCCATATATAGCACAGCCTCCCCTGTCACCAAGCCTCTTCTCACCGTATACAGCAGCCTCCCCTGTCACCAGCCTCCTCTCACCACTATAAGCACAGCCTCCCCTGTCACCAGCCTCCTCTCACCAGTATACAGCAGCAGCCTCCCTGTCATCAGCCTCCTCTCACAAGTATGCAGAAGCAGCCTCCCTGTCACAAGCCTCCTCTCACCAGTATACAGCAGCAGCCTCCCCTCCCACCAGCCCTCTCACCAGTACACAGCAGCAGCCTCCCTGCCACCAGACTCCTCTCACCAGTATCAGCACACCTTCTCTGTCACCAGCCTTCTTTCACCAGTATACATCAGCAGCCTCCTCTGCCACCAGCCTCTTCACCAGTATACAGCAGCAGCTTCTTCTGTCACCACCTCCTCTCACATATACAGCACCACTCCTCTGTCACACACCCTCTCTCACCAGTATAAAGCACCAGCTTCTCCTGTCACTAGTCTCTCTCTCACCAATATACAGCAGCAGCCTCCAATCACCAGCCTTCTCTTACCATATACAGCAGCATCCTCTCATCACCAGCCTCCTCTCACCAATACAGCACAGCCTCCCGTCACCAGCCTCCTCTCACCAGTTAACAGAACAGCCTCCCCTGTCACCAGCCTCCTCTCACCAGTAACAGCACAGCCTCCTGTCACCAGCCTCCTCTCACCAATACAGCAGCAGCTTCGTGACACCCACCTTTTCTCACCAGTATACAGCACCACCTCCCCTGTCACCAGCCTCCTCTCACCAGTATACAGCAGCAGCCTCCCCTGTCACCAACCTACTCTCACCAGTATACAGCAGCAGCTCCTGTCCCAGCCTCCTGTCACCAGTAAACAGCAGCAGCTTCCCGTCACCAGCCTCATCTCACCGTATACAGCAACAGCCTGCCCTGTCACCAGCCTCCCCCCATCTCAGCTCTATGAGTGCTTACCTGCTCCTGTGTCCTCCTCCCATGTCGTCTACCTCTCCTCTGCTGCTATGATGTTTGCAGTGAGAAATGATCTCATCCTCACATACACAGACAGTGAAGCACCTCGGATGCTGGGCCCTCTCTGACCCTGGAAGTTGCAGCACCACTATTTCCTGGGTCAGTCAACTCCCTGCATTGAGGTGAATATAGAGTGCGCCCCCGCCCCTCCTGACCACCGACCCTCCCCCCTCCTAAAGACAACAGATTTCCTAGATTGTCTAACGGAGGGAGGTTAAAAAAAAATTCTTCCTCATCTTGGTGCCGCCCCCTGCAGCTCGGCGCCCTAGGCATGTGCCCTCCAGTGCCTAGTGGCAATTACGGCCCTGAGCTTGCCCACGACTACCTCACTTGAGCATCTTACAAAATCACCCCTTTGTATCTCTTTAGGACAACCATTCGATCCAAGTGCCACTGTCATTTGTGCCTCTTCTAACATCATCTCAAGATTAGTGATGGGGATTCGCTTTGAATACAGTAATAAGAAGTGGATGGATACTCTTGCAGACTCACGGCAAGCTATGCAAATTGTGACATCAACTTCGGGTCAGGTGAGGCGCAGTTTTGCCAATAGAAGAGTAAAATAATATTCAAGAATTTTATTTTTTTTGGAAAAGACTTACAGATTTAATGAATTTTTGAGTTTACTAAAGGGTACCTTCAGCGGGATTGTGCTGAGTAACCTACACACAGTGGTGCCGTTACACTGCTTAAAATTATACCTTGGTTGATGAAATCCGCTTTGTGTTTGTTGTTTTAATCTTTGTTTACAGTTTTCAGTTAATGAGATTCTTGTGCTTTGGGCGGGTTGTGGGTGGGGGCTTCATGTGGTGCTCTGATAGCTATTCATACTGAAGATTGCTGATAGGTCACTGATCCCTCAGTGACCTGCCCCCTTAGTTCACATAAGGAATATATGCACATACTGAAAAAACCTTCTGCAGACAGGTGCAGCGTGCACTGCACTGGCAAAATCGCATCTGTACTGTGTTAATATAAATGTGGTTGAAGTTATCCTGATCTAAAAAATATCAATTTGAAAAGGAAATCTGCGCGCCTGCCATAGCACTATCAGTGTTTCAGAGCCATTGCAAAGCTCTATTGCGCAGCACCGGAGCCATCTGAGGAGGTTTTTTCCTCAAGCATGAATAGCGTGCTGTCCTGAAACAATACCAGCTATGCATATCTCAAGCACGACAGCTGCTACCCGCACAGGGTGGCAGGGCTTTTCAATGACTATATTTTCCACATTATTATTAACACGTACACATCCAGTATTCTGCAACGCCAGATGCCATGGGCAGCACCTGCCTGCAGAAGGTTTTTTTTTCAGTATGTACATATATTCATTATGTAATCGAGGGGGCCGGTCACTGAGGGATCACTGATCTGTCAGCAGTCTTCATTATGGATGGCTAATCAGAGCACCACATGAAGACCCCCCACAGGCCGCCCCAGAGCATGAGCGTATAATTAACTCAAAACTGAAAATAAAGATTAAACAACAACCACAAGGCGGCTTTCATCAACCAAGGTATCATTGCAATCAGTATAATTGTGCCAACCTGACACTGTCTGTAGGGTACTGTGCACAATCCAGCTGACAGGTTCCCTTTAAGTAATATGTTAGACATGCCTATAACACCTCCTTCCGTGGAAGGTGCTCTAAAGAGTTGGTTGGTTTACAAAACCCACAATTCATAAAAAACAGAAAATCATTGAACTCCTATCAGTGCATTAAATAACTAACATTTCAGTCAATAAGACCTTCATCAGAACAGTACAATTGTTTTGGTTAGCAATATGTTCTTTAGAAAAATGCAAATTACTTTAGAGGCAGATGTACGAGTCAGTACAACTAGGAACCGCGAATCCATCAAAAGGAAGGAATGTGCCGTGATTTTCTATTTCTCATGAATATTGGAGTAATATCCTATCCGTGCACCCTTCACTCAGTAGAGTTTTCAGAGTTTCATGTAACCTTTTGAAATAATGCAAAACTCATTAGACAGTTCCCAGAGCGGGAAGTTTCCTTGCTAAAATGAAAACATTTGTCAAATATTAAAAAAGCCGTATTAAAAAGATTTAAAAATGGTGAAGAAGATTGTATGTCTTCTACATTTTAGAAGCAGATGAATGTTTCACTTGGGTCTCCACTGTGCAGTCCAAGGACTCATTTTAATTTACAATATATGAACTGTATGTATGTATAGTCCTATTCATTACAACTTTTATTTTCTTTTAGCTATATGATACCTTCCCTAGAATAATGAAGCATTTACCTGGACCCCATAGAAAAGCATTTCAACTTATGCAATCCATTAAAGACTATGTGAAGGAAAGCATCAAGACCCACCAGAAAACATTGGATCCAGCCTGTCCCCGAGATTACATTGATTGCTTCCTTATCCGAATGAATCAAGTCAGTACATTTCTTCACCATCTCTGCTCCCTATCTAACTTCACAACCTTTCCGCTCCCTTTATCTGACCACCATCTACTCACGTTCTCATGACTGTCCTCTTCACCTTTCACCCATGTCCAACAACTAGCACATCCCCACAGAAACCTTGCACATCTAGACACTCGCACACTCCCTGACTATTCTACCACTGTCCTCCATATCTTCACTCCACAGCTCAGACACTGCCACTAGTTTCTACAATACTACTCTTGCATCGGCTATTGACTTGGCCTCCCTTCTCATGCATAGCAGAGTGGGACGAATCAATAGAGAACCCTGCACAATAACATCACTAAAATGCTTCGTCAACTATCCAGAATCGCAGAGCGGTGTTGGAAGAAAATGATTTGCAAGACGACTTCACCACATTCAAACAAGCAATACTCGCATTCAAATGAGCCCTCTCCACTGCTAAACAGCCCTACTTTGCATCCCTCATATCTTCCTTATCCTGCAACCCCAAACAGTTATTCAATACTTTTAACTCCCTCCTACACCCATCACTGCCCTCACTGACTTCCCTTATCTCTGCCGAGGACTTTGCCACGCACTTCAAAAATAAGACAGACTAAACAAGGCAAGTCTTTATTGTTCGACCACCACAACCCCTTCGTATATCAGACCAGTGCCCTAACCCCGTAACTTTCCTCTCCAAAATCACTGAAGGAGAACTTTCTCATCTCTTCTCCAAACTACACCTCACCACTTGTGCACTTGACCCCATCCCACCTCCTCCTCCCCAACCTCACCACCTCACTTATCCCATCCCTAACCCATCTCTTCAACCTATCACTAACCTTTGGTACCTTCCCCTCTGCTTTCAAACATGCCACAATCACACCTATTCTCAAAAAGCCATCCCTTGACCTGAGCACTATGTCCAGCTATCGCCCCATATTGTTGCTCCCATTTGCTTCCAAACTCCTTGAGCAGCACATCCATGTGGAACTTTCCTGTCACTTTCATCTAACTCACTCTTCGACATCCTTCAATCTGGTTTCAATCCCGACCATTCTACTGAAACTGCCTTGACCAAAATTACTTGCTAACAGACAGTTCTCTATACTTCTACTTCTAGACCTGTCCTCTGCCTTCGACTTAGTTGACCACTGACTCCCACTACAGATCTTCTCTTCCTTTGATGTCAAAGAACTTGCCCTATCCTGGATCTCCTCATACCTTACCAACCATACATTTAGTGTTTCTACTCCCACTCTACCTCCTCATTTTGCTCTCTCTCTGTTGCTGTCCCTCAAGGTTCTGTCCTAGGGCTCCTACTCTTCTCAATCTATACCCTTGGCCTGGGACAACTTATAAAGTTCTATGGCTTCCAGTGTCATCTTTATGATAATGACACTCAGATCTACCTCTCTGGCCCAGATGTCGCCTCTCTGCTGTCCAGAATCCCAGAGTGTCTATCAGCCATATCCTCCTTCTTCTCCTCTCGCTTCCTGAAACTCAATGTGGACAAATCTGAACTAATTATCTTTCCTCCATCTCGCATGTCTTCCCTACCTGATCGATCTATCACAATGAATTACATCACACTTCCCCTGTACTAGAAATCCACTGCCTCAGAGTAACCCTTGACTCTGCCCTGTCCTTTAAATCGCACATCCAAGATCTCTCCACTTCCTGCCGCCTCCAGCTCAAACATATATTAAGAATCCATCCTATCCTCAACCCTCACTCTACCAAAATGCTTGTGCATGCCCTAATCATCTCCTGCCTTGACTTTTACAACATCATCCTCTGTGGCCTACCTTCTAACACTTTTGCACCTCTTCAGTCCGTCCTTAACTCTGCTGCCCTACTAATTATTCTCTCTCCTCGCTACAATCCTGCTTAACCCCCTTTGCAAATCCCTTCACTGGCTCCCATTTTCCCAGCATATCCAGTTCAACCTGCTAACACTGACATACAAAGCCATCCATAACCTTTCTCCTAGGTATATCTGTGATCTAATCTCCCAATATGTTCCCTCACATAATCTCCGGTCTTCCCAAGACCTCCTTCTCTCCTCCACACTTATTTGTTTCTCACCCAATCGCCTCCAAGTCTTCTCCCTAATATCCCCCATCCTCTGGAATTCTGTGCCCCAACACGTCTGATTTTCCACCACATTTTGATCCTTCAGTCGAAACCTGAAAACCCATCTCTTCAGGAAAGCTTACAGCCTGCAATGACCACGCGGCCACCTAAACACCATTGGAGCTACTGCAACCCCCGACCTTCTGTCTCCTTCCCCATAATCCTGTAGAATGTAAGCCCGCAAGGGCAGGGTCCTCTTCCCTCTGTACCAGTCTGCAATTGTTAGTTTTGTTTACTGTAAGTGATACCTGTAATTTGTATGTAACCCCTTCTCATGTACAGCACCATGGAATCAATAGTGCTATAGAAATAATAATAATAATAAAGTCCCCATGCAATACTTAAAGGTGTATTCACATCTCTAAGATCCTATCCTAACAGGTAGTAGGTGTAATAATAATAATATTAGCAAATACCTCCAATTAGAAATGTAGTATAATTTTTCTGTTTCGCTATGTCTCTTTCCTCATGTACAGGATATTTAAGGACCTAAGATATCCATAGTTACCACCACTAGCAACTAGCTAACTAACTGTCATTATATCAGTGGCTGTAACCATAGATACATAGGGTCCTGCAATTCCTGCACATGATATTGGCTAATATTATTATTATTACACCTACTACATATTGGGATAGGATCTTGGAGACAAGATGACCCCATTAATTTCCCCTGTGGTGCCATATTAGGGATAGTGAACTTTTGCTGCTAAGCATCACAGATTGTAGGTGATCACTGAGGATTCCAGCTGTAGAAAAAAATAAGTGATATATTTCTAAAGAAATAGAAGATAATATCTTCAAGATTCCATTGCAAGTCTAGTTGACTTCTTCTCCACACTTCTAGATATGCTATGACTTGATCATCAAATAGAAAAACTATAGGAGAGAAAAAGCGCAAGTAGGGTCTTATCCAATATTTTAGGATCTGTTATACAGAAAATTGCTCACCTTGTGCCCCTTTGATAAGGCATACAAATCGTCAGCTGACGCAGATCCACGGGTCAGAGATTGACCATATCAGGAACCATGCAAGGAATTTTGTGGATATTACCCATGTTGCTGAAAACCGGACGTTTTGATGAAGAAGAAATATCTACAAAATTCCTTGCGTGGTTCATGATTTGATCATGATATAATTAAAAGTGTTCTTGCTAAAATTATGGTTTGCTTTGCGTTACAGGAAGAAAAGAACCTGAACACGGCTTTCCACTTAACCAATTTGATAGAAACTGTAGCTGATATGTTCCTTGGAGGCGCAGAGACCACTGCACATACAATAAACTTTAGTTTATTGATACTTATCAAATATCCAGAAATACAAGGTAAATGGAGCAATATCTCTGTAGTCAGCTTACAGAAACATTCATAGGCTGTGTGCTAATAATCCAGAACTTGGCTCATTTAGTATATCACAGCCTTCTATTGTGATTGCACATGTGCCTGTATGAATGGCACATGTTCAGCAAACATAGATTGGCTGAAAAAAGACCTAGGTCCATCAAATTCAACCTTTCTCCAACTATACATTCCTATCACTCAATTATCTTTAACCCACAAATTTATGTGTACTGAGAACATCATCAAGCCCTTGTATAACAAATGTTATAATGTCTGCCATTACTACCTCTTGTGGTCAGCCATTGCACATTCTAACTTCTCTAACAGTAAACAACCCTTTCCTATTTAGATGCATTACTCTACATTTGTCTACATTACATCTAATTTGCCAAGTGTTTTCCCATTCAGTCATCTTATCCAGATCGTTTTGCAATATTGAAATGTCAGTGTCAGATTTTAAAGATTAACACTTTACTCTCAATCCCATGCACTGACTAGGTCATTAATAAATAGGTTAAAAAGAATCGGTCCTAGCACAGATCCCTTCAGTCCCCACTGCTGACTCTATCCCATTTAGAGAATGTACCATTTATGATGATTCTTTGTTTCCTGTCCTTTAGCTAATTCCTTACCCATCTGCATATAGTTTCCCCCAGTCCCGACTTCTGTAGCTTCAGTATAAGGCTGCTATGTGGGACAGTATCAAATGCCGTTGCAAAGTCCAGATAAATCACATCAGCCACATTACCAACATGCAAATTTGCACTTAATTCCTCATAGAAGGAGTTCATCTACCAGCTGAGAGAGGTAATTGTCTTGAATTGCGCATAAGAACTTGCAGCTTTTAGCACAACCAGAAGATTCTATGTCCCTTTGAATGTCTGGATAGTTTAAACCCCCATAATAAGGATCCTATTAATATTTGCTGCCTTTATAATTTGCTCCAGCATTTCCTCCTCTACCTGTCCAGCTGTATTAGGAGGCTTGTAGAAAACTCCTCCTTGCCTCCACTGACCCCACCTTCCGATCCCCCCCTTACCTTCCGACCCCCCTACTCACCTCTCCCGGTCCTCCAATGTCCCTGGATCCGTCCCGGCGTCCGTCCGGGATGTTTCATGGGTGCCGCCATCTTGCAAAATGGCGGGCGTATGCACAGGTAGGGACAAATAAAATAAAAAAATATATATACCATATTTTTCGGACCATAAGACGCACTTTTTTCCTCCAAATTTGGGAGGAAAGTGTGGGTGCGTCTTATGATCGGAATGTAACATGTGGGGAGGGGGGCAGGGGGCAGCGGTGGAGAGGGATCGCAGGAAAGCAGGAAAATATCCCCTCCGCTGCAGGAATCCAGCACTGGGGAAACCACTGGTCCCGATACTTAAGTGAGTGAATATTAATTAGCCGCTTCCCCGCCCACCTATCAGCTGAGCAGTGAGCGGGGAGCAGCAAATGACAGAGCCACATGGTTCCCCAGCGCCTGATTCCTGCAGCAGCTGGGGAGATGTGTGGGAAGTAGAAGGAGGCGGCAGGAGCAGAGTGCAGCAGGAGGCATCACATACCTGACAGCCTGGTGCTGTGCTGATGCGATGCTGAATGCTCCTGTGGAGAACCTGTGATGAGGTCATGAAGAGGGCGGGCTGGAGCATCACATGACCACACAAAGCCCTGCCTGTTCATAATGTCATCACAGGTCCTGCAGACACGTGTACAACTGAGAATTAATTAAAAGGTTAGTAAATACAGCACATTAAAAAGCACTCTGCCATCCTGTGGTGGACTATAACTCCCAGCATGCCATAGGATCTGCAGGACATGCTGGGAGTTATAGTTCTCCCATGGGATCTTAAAGCAGCACTCCAGTGTTATCAGTGCTGGAGTGTGGCTTTAAATATAAGCCTGGTTAAAGCACAATTAAGTAGAAAAATAAACCCTTTTAAATTATATTGAAATTAGCAAAAAGGAAAAAAAGGGGGTATAAAACTTAACATTTATTCCAAAAACGTTAAAATTGGACACATATAGTAAAGCACCATCCTCTATTTAGATATATTGAGGATATATGATATATGTCAGAGAGAGTAGTTAAATAATGGGGGACCGATACAGTAGAGTAGCAGCAAAAAAATTAATTAATTTGTTCTGCACCGCTAGAACCAATGTTACAAAGACAATCTAGCACCGCTAGAATTGGCATTAATGCTGTCTACTATATATGAGCAGCTATATTTAGACGCCATCAATAAGGAACGATCTCACCCGTTCAAAAGGCGTCTTTTTAGGGGCCCATTCATAAATCATAGTCCCAGATATATGAAGCCTTTTCCCAACGCGTTTCCTCCATTAGGATTCATCAGGGGATATGGCAAATATGGATAAACATTGCTTCAATGCATCTCTCTAGGGGAATTCAAACGAATGACCCCCTTATATCAATAAAACAGACACTCCCACCACCGTGACTAACCAATCAGTGAAATCATAAAAACAAAACAACCAGTGACCAACACCATTAGTGATTTAAACTTTAATTACCCAATTATAAGGAGCACAATTGAGTTGAAACGCACGCCAGCCGTTAGTCCTATAGGCGTACATAGCGGCGATATAATCGCCTGCACAAAAATGACCACGGAAGTAACGAAAGCTAGCGCATGCGCAATGAAGTATTGAAAGTGACTTCCGGTAGAGCGAAAGAGACTTCCTGTAAACACACACAGGAAACTACTGAAACCAACGCATGCGCTCTAACATAGAGAGGTCAGAAGGTAACTGTTAATAAAACAGAAAAAATTACCTCTAGATAAACAAACAATGACCTCTAAAACAGGAGCCTGCGCTCTAATATTGAAAATAAACATAGTTCTATCTCGGAAGTAACCTGTGGGCCATTGATGCAATCATAACATAACGGAACCCATGAAAGTAATAAACATAATTAACAAATGCATACACATGAGAGAAATAGATGACACGCATATATGCATGAAAACATTATAAAGATGCTCCTTATTATTATAGCACGCATGATTAAACTATATAGAGTATGGCATGCAATAACGGTGCAACTTATTATGTGCAACCAGTACACTATGTGCTAGATTAGCAACATGAATAAAAAAAAGGATGAATTCCTTAATATATATTTATTTACACTGATTAATAGTACCAAAAAGGAAAAGAGGGGGGGTAAACCTCAAAAGGGTCTGAGGAGTATCAGAATTGTGTCCCATGATCCCAATTTCCTATTGGAGCAGAGATCATATAAAGGAACAAAAATTGTTCCAAATGTTACAATATGAAGCTTGGGCTGGCCTACCTCAAAATGGAATGACAACTGGAAAGGATATTATACATTTTTAATTTTAAACGGAAAAACTAAAAGGAGATGTGAGAAATAATGGAGACCAGTATCCACAGGACAATAAGTTTATGCAAGACAAAATGGATTTTCCGGTTAAAATCCGTGTCCCCTACTGGTCTGAATGAACAGCTCTCATTTTCCTGCTTTCTAGGATAAGGGCTTAATATGGTCATGCAGTTTGGGACAGCCGTCGTGGACCGGGGGGGCCTCTTGCGCAGGTTTTAGGGCTCCAACCTCCGCTGCTAGGTAGGGCAAGATAGAATAGGAACATTGTAGGGTCTGTTTGAGGCTCTATATGTACCCCCCTTTTCTCCCCTTAGGTTGTCTATGCTTGCATAAACTTAGTGTCCTGTGGATACTGGTCTCCATTATTTCTCACATCTCCTTTTAGTTTTTCCGTTTAAAATTAAAAATTTATAATATCCTTTCCAGTTGTCATTCCATTTTGAGGTAGGCCAGCCCAAGCTTCATATTGTAACATTTGGAACAATTTTTGTTCCTTTATATGATCTCTGCTCCAATAGGAAATTGGGATCATGGGACACAATTCTGATACTCCTCGGACCCTTTTGAGGTTTACCCCCCCCTCTTTTCCTTTTTGGTACTATTAATCAGTGTAAATAAATATATATTAAGGAATTCATCCTTTTTTTTATTCATGTTGCTAATCTAGCACATAGTGTACTGGTTGCACATAATAAGTTGCACCGTTATTGCATGCCATACTCTATATAGTTTAATCATGCGTGCTATAATAATAAGGAGCATCTTTATAATGTTTTCATGCATATATGCGTGTCATCTATTTCTCTCATGTGTATGCATTTGTTAATTATGTTTATTACTTTCATGGGTTCCGTTATGTTATGATTGCATCAATGGCCCACAGGTTACTTCCGAGATAGAACTATGTTTATTTTCAATATTAGAGCGCAGGCTCCTGTTTTAGAGGTCATTGTTTGTCTATCTAGAGGTAATTTTTTCTGTTTTATTAACAGTTACCTTCTGACCTCTCTATGTTAGAGCGCATGCGTTGGTTTCAGTAGTTTCCTGTGTGTGTTTACAGGAAGTCTCTTTCGCTCTTCCGGAAGTCACTTTCAATACTTCATTGCGCATGCGCTAGCTTTCGTTACTTCCGTGGTCATTTTTGTGCAGGCGATTATATCGCCGCTATGTACGCCTATAGGACTAACGGCTGGCGTGCGTTTCAACTCAATTGTGCTCCTTATAATTGGGTAATTAAAGTTTAAATCACTGATGGTGTTGGTCACTGGTTGTTTTGTTTTTATGATTTCACTGATTGGTTAGTCACGGTGGTGGGAGTGTCTGTTTTATTGATATAAGGGGGTCATTCGTTTGAATTCCCCTAGAGAGATGCATTGAAGCAATGTTTATCCATATTTGCCATATCCCCTGATGAATCCTAATGGAGGAAACGCGTTGGGAAAAGGCTTCATATATCTGGGACTATGATTTATGAATGGGCCCCTAAAAAGACGCCTTTTGAACGGGTGAGATCGTTCCTTATTGATGGCGTCTAAATATAGCTGCTCATGATATAGTAGACAGCATTAATGCCAATTCTAGCGGTGCTAGATTGTCTTTGTAACATTGGTTCTAGCGGTGCAGAACAAATTAATTAATTTTTTTGCTGCTACTCTACTGTATCGGTCCCCCATTATTTAACTACTCTCTCTGACATATATCATATATCCTCAATATATCTAAATAGAGGATGGTGCTTTACTATATGTGTCCAATTTTAACGTTTTTGGAATAAATGTTAAGTTTTATACCCCCTTTTTTTTCCTTTTTGCTAATTTCAATTTAAATATAAGCCCATGCCCCCATTCTTAGGCCGTGGTCACACATGCGAGAAATTTGCACGATTTTTGTGCTAATCTCTCTCGTGAACACCCGGCACTGCCGCCGGCACTCGGACAGCGCGGTCCGGAGGACATCTGCATGAAGCTACGACTCCCTTCCCTTCTCTTCAATCAGATAATACCAATCCAGCCCCCAGCCACTATGAAGTAAGTTCGATGTACTAACATCTGATTACATGCATGATTTTTGTCGAGACCCCTCTATACAGGTCTATTTGTCATTTTCAGTTGTAGTTTTTCCAGTAGGGGGGTTTCTATTCTTCAATAGACTGTACTGGAGGCGCAGGTAGTTAATTCTGATTTATTTGATCTATTTTGTTTTCCTTGGTCAGCGATGGCACAGTAGCTGGCATAACTCTAGCAGCCTCCATAGCACTATAGTCACATTATCAGTCTATTCAATACTTCTCTATACCCTCAGCGCCAGTGTATTTGGTTTATATCTGTGTTCATATTGTGTTATGGCAGTCCGTTAGACAGACTGCGTTACACCGCGGTATAACGCTGTGTAACGCAGTCCGTTAACGCTGCCATTCACCCCTATTTGCGGGCACATCGTGACGCATGCAGTAAAGCGGCAAGCGTTCGCGACGTACCGTCATTCAGTGACGGAGCCTCGGACGCAGCCTGCAGCATCTGGGCTCCGTCACCACTAGCGCAAATGAATCACCTGCTGATTCATCTGCGCTAGCGGGTATAGCATAATGCGATCGCTTAATGCTATACCGTTACCCGCCCATCAGCGCTATGTGTTGAACGGGCTGGTAAAACGCAATATGAACCCAGCATTAGGGTTAGGGTTAGAACTAGGGTTAGCCTTCGGGTTAGCATTAGGGTTAGAATTAGGGTTAGGGTTAGAATTAGGGTTAGGGTTGGAATTAGGGTTAGGGTTGGAAATAGGGTTAGAATTGGGATTAGGGTTAGGCTTGTGGTTAGGGCTATGGTTAGAGTTGGGATTAGGGTTAGGGATGTGTTGGGGTTAGAGTTATGGTTAGGATTTGGATTAGGGTTAGGGGTGTGTAGGGGTTAGGGTTGGGGTTAGAGGTGTGTTGGGGTTAGGGTTGGAGTTAGAATTGAGGGGTTTCCACTATTTAGGCACATTAGGGGGTGTCCATACTCGACATGGCGCCACCATTGATTCCTGCAAATTTTGCGTTCAAAAAGTCAAACAGTGCTCCCTTTATTCCGAGCCCTGACGTGTGCCCAAACAGTGGTTTACCCCCACATATGGGGTATCAGCGTACTCAGGAAAATTTGCACAACAACCTTGGGGTCTAATTTCTCCTGTTACCCTTGGGAAAAAAAATTGGGGACTAAAAAATTAATTTTTGTGGAAAAAAAATGATTTTTTATTTTCACAGCTCTGCGTTATAAACTTCTGTGAAGAACTTGGAGATTCAAAGTGCTCACCACACATCTAGATAAGTTCCGTGCGGTGTCTAGTTTCCAAAATGGGGTCCCTTGTGGGGAGTTTCTACTGTTTAGGCACATCAGGGGCTCTGCAAACGTAACATGATGCCCGCAGACCATTCCATCAAAGTCAGCATTTCAAAACGTCACTACTTCCCTTCCGAGCCCCAACATGTGCCCGAACAGTGGTTCTCCCCCACATATGGGGAACCAGTGTACTCAGGACAAACTGTACAACAACTTTTGGGGTCCAATTTCTCCTGTTACCCTTCTGAAAATAAAAAATTGCGGGTTAAAAAAATCAGTTTTTGAGGAAAAAAAATGATTGTTTATTTTTACTGCTCTGCATTATAAACTTCTGTGAAGCACGTGGGGGTTCAAGGTGCTCACCACACATCTGGATAAGTTCCTTGGGGGGTCTAGTTTACAAAATGGGGTCACTTGTGGGATTTCTACTGTTTAGGCACATCAGAGGCTCTGCAAACGTAACAAGATGCCCGCAGACCACTCCATCAAGTCGGCATTTCAAAGCATCACTACATCCCTTCCGAGCACTGACGTGTGCCCAAACAGTGGTTACCCCCCACATATGGGGTACTAGCATACTCAGGACAAACTGGACAACAACTTTTGGGGTCCAATTTCTCCTGTAACCATTGTGAAAATAAAAAATAGGGGGCTAAAAAAACATTTTTTGAGAAAAAAAATGATTTTTTACTTTCAGGGCTCTGCGTTATAAACTTCTGTATAGCACCTGGGGGTTCAAAGTGCTCACTGTGCATCTAGATAAGTTCCTTAGGGGGTCTTGTTTTCAAAATGGGGTCATTTGTGGGGAGTTCCAAAGTTTAGGCACACAGGGGCTCTCCAAACACGACATGGTGTCAGCTAACGATAGGAGCTAATTTTCCATTAAAAAAGTCAAATGGCGCTCCTTCCCTTCTGAGCCCTGCAGTGCGCCCAAACAGTGGTTCCCCCCACATATGGGGCACCAGCGTACTCAGAAAAAACTGGACAACAACTTTTGGCATCCAATTTATCCTGTTACCCTTGGGAAAATAAAAAATAGTGGGTAAAAAATTATTTTTGAGAAACAAAAATGATTTTTTTATTTTCACTGCTCTGCATGTATAAACTTCTGTGAAGCACTTGGGGGTTTAAAGTGCTCACTACACATCTAGATAAGCTCCTTTGGGAGTCTAGTTTCCAAAATGGGGTCACTTGTGGGAGGTTTCTACTGTTTAGGCACATCAGGGGCTCTACAAACACAACATGACGCCCGCAGAACATTCTTTCAAGTCTGCATTCCAAAATGGCGCTCTTTCCCTTCTGAGCTCTCCCATGTGCCAAAACAGTGGTTCCCCCCCACATATGGGGTATTGGTGTACTCAGGACAAATTGCACAACAACTTTTGTGGACCAATTTTTCCTGTTACCCTTGTGAAAATAAAAAATAACTGGCTAAAAAATCATTTTTGAGGAAAAAAATGATTTTTTTATTTTCACTGCTTTGCGTTATAAACTTCTGTGAAGCACTTGGGGGTTTAGAGTGCTCACAACAAATCTAGATAAGTTCCATAAGAGGTCTAGTTTCCAAAATGGTGTCACATGTGGTTTTTTTTCACTGTTTAGGCACACAGGGGCTCTCCAAACGTGTCATGGTGTCCGCTAACGATTGGAGCTAATTTTCCATTCAAAAAGTCAAATGGTGCTCCTTCCCTTCTGAGCCCTACCGTGCACCCAAACAGTGGTTTATGACCACATATGAGGTATTTGTGTACTCAGTAGAAATTTCCCAACAAATTTTAGGAGCCATTTTATCCTGTTGCCCATGTGAAAATGAAAAAACTGAGGCTAAAATAAATTTTTTGTAAAAAAAAATACTTTCTTTTTTTTACGGATCAATTTGTGAAGCACCTGGGGGTAGAGTTGAGCGATACTTTCCGATATCCTAAAGTATCGGAATCGGAATGGTATCGCCGATATCACTAAAATATCGGCGATACCCGATACCGATACCGGAAGTCCCATGTAAGTCTATGGGAACAAAATATCGCAACTAAAAAAACCCCATTCTTTCCTTGTGAACACTAAATATACACACATAGAATACATATATATATATATACACATGTCATTGTGACATATATATATACATATATGTATAGTTTATACACTTCTACATAGTAAAATATCCTCTGATTCAATTGCCGGGTAAAGCTGGCTTCAGTGAAAAGACAGAAGCACCCGACATGAAATGACACTTGGTGTACATAGGGTTAACCATGTCTTTTCATGTCGTTTGCTATCTGATTTGCACAAACAATTAAATCAGTCTATGTGTGCAAAATTTCACACCTGTAGGGGTTAATTAAAGGTGTAAATTCGTTGTAAAAAAACCTGACTTTTTTGCTACGAATTTACACCTTTAATTAACCCCTACAGGTGTGAAATTTTGCACACATAGTCTGATTTAATTGTTTGTGCAAATTAGATAGCAAAGGACATGAAAAGACATGGTTAACCCTATGTACACCAAGTGTCATTTCATGTCGGGTCATAGGTCATAGGTGTTCGGTCTGGATGCCGAACTTTACTGTTCGGGTTCGCCCATCTCTACTTGCAAAATCACCAATCTATAGCACTAGCTTCTCCAAGAGCAGTTCTCCTAATCACAGCTCTGACTATCCTGAGCTATGTGCTTGTTCAAGTGCCATTATCTCTATATGTACCGTAAATACAGTGATAGCAGTGTACATTATAAAACAAATCACTAATAGCTGAATGTGTTACAGCAGAACTTTATAGTTCTACTAATACTATAACTCAGCCTATCCTATCAGAAACAAAGAAGTAAAGAGCAACATAGCTCTGACCTGCTCCAGAGACAAATTGAGAATATTTCTTTAATTGTAACCACAACAATACCAGCACATTAAAAAGTTGTTGTTGTCCAATGTCCATATAGTACTATATTATGCTAAACAGTGGCCAGAGACCGCCATACCATGCCACAATAGTCCCATAGTTTGTTTTCATAGGACAGTGCGATTCTGTGCCTGCACACAGCCATATACTTTGCATAAAGTACCATATTCTACCTGCAAAGAACCAAATTGTGTGTTTTCAGTCCTACAATGAGCCTATATTGCACCCAATAAACTACACATTAGACCCAAATTAGAGTAATACTTGCCCATGTACATAGATGCCAGAGAGAACCACGTTTGTAAGTTACTGTGTATAACAACGCACATTATTCCATATTGTGCCCTGTTTGATTGATCCGATTCCTAACTGAAGGTGGTTTTCCAATCCTTAAAGAAAACTTCAAACTTGCTCCAAATAGTAAAACATAATCTAATATATTCATGTTTTACCCTTACCCCTCCTGTGCTGCTGGCCACAGGACCAACCGTGTGTTGCTTTCCATTGCGCTTGACAGCAGTGATTGGCTGCCTGAGTGACATGGCATTCAATCGACCTCAAAGCATGGTTAACAACTCCTGAAGGTTCTCAGCTCCCAAAACTTTCATGAATGGGCTAATCCCTAAATCCCACCCTTGCCCACTCAAATTGTATAAAATATAGACATGCGGACCCTCGATTTTACCTGATCCGTAGACCATATTGTTTTATATCCATTCAGGAGTTAGGAACACTCTGGCACAACAAGATACTTCTCTTTTATATCCTAAATATGCATGCATGCTAATATTCTGTTACTTTTGATGATGCCAAACCCTATATAGATTTGTATAATCATTGGGTCACATGGCAAAACAAAAATAGGGACAAAGTCAAGTTTGACACCAAATCAGACAAATTCACATTTAGGAGAATCAAAGAACAATCAGACTAATGATCTGTTGAGACTGGGTACACCTTTAGAATACATATAGCCAGTGGCACAACATAAATCTTTTACACGTCAATGCAAAGTCAATAACATGGCCCTCTATAATTGAAAATAAAAATAGTTTGCGCACATAAAAACTACAAGACACAAAAGGATCTGTAGAAAAATAGGAATATGCATGTGTCAAATGGAAAACAATACATAAATTCAGACGCACTCTGTAGAACAGTTTGAGATGCAGATGTAATAATACAGTAATAAATAAATATTGCACTAAGACCCGTGAGAAAAAGGTGATGAGAAAAGCCTGTAGTCTATTATGTAGTAAACCCCAAACCAAAGGACTAAATAGTCATAATACGCATAAGGTATTTATTCATATGGGTATTAATATGGACAAACCCTGAAAAAGTAAAAGAGGTCCTCTTTTAACGATGGAGCAGAAAAACGCTGCAGAAATCCTAAAAAACCTTTTATGCAGAAAGGTCAGAAGAAATTGACACTGTCCCGGCCGGTGACAGCTCAGATGAATGAGTATTAGTGGTGCACTGTGAAGAAAATAGTCCTGTTTGCACAGGTTTTACCTGACAACCCCGATGGGTCACTTGCAGTAGAAAGTCTGACTTCAGCCTCCTATGGCCCGCAGACGAAACTTACATCCGTTGATGAAAGCCGGTGATCTCTGGCCTCCGTGGCCAGATCAGGAACGCCGGCTGATGATGTTGAATCCTCACTAGGAAGAAGGATGTGGGCAGGACCTGTTGGTAAACTAGCCTGCCTCAAGCACAGTAGTACACAAAATCGCAATATCTAACTGTCCCTCAGAGTGAGCAGAGTAGCGTTCTGTCCCTAACTGAGTTCACAGCACAGTGACGCTAAAATGGCTGCGGCGCCTTTTATAGTGCATTCTGACATCATTTCAGCAGCCAATCACAGCCATGCCATTAGTTAAGATGACCGCAGCATTACAGGATGTGCCCACACTTCATAAGATTCATCATTGGCTGACTAACATCACATTGCCTCTCAAAGAATTATGGGAACTTCCGATTCCGGTATACGATATTGAAAAAGTATCGGAATTAAGTATCGGAATTCCGATAACGCGAATATCGGCCGATACCCGATACTTGCGGTATCGGAATGCTCAACACTACCTGGGGGTTCAAAGTGCTCACTATGCATCTAGATAAGTTCCTTGGGGGGTCTAGTTTCCAAAATGGGGTCACTTGTGGGGGATCTCCAATGTTTGGGCACACAGGGACTCTCCAAATGCGACATGGCAACCGATAAATATTCCAGCATATTTTCCATTCAAAAAGTCAAATGGCGCTCCTTCCCTTCTGAGCCCTGCAGTGCGCCCAAACAGTGGTTTATGACCAAATATGAGGTATCTGTGTACTCAGGAGAAATTGCCCAACAAATTTTAGGATCCATTTTATCCTGTTGCCCATGCAAAAATGAAAAAATTGATGCTAAAATAAAATTTTTGTTGGAAAAATTAAAATGTCCATTTTTTCCTTCCACGTTGCTTTAGTTCCTGTGAAGCACCTGAAGGGTTAATAATCTTCTTGAATGTAGTTTTGAGTAGCTTTAGGGGTGCAGTTTTTATAATGGTGTCACTTTTGGCTATTTTCTACCATGCAGACCCCTCAAAGTGACTTCAAATGTAAGGTGGTCCCTAAAAAAAATGGTTTTGTAAATTTTGCTGTAAAAATGAGAAATCGCTGGTCAAATTTAACCCTTATAACTTCCTAACAAAAAAAAATTTTGTTTCCAAAATTGTGCTGATGTAAAGTAGACATATAGGAAATATTATTTATTAACTATTTTGTGTCACATAACTCTCTGGTTTAACAGAATAAAAATTTTAAATTTGAAAATTGCTAAATTTTCTAAATTTTCACCAAATTTCCATTTTTTTCACAAATAAACGCAAAAATTATCGACCTAAATTTGCCACTAACATGAAGCCCAATAAGTCACGAAAAAACAATCTCAGAATCGCTAGGATCATAGAATCATAGAATCATAGAATGGTAGAGTTGGAAGGGACCTCCTGGGTCATCTGGTCCAACCCCCTGCTCAAAGCAGGATTCTCTAAATCATCCCAGACAGATGTCTATCCAGCCTCTGTTTGAAGACTTCCATTGAAGGAGAACTCACCACCTCTTGTGGCAGCCTGTTCCACTCATTGATCACCCTAACTGTCAAAAAGTTTTTTCTAATATCTAATCTGTGTCTCCTCCCATTCAGTTTCATCCCATTGCTTCTAGTCTTTCCTTGCGCAAATGAGAATAAAGATGATCCTTCTACAATGTGACAGCCCTTGAGATATTTGTAGACAGCTATTAAGTCTCCTCTCAGTCTTCTTTTTTGCAAGCTAAACATTCCCAAATCCTGCAACCGTTCCTCATAGGACATGGTTTGCAGACCGGTCACCATTCTGGTGGCTCTTCTCTGAACTTGCTCCAGTTTGTTGATGTCTTTTTTAAAATGTGGTGCCCAAAACTGGACACAGTATTCCAGATGAGGTCTGACCAAAGAGGAGTAGAGGGCAATAATGACCTCACGTGATCTAGACTGTATGCTTCTGTTGATACATCCTAGAATTGCATTTGCCTTTTTTGCTGCTGCATCACACTGTTGACTCATGTTAAGTCTGTGATCAATTAGTATACCCAAGTCTTTTTCACATGTGCTGTTACTTAGCCCTATTCCTCCCATTTTGTATATGCTTTTTTCATTTTTATTGCCCAGATGTAGTACTTTGCATTTTTCCCTGTTAAAATCCATTCTGTTAGTTGCTGCCCACTGCTCCAGTTTATGTATATCTTTTTGAATCCTCTCTCTCTCTTCTCTAGTATTAGCTACCCCTCCTAGCTTTGTGTCATCAGCAAATTTGATCAGTTTACCCTCAATTCCTTCATCTAAATCATTGATAAAGATGTTGAACAATACAGGGCCCAAAACAGAGCCTTGTGGTACCCCACTTGAGACATTCTTCCAACTGGATGTGCAGCCATTTACAACCACTCTTTGGGTCCGATCACTAAGCCAGTTATGAATCCACCTAACAGTTGCCTTGTCCATTCCATACTTAGTCATATGAAGCGTTCCTGAGTTATTACCTTATAAAGGGACACTGGTCAGAATTGCAAAAAATGGCAAGGTCATGAGGGGATAATTACTTCTACTCACCTTCCTACTTTCCTTGCATATCCTAGCCCCCATAAATTCTCATTATCAGTGTGAATTTTAAGGAGAAAACCCGGTTGTCCGGATGAAGGAGTCAATTTGACTTTGAAACGCGTTGACAATACGCGTTGACAATAAACCACTATTCTTCAGAACCTGTCTTTGGATTCTTTTTGGAATCAGCAGCGCATATAATGTCCACATCCCCTGCTTTTATGATATATCCTAGTGTGCAAGAAAAGCGGAGACCTGCCCCGCAGAGCTGTTTCAAATATTTGAAGGCATGAAGAAAAGGCTTATGGATAATGTTGAGACACGGGGGTTGGCAGGTGCCCAGGTCCGCTAGCCGAAACTGCATGGACCAGGGATTGTCCCTCCGAACATAACCTCTCCCTTTAACATGGGCAAAACGCTACTCAGACAACACAGGGTGAGGGTAAAACAGTGTGGCAATGTTTTATTGAACCACAATAACAGGCAGATAACACATAGAACAGTCCCAGCAAAATACCCCAAGTCGGTGCACATTAGAGTCTCACCCTTCTGTTGACTCATCGGGATAATGGCAGCTGTTACGTCAGAGATCCCAGGGTCAGCTACCCCACCTGTGGCATGCACAAAGAGATGAGTAATGACAAGCAAAGGAAGATGACAGTACATTAAGATACAAGGCCAGTTGACCCAAGTGTCACAATCTGGCTTCTCCGAACATCTGCATGGAGCCAGGTGATCGGCGGGTCCCAATCCTGGCTGTCTCCAAATGTATCCATGGTTCAATGATGGTCAATGGCGCAGATCTGTTTTCTTCCAACCGGGGCTCAGGTCCCCTAGGTTGCTTCCTGTAGAAGGATAGATCCGTATCCCTCGTGATGAAGCCATGATGTATTGGCAGCAGTCCTGTTGGGTCCCCTGGATGTTTGAATATCTTGGCAGAATCTCTGGCTGTCTCTCTCTGTCTCTGTTACTCTCTATAGAGGCATGTAACTTCTTTTTATACTTAATAAGTGTCCTTCATTCAGTATTGACATAAAGGGTAAGAATGGAGATGAGATCGAGCAGCATTACTTGATTATTTAATCTATTTGCATAGCTTTTCCTCCTCTGTTTTCAAAGTCACCAAACAATCTAGCCTAAAGGTACTGCCACACTAAACAATCCCGCTAGCGATCACGATAACGACGCATACTAATGCGATCGCTAGCGGGATTGTTTCTATATCGCTAAGTGCGGCCACATTTAGCGATATAGTTAACGACGCTATCGCCGTTAGCGATCTTCTTAACGACTTTAGCGGTACAAAAGTACCGCTAAATCGCTAAGAAAAGGTGCCACACTAGCGATATATACTTACCCAGTGGGAGCGCCGACGAGAAAATAGGGTCCGGAACGATTCCAGCGACGAGCTTCCTGCTGTGATCTCGCTCGTCGCTGGATGCCGCACTGAACAACATCGCTAACGGGATCGCTAAATAGTGACGTTTTTTAGCGATCCCGTTAGCGATATTGTTCAGTGTGGCATACCCTTAACACAAAGCATAATTAGCATATCAGTAAACATCACTAGTCATGAAGGATAAGAGCACAATGTTGTTATATGAAATGTCAATATTACAGGCAAGCAAAAGTCTTTTGACCAACACAAATTCAAAAACCAATATACAGATAACAGTCTATTCTTCTTGGTTTGCTAAAAATAGTTGTCTGGTTAATTAAGATACAATGCTGTGTCTACGCAGATAAATTTTTAGCAGGTGGTACACCTTCTGTTATCACTGGAGAAAGAAATAGTATATGTCATATAAGTTTGAGGATTTTTACGTCACCAGTTCTGCCCATGCAGTAGGTTCCCTTTTCTCTCCAAAAGTTTCGACTGATAAAACTAGTAGACAGAGAAAACATTCACCCTAAAATCCTGTTTGATTTTGGTGCTGCTGCCTGACATTGAGTACTGCTGGTCAGCTTACTTGTAACCAGAATACTCAAGTCTTTTTCCTGCTCTGTAGTCCTGAGTAGTGTTGAGCGATACTGCTCGATATCTAAAAATATCGGATCGGAATGGTATCGCCGATATCACTAAATATCGTCGATATCCGATTCCGATACCGGAAGTCCCATGTAAGTCTATGGGAACAAAATATCGACATTAAAAAAAACCATTCTTGCCTTGTTGGTTAATTGTACATGAAGGAAAACAACAAAGACTAATGTAGAATGTATTGGGGGAGGTTGAGGAGACAATAAAGGCATACATGTTTAACCCAATGCATTGGAATAGCATTAATATATATTTTTTTGGAAATACGTTTGGATTGACTAACAAATTGACAATGTTGTTAACCTTTTTTCTATTTTGGCAAATATGTATGTTTCACAACTTCCATGCTCTTCACCTTTTTAACTTTTGCCAGTGCCACACTTTCTCCTTCATAATCTTCAGCAGCAGCATCATCTTTCTCATCAAATTATTCTTCATCTTCACCTTCTTTAATCTTCTTCTTAAACTTCTTGCTATTCATGTTTTTGTTTACATTACTCATATTGTTATTATTAAACTAATTAATCTTCTTTATATTCAAATTCTTCATCTTCTTCCTCTTCATCTTCTTCATCATATTCTTATTTGTGACAGAGATTCCTGTACTTGTAATCTGTAAAAGTATGAATTGTTCATCCTTCCGTTCTTGCTGTCACAAAAGATTTAAATTACAACAGTATTTGTCCGTGTTCAGTTTAGCCTGCAACAGCAGCAGGCATTTTCCAGGGGCACCACGAGGAGGAACGGACTCACCCCCATACACTGCTTAGTCTTCTTCTGCTTAGAATTTAGAGCATATATTTTGCTCTTCATTTTGGTCTTATACTTCATGTTCTTCTGCTTTTTGATCTTCTGCTTATTGTTCTTCTGTCTCTTGTTCTGTATCTTGTAGTTTGTCTTAACCTTCTTTGTCCTGTTGGTGATCTTCTTCTGGGTAATCTTTTATTTTTTCTTTGTGATGGTGTTCAGGCTGGTTGGCTTCATGCTCGTCGTCCTTGTTGTCGTCATCTTCTTCTGGGTGGTCTTTAACCCCTCTCTGACATTAGACGTACTATCCCGTCCATAAAACCCGTGCCATTCTGACCATGGACGGGATAGTACGTCATAGGCGATTAGCTGCGCTCCCCGAGGGAGCGCAGCTAATCGCCGCCGGGTGTCAGCTGATTATCACAGCTGACACCCGTGACTGTGTGTCAGGAGCGGTCACGGACCGCTCCCGGCACATTAACCCCTTGCACACCGCGATCAAACATGATCGCGGTGTACTGGGGGCACAGGGGAGGATCGCGCAGTGTGGGGGCTCCCTGCGCGCCCCCCTGAGACCCTCAGACCAGCGCGATGTGATCGCGCTGCTCTGAGGGCTTCCTCCCTCCCAGGACCCGGATCCAAGATGGCGCTGGGGTCCTGGAGGGAGGCGGCTTCCTCAGTGCCTGCCGAGAGCAGGCACTGAGAAGCCTGCTGCACTGCCTGAGCGATCGCTGGTGTGACAGAGTGCTGTGCACACTGTCACACCAGCGATCTGATGAAATACAGTGATGTCCCACCCTGGGACAAAGTAAAAAAGTAAAAAAAGTAAAAATAAACATGTGTAAAAAAAAATCCAAAAAAAAAAAAAAAAAAAAAAAAATATTCCCCAATAAATTCATTACTTATTGTAAATAAAAAAATAAAACAATAAAAGTACACATATATGGTATCGCCGCGTCCGTAACGACCTTCCCTATAAAAATGTCCCACTAGTTAACCCCTTTTGTGAACCCCTTAAAAATAAAAAATAAAAACGAAGCAAAAAATCAGTGCTTTATCATCATACCGCTGAACAAAAAGTGGAATAACACGCGATCAAAAAGACGGATATAAATAAACATGGTACCGCTGAAAACGTCATCTTGTCCTGCAAAAAACGAGCCGTCACACAGCATCATCAGCAAAAAAATAAAAAAGTTATAGCTCGCAGAATAAAGCGATGCAAAAATAATTATTTTTTATATAAAATTGTTTTTATTCTATAAAAGCGCGAAAACATAAAAAAATGATATAAATGAGGTATCGCCATAATCGTACTGACCCGAAGAATAAAACTGCTTTATCAATTTTACCACACGCGGAACAATAAAAACGCCTCACCCAAAAGAAATTCATGAATTGCTGATTTTTGTTCATTCTAACCTCCCAAAAATCGAAATAAAAAGCGATCAAAAAATGTCACGTGCTCAAAAATGGTACCAATAAAAGCGTCACCTCGTCCCGCAAAAATTAAGACCTCACATGACTCTGTGGGCCAAAATATGCAAAAATTATAGCTCTCAAAATGTGGCGATGCAAAAAACTACTTTTTGCAATAAAAAGCGTCTTTTAGCGTGACAGCTGCCAATCATAAAAACCGCTATAAATAGTAAATCAAACCCCCCTTTATCACCCCCTTAGTTAGGGAAAAATAATAAAATAAAAAAAATGTATTTATTTCCATTTTCCCATTAGGGTTAGGGTTAGGGTTTCGGCTAAAGTTAGGGTTAGGGTTGGCGCTAAAGTTAGGATTAGGGTTAGAGTTTGGATTAGGGTTAGGGTTGGGATTAGGGTTGGGACTAGGGTTAGGGGTGTGTTGGGGTTAGGGTTGGAGTTAGAATTGGGGGGTTTCCGCTGTTTAGGCACATCAGGGGCTCTCCAAATGTGACATGGCGTCTGATCTCCATTCCAGCCAATTCTGCTTTGAAAAAGTCAAACGGTGTTCCTTCACTTCTGAGCTCTGCCATGCGTCCAAACAGTAGTTTATCCCCACATATGGGGTATCAGCGTACTCTGGACCCCAAGAGTTATTGTGAAATTTGTCCTATTTCTTCTGTTACCCTTGGGAAAATAAAAAACTGGGGGCGAAAATATTATTTTTGTAAAAAAAATAAGATTTTTTTGTTTTTACGGCTGTACATTATAAACTTCTGTGAAGCACTTGGGGCTTCATAGCGCTCACCACACATCTAAATAAGTTCCTTGTGGGGTCTATTTTCCAAAATGGGGTCACTTGTTGGGGATTTCCACTGTTTAGGCGCATCAGGGGCTCTCCAAATGCGACATGACGCCCCCAGACCATTCCATCAAAGTCTGCAATCCAAAACGTCACTACTTCCCTTTCCGAGCCCTGACATGCGCCCATACAGTAGTTTTCTCCCACATATTGGGTATCAGCGTACTCAGGACAAATTGGACAACAACTTTTGGGGTCCAATTTCTCCTGTTACCCTTGTGAAAATAAAATATTGGGGGCGAAAAAATCATTTTTGTAAAAAAAAAAAGGATTTTTTATTTTTACGGCTGTGCGTTATAAACTTCTGTGAAGCACTTCGGGGTTCAAAGTGCTCACCACACATCTAGGTAAGTTCCTAGTGGGGTCTATTTTCCAAAATGGGGTCACTTGTGGGGGGTTTCCACTGTTTAGGCGCATCAGGGGCTCTCCAAATGCGACATGACGCCCCAGACCATTCCATCAAAGTCTGCAATCCAAAACGTCACTACTTCCCTTTCCGAGCCCTGACATGCGCCCATACAGTAGTTTTCTCCCACATATTGGGTATCAGCGTACTCAGGACAAATTGGACAACAACTTTTGGGGTCCAATTTCTCCTGTTACCCTTGTGAAAATAAAATATTGGGGGCGAAAAAATCATTTTTGTAAAAAAAAAAAGGATTTTTTATTTTTACGGCTGTGCGTTATAAACTTCTGTGAAGCACTTCGGGGTTCAAAGTGCTCACCACACATCTAGATAAGTTCCTTGTGGGGTCTATTTTCCAAAATGGGGTCACTTGTGGGGGGTTTCCACTGTTTAGGCGTATCAGGGCTCTCCAAATGCGACATGACGCCCCCAGACCATTCCATCAAAGTCTGCAATCCAAAACGTCACTACTTCCCTTCCGAGCCCTGACGTGCACCCATACAGTAGTTTTCTCCTACATATTGGGTATCAGCGTACTCAGGACAAATTGGACAACAACTTTTGGGTTCCAATTTCTTCTGTTACCCTTGTGAAAATAAAATATTGGGGGCGAAAAAATCATTTTTGTAAAAAAAAAAAAGGATTTTTTATTTTAAGGCTGTACGTTATAAACTTTAGTGAAACACCTGGGGGTTCAAAGTTCTCACCACACATCTAGATAAGTTCCTTGAGGGGTCTAGTTTCCAAAATGGTGTCATTTGTGGGGGTTTCCACTGTTTAGGCAGATCAGGAGCTCTCCAAACACGACATGGCGTCCAGCCAATTCTGCGTTGAAAAAGTGAGACGGCGCTCCTTCCCTTCCAAACTCTGCCATGCACCCAAACAGTGGTATACCCCCACATATGGGGTATCAGTGTACTCAGGACAAATTGCACAATAACTTTTGGAGTCTTGTTACCCTTGGAAAAATAAAAATTCGGGTGAAAAGATCATTTTTGTGGAAAAAATATGATTTTTAAATTTTACGGCTCTACGTTATAAACTTGTGTGAAGCACTTGAGGGTTCAAATTGCTCACCAAAGATCTAGATAAGTTCCTTAGGGGGTCTAGTTTCCCAAATGGGGTCATTTGTGGGGGGTTTCCACTGTTTAGGCACATCAGGGGCTCTCCAAATGCAACATGGCATCCAATCTCAATTCCAGCCAATTTTGGTTGGAAAAAGTCAAATGGTGCTCCTTCCCTTCCGAGCTCTGCCGTGCGCCCAAACAGTGGTTCCCCCCCACATATGGGGCATCAGCGTACTCAGGACAAATTGGACAACAACTTATGTGGTCCAATTTCTCCTGATACCCTTGGGAAAATAAAAAATTAGTGACTAAAAGATAATTTTTGTGGGAAAAAAATAGGATTTTTTATTTTCATGCCCGGGCATTATAAACTTGTGTGAAGCACTTGGGGGTTCAAAGTGCTCACCAAAGATCTAGATAAGTTCCTTAGGGGGTCTAGTTTCCAAAATGGGGTCACTTGTGGGGGATTTCCACTGTTTAGGCTCATCTGGGGCACTGCAAACGGAACATGACCCCCATCAACGTCTGCATTCCAAAACGTTACTACTTCCTTTCCAAGCCCTGCCGTGCGCCCAAACAGTTTTCCACCCCCACATATGGGGTATCAGCGTACTCAGGACAAATTGGACAACAACTTTTGGGGTCCAATTTCCTTGGGAAAATTCAAAAATTTAGGACTAAAAAATCATTTTTGTGGAAATTTTTTTTTTTTTTTTTCACACCCAGGCATTATAAACTTTTGTGAAACACTTGGGGGTTCAAAGTGCTCACAACAGATCTAGATAAGTACCTTAGGGGTCTAGTTTCCAAAATGGTGTCACTTGTGGGGGTTTCCACTGTTTAGGCGCATCAGAGGTTCTCCAAGCGCGACATGGCGTCCAATCTCAACTCCAGCCAATTTTAGTTTGAAAAAGTCAAACGGTGCTCCTTCCCTTACGAGCTCTGCCGTGTGCCCAAACAGTGGTTTTCCCCCACATATGGGGTATTGGCGTACTCAGGAGAAATTGCATAACAACCTTATCTGTCCATTTTCTCCTTTTACCCTTGTGAAAATAAAAAAAAAGTTTGTAAAAGATCATTTTTGTGGCTAAAAAGTTAAATATTCATTTTTTCCTTCCACGTTGCTTTAGTTCCTGTGAAGCACCTGAAGGGTTAATAAACTTCTTGAATGTGGTTTTGAGTACCTTGAGGGGTGCAGTTTTTAGAATGGTGTCACTTTTGGGTATTTTCTGTCATGTAGACCCCTCAAAGTGACTTCAAATGAGAGGTGGTCCCTAAAAAAAAATGGCTTTGTAAATTTTGTTGTAAAAATGAGAAATCGCTGGTCAACTTTTAACCCTTATAACTTCCTAACAAAAAAAAATTTTGATTCCAAAATTGTGCTGATGTAAAGTAGACATGTGGGAAATGTTATTTCTTAACTATTTTGTGTGACATATTTCTCTGTTTTAAGGGAATAAAAATTCAAAGTTTGAAAATTGCTAAATTTTCAAAATTTTCGCCATATTTGCGTTTTTTTCAAAAATAAACGCAAGTTATATGGAAGAAATTTTACCACTAACATGAAGTACAATATGTCACGAGAAAACAATCTCAGAATCGCGAAGATCCGTTGAAGCGTTCCGGAGTTATAACCTCATAAAGAGACAGTGGTCAGAATTGTAAAAATTGTCCCGGTCATTAACGTGCAAACCACCTTGGGGTGAAGGGGTTAAGGTCGTCTAATTTCCGAGAAACAGCTGACGTTACTGGAACCCTGACGGGTATCAGATGGAGCAAGAGACAATGGAAGTAACGAGGACCAGCTGACTGTGCTGGAACCCGGACGGGTAGCAGAAGGAAAAGAGGCAATGTCACAACCGAGTACCAGCTGACGTTACTGTGACATGGTTACTAAGCAGGAGGTACCTGTGCTCCAAAGCACTACCAAGGACCAGCAGACGTTGGTGGAACTCGGATACGGAGATGGAGGCACCTAGGCCAAAGGCACTGGGGAGAACCACTTGACGGTACTGGTCCCCGGACGGGTAGCAGAAGGAAAAGAGGCAATGTCACAACCGAGTACCAGCTGACGTTACTGTGACACGGTTACTAAGCAGGAGGTACCTGTGCTCCAAAGCACTACCAAGGACCAGCAGACGTTGGTGGAACTCGGATACGGAGATGGAGGCACCTAGGCCAAAGGCACTGGGGAGAACCACTTGACGGTACTGGACCCCGGACGGGTAGCAGAAGGAAAAGAGGCAATGTCACAACCGAGTACCAGCTGACGTTACTGTGACACGGTTACTAAGCAGGAGGTACCTGTGCTCCAAAGCACTACCAAGGACCAGCAGACGTTGGTGGAACTCAGATACGGAGATGGAGGCACCTAGGCCAAAGGCACTGGGGAGAACCACTTGACGGTACTGGACCCCGGACGGGTAGCAGAAGGAAAAGAGGCAATGTCACAACCGAGTACCAGATGACGTTACTGTGACACGGTTACTAAGCAGGAGGTACCTGTGCTCCAAAGCACTACCAAGGACCAGCAGACGTTGGTGGAACTCGGATACGGAGATGGAGGCACCTAGGCCAAAGGCACTGGGGAGAACCACTTGACGGTACTGGACCCCGGACGGGTAGAAGAACGCACCCATGAAAATGTAAGTTGACAGGACGCAAGCCGTCCGCAGTTACCGAATCACACAGTCCTACAGTGGGTGCTTGTCCTATTGTCACAATGGAAACCGCCTTTATTTACATATCCCACAGCACACATAGGAATCACCTAAACTGCAGGCACCATAGAGTCGGCTAACCCGAATGCAACACGACAGCACAACTTATTGGAGGATAATTGACATTCACACTGCCAGGAAACAGCTGTCGTGCTGTAACCAGGCTGGCCAGGAGTCAGTACCCCTGCCAATTACTTACGAGCAACAAATGGCGGTGTTGTAGCCCAGGGAGTAGAGTTCAGGTGGTAGAAAGATGAACATAACAGGAGACATGGAAAACGTTGCCAAACAGTTATTTAATCTGAAAACGGACAGGCAAATTCAGGTGAGATCCATGCCTTGTTCATTTTCAGAAAAGTAAGCCGGTCTACATTCTCTGAGGATAGTCGCATGCGACGGTCTGTTACTACACCACCTGCAGCACTAAAGACACGCTCAGATAATACACTGGCAGCAGGGCAAGCCAGCACCTCCAATGCATACTGGCTAAGCTCTGGCCATGTATCCAACTTAGAGACCCAAAATTTGAAAGAGGAAGAGGCATCTGGGAGTACACTTAGAGGGAAAGCCAAGTAGTCTGTCACCATCTTACGGAAACGTTTCTTCCTGGTGACTGGAGCCGTCTCGGATGGTGTAGACCTTGCTGGCACTGTCACAAAACTTTGCCACATTTGTAACATACAGTTCTTGCCCTGTGCAGAGGCGCTGCTTCTGCTCCCTCTTGTTGTAGAGGTGTCTACACTGCCTCGACGCACAGAGCTGCTTTGTAAAGCAGTAGCAGCAGCAGCAGCAGCTCTCTCGGCTGGAATGTACAACAGTATGGATTGCACCAGTGTGTCTTGGTACTCCTGCATTTTACGGTCCCGGTTCACCGGTGTGATGAGGGTTTGTAAGTTGTCCCGGTAGCGAGGGTCTAGGAGGGTGTACACCCAATAATCTGACGTGCTGAGAATGTGGGCGATGCGGCGGTCGTTTCTCAGGCACTGAAGCATGAAATCAACCATGTGCTGCAGACTCCCAACTGGCCAACAAAGGCTGTCCTCTGGAAGAGGCGTCATCTCTGTCTCCTCTGCATCACCCCACCCTCGCTCTACATACTGACTACAGCGTTGTGTACCTCCCTCTGTAGGGATTTCTTCCTCCTCCATTGACTCCTCCTCCTCCTCATCCTCCTCACAAAGTGAGCCCTGCCCAGCCCTTTGTGAGGAACCACGTTGCGCTGACTGTCCTGAAGGTAATTGAATTTGTGACTCCTCATCCTCCACCTCTTCCAAAACCTCTTCCTTTAGTGCTTTCAGTGATTTCTGAAGCAGGCAGATAAGGGGGACAGTCATGCTGACTAGTGCATCATCTGCACTCGCCATCTGCGTTGAGACATCAAACGCACGCAAAACGTCGCAGATGTCCTTCATAGAGGCCCACTCAGTAGTGGTGAAGTGTGAACGGCGCAAATTGCGAGTTGATTGCGCCTGTTGCAGCTGATACTCCATTACTGCTGGCTGCTGCTCACACAACCGCTCCAACATATGTAACGTGGAATTCCACCTGGTGGGTACGTCACATATGGTGCGATGTTCAGGAAGGCGAAATCTGACTTGCAGAGCTGCAATGCGCGATCTGGCCATGCTGGAACGTCGCAAGTGAGCGCACTCTAGGCGGACCTTGTGCAGCAGTGCATCAAGATCCGGATAGTCCCTCAAAAAACTCTGCACGACCAAGTTGAGCACATGTGCCAGACATGGTATGTGAGTGAGGTTGCCAAGGCCCAGAGCTGCCACCAGATTTCGGCCATTGTCACACACTACCAAGCCTGGCTGGAGATTAGCTGACAAAAATCACACGTCGCTCTCCTGCTTGATGGCATCCCAGAGCTCCTGCGCTGTGTGGCTTCGATTCCCCATGGAAATTAATTTCAGGACGGCCTGTTGACGTTTGGCCACGGCTGTGCTCATATCGGTCGCAACAGGTAAGCGTTCACGGCTCCATGTGGAGGTATACCGTGACGGCTCGTGCAGCGATGATTCTGAGGAACTGGAGTAGGAGGAGGAATCAATGTGTACAGACTGGATTCCTGCAATCCTTGGAGTTGGCAGAACACGTACAGCGCCACTGGCAAGATCTGTACCCGGCTCCACAACATTGACCCAATGGGCAGTGAGGGAAAGGTATCGTCCCTGGCCATGGGTACTGGTCCACGCATCGGTGGTCAGGTGGACTCTGCTACTGACGGCGTTTAGTAGCGCATGTTTAATGTTTCCCTTGACATGTTTTTGCAGAGCAGGGACAGCTTGCCTGCTGAAATAAAATCGGCTTGGCACATTATATTGTGGGACTGCCAATGCCATAAAGTTCCTGAAACTGTCAGTCTCCACCAGCCTGAATGACAGCATTTCAAGGGACAGGAGTTTTGCAAGGCCAGCATTCAGAGCCTGTGCTCGTGGATGGTTTGCCGAGTATGGCCGTCTTTTATCCATGCCTGTGTTACCGATGGCTGTTTTTTGTTCTGGGAGTGTGACGATGACTGTGAACTTGCTGCTGTGGGTGGAATAACAGTTTGTCTATGGACAACAGTGACCGAGGTACTTCCATGGAGATCCTGTGAGGAAGCCGAACCAGGTGTGTGTGAGCTGGAGGTAGAGGCTCGAACACGACCTAAAGATGTAGGTGCTGCTGTAGGTTGGCCTACATCTCCAGTGTGTCTTTGTAACTCAGCTACGTGCTTTGTCCGTACATGTTTCCACATATTTGTGGTATTCAGGTTACTGATATTTTTACCTCTTTTAACTTTTTGCTTACACAGCTTGCATTGAACATAGCAAATATCATCTACAAGTCTGTCAAAAAAGGACCACGCAGTGCAAGTCATGGGAGCGCCAATTTTGACATTTCTAAGAGAACTGCTCCCAACAGGTGCCAAACTGGAGGCTACAGGCAAGCGAGTCTGCAGCCTACCTCTCCCTCCTCTTTGTACCGTTGGGACAATCTCTTCCTCAGAGCTGCTCCCACCACCTTCCTGTTGCTCACGCCATGTTGGGTCTCGGACTTCATCATCTCCACTACCCTCTTCCAACACCTGCTGCTGTTGGATGGTCTGGGCAGCACCATGCTCCACAAAACCTGGCACCTGAGTCTCATCATCATCATAAGATGCGTTCTGCGGTGTGCTGTCCATCGGCACTGGCTCACCCGCCTCTTCAGATTGAGAGAGACACAGCTGTTGCGCATCACTGCATACTCCCTCTTCTTCAAGTTGCAGAATGCTGCTTGCCTGTGCCCATGTTTGCGAGCCAACAGATTCTGAGAACAGAAGCAGAGACTCAGCTGGCTCCTGTACAGAACTCTCTGACTGCCTGGGCAATTTGACAGGCGGTGAACAGACAGATGGTTGCTCAACAGTGTTGTGTTCCTGAGAGGAGGTGGAAGGAATTGAAGTCGATGCATTGGCTGCCATCCAACCCAACAACGGCTTCAATTTGTTCTTCCCGCAGCAGGGGGGCACGCCGAGCTCCTACCAAAGTGCGCATAAAGGAACGCTCACGGGGAAAACTGGTGGATGCTGTGTCACTGAGAGCGGCAGCAGCCACAGAATCCCACGTCCTCTCCCTGCTGAAACTCCACGTCCACGACCACGTGCCTTACTCACTGACTTCTTCATCTTGGTAGATTGATAAAGAAAGTCAGAAAAGTTATAAGGCCTAAGTGTGGTTATTACGCAGAGACTGAAGTGAACACTGAAACACAACTGTTCACAATCTGTGAAAGGCTACTCCTTTGTCTACTTCTATAGTGTTTGCAACCAATGTATTGTATAGGGATGGAAGCGCGTCACACTAATAGATTATATTTTAAATGGAATGGAGCAGAACCAATTGGAGATAAATGAAAAGGATGAGGCACTGAGACATGCTCAGCAGAGTACAAGCAGCAGTGCTTGAACAAGTAACTGGAGCGTGATGTGCACTCAAAAAATAAAAAACACAGACTGAAGTGAACACTGAAACACAACTGTTCACAATCTGTGAATGGCTACTCCTTTGTCTACTTCTATAGTGTTTGCAACCAATGTATTGTATACGGATGGAAGCGCGTCACACTAATAGATTATATTTTAAATGGAATGGAGCAGAACCAATTGGAGATAAATGAAAAGGATGAGGCACTGAGACACGCTCAGCAGAGTACAAGCAGCAGTGCTTGAACAAGTAACTGGAGCGTGATGTGCACTCAAAAAATAAAAAACACAGACTGAAGTGAACACTGAAACACAACTGTTCACAATCTGTGAAAGGCTACTCCTTTGTCTACTTCTATAGTGTTTGCAACCAATGTATTGGATACGGATGGAAGCGCGTCACACTAATAGATTATATTTTAAATGGAATGGAGCAGAACCAATTGGAGATAAATGAAAAGGATGAGGCACTGAGACACACTCAGCAGAGTACAAGCAGCAGTGCTTGAACAAGTAACTGGAGCGTGATGTGCACTCAAAAAATAAAAAACACAGACTGAAGTGAACACTGAAACACAACTGTTCACAATCTGTGAAAGGCTACTCCTTTGTCTACTTCTATAGTGTTTGCAACCAATGTATTGGATACGGATGGAAGCGCGTCACACTAATAGATTAATTTTAAATGGAATGGAGCAGAACCAATTGGAGATAAATGAAAAGGATGAGGCACTGAGACACGCTCAGCAGAGTACAAGCAGCAGTGCTTGAACAAGTAACTGGAGCGTGATGTGCACTCAAAAAATAAAAAACACAGACTGAAGTGAACACTGAAACACAACTGTTCACAATCTGTGAAAGGCTACTCCTTTGTCTACTTCTATAGTGTTTGCAACCAATGTATTGGATACGGATGGAAGCTCGTCACACTAATAGTTAAATTGCATGGAGCTGCAAGAATTACACTGAAGAAAAAAAAAAGAGTCTGTGAGTGACAAGTGCAGATGCCTACAGACAGCGTTGCATGCAGAGCAAACTGCAGCGTCACCTGCACTCACACACACCTTGCAGAGCTGTTAAAACAACACTGCAGGCAAAAGGAAGCTTTACACAGCGGTTGGTGCTAGCCTGCCTACAGCACAGTACACTAAATCGCAATCTCTAACTGTCCCTCAGAGTCAGCACAGCAGCGTTCTGTCCCTTACTGAATTCACAGCACAGTGACGCTAAAATGGCGGCGGCGCCTTTTATAGTGCATTCTGACATCATTTCAGCATCCAATCACAGCCATGCCATTAGTTAACATGACCGCAGCAGTACAGGATGTGCCCACACTTCTTAGGATTCCTCATTGGCTGACTAAAATCACATTGCCTCTCAAAGAATTATGGGAACTTCCGATTCCGGTATCCGATAAGACGAAAATATCGAAACGAAGTATCGAAAGGCCGATAGAGCTAATATCGGCCGATACCCGATACTTGCGGTATCGTATCGCTCAACACTAGTCCTGAGTATATTCAATTTGAATTACAACATGGAGCAAAGTATGGTGAAAGAAAATGAGTATATAATTGAATATGAGATTTTATTGTATTTTTGTATGTCTCACATGCTTACTATCTGACATAGAAAAGTTTGTAAAAGTTGTTTTTCTACATTTTTTCTTTGAATGACCTACAGATAAAGTTCATGAAGAGATTGACCAAGTGATTGGACAAGAGAGGGCACCTAAGGCAGATGACAGGAACCATATGCCATACACAAATGCCTTGTTGCATGAGATGCAGAGAATTAGTGATACTTTCCCAATGGGCATAATTCGATCTACCACTAGAGATGTGACCTTCCATGGTTACCACATCCCCAAGGTAAATCCCATAACTCAATGTAAGATGTACAGTTAGGTCCATATATATTTGGACAGAGACAGCATTTACCTAATTTTGGTTCTAGACATTACAACAATGAATTTTAAACAAAACAATTCAGATGCAGTTGAAGTTCAGACTTTCAGCTTTCATTTGAGGGATCCACATTAAAATTGGATGAAGGGTTTAGGAGTTTCAGCTCCTTAACATGTGCCACCCTGTTTTTAAAGGGACCAGAAGTAATTGGACAATTGACTCCAAGGCTATTTCATGGACAGGTGTGGGCAATCCCTTCGTTATGTCATTCTCAATTAAGCAGATAAAAGGGCTGGAGTTGATTTGAGGTGTGGTGTTTGCATTTGGAAGGTTTTGCTGTGAAGGAAACATGCGGTCAAAGGAGCTCTCCATGCAGGTGAAACAAGCCATCCTTAAGCTGCAAAAACAGAAATAACCCATCCGAAAAATTGCTACAATATTAGGAGTGGCAAAATCTACAGTTGGTACTTCCTGAAAAAGAAAGAAAGCACTAGTGAACTCATCAATGCAAAAAGACCTGGGCGCCCACAGAAGACAACAGTGGTGGATGATCGCAGAATACTCTCCATGGTGAAGAGAAACCCCTTCACAACAGCCAACCAAGTGAACAACACTCTCCAGGAGGTAGGCGTATCAATATCCAAATCTACCATAAAGAAAAGACTGTATGAAAGTAAATACAGAGTGTTTACTGCACGGTGCAAGCCACTCATAAGCATCAAGAATAAAAAGGCTAGGCTGGACTTTGCTAAAAAAACATCTAAAAAAAACAGCACAGTTCTGGAAGAACATTCTTTGGACAGATGAAACCAAAATCAACCTCTACCAGAATGATGGAAAGAGAAAAGTATGGAGAAGGCGTGGTACAGCTCATGATCTAAAGTATATCACATCATCTGTAAAACACGGCAGAGGCAGTGTGATGGCTTGGGCATGCAGGGCTGCCAGTGACACTGGGTCACTAGTGTTTATTGATGATGTGACACAGGACAGAAGCAGCCGAATGAATTCTGAGGTATTCAGAGCCATACTGTGTGCCCAGATCCAGCCAAATGCAGCCAAACTGATTGGTCGTCGTTTCATACTACAGATGGACAATGACCCAAAACATAAAGCCAAAGCAACCCAGGAGTTTATTACAGCAAAGAAGTGGAATATTCTTGAATGGCCAAGTCAGTCACCTGATCTCAACCCAATTGAGCATGCATTTTACTTGTTAAAGACTAAACTTCAGACAGAAAGGCCCACAAACAAACAGCAACTGAAAACCACCGCAGTGAAGGCCAGGCAGAGCATCAAAAAGGAGGAAACACAGCGTCTGGTGATGTCCATGAGTTCAAGACTTCAGGCCGTCATTGCCAACAAAGGGTTTTCAACCAAGTACTAGAAATGATCATTTTATTTACAATTATTTAATCTGTCCAATTACTTTTGGTCCCTTTAAAAACAGGGTGGCACATGTTAAGGAGCTGAAACTCCTAAACCCTTCATCCAGTTTTAATGTGGATACCCTCAAATGAAAGCTGAAAGTCTGAACTTCAACAGCATCTGAATTGTTTTGTTTAAAATTCATTGTGGTAATGTCTAGAACCAAAATTAGATAAATGTTGTCTCTGTCCAAATATATATGGACCTAACTGTAAATGGGCTAATGATATGTCATAACTCTAACTTAAAGCTTACAGTGTGCAATGACCCTGCTGCCTCCTCACCACCACCAGAGCTGCTGCGAACCCTCAACCTACTGTCTCTTTCCCCATCATCCCACAGACTGTAAAGGTACTGCCACACTAAACAATCCCGCTAGCGATCTCGTTAACGTCGCATACTAATGAGATCGCTAGCGTGATTGTTATAATATCGCTAGTGGCTGCCTAATTTAGCGATGTTGTTAAGGACGCTATCGCGGTTAGCGATCTCCTTAACGACTTTAGCGGTACAAAATACTGCTAAATCGCTAAAAAAAAGGTGCCACACTCAGCGATATATACTTACCAGCGGGACGCCGACGATAAAAATAGGGTCCGGAACGATGTCAGCGACGAACGAGATCACAGCAGGATCTCAGCAGGGGCCACGTCGTCGCTAGATGCCGCACACAACAACGTCGCTAACGGGATCGCTAAATAGTGACGTTTTTTAGCGATCTCGTTAGCGACGCTGTTTAGTGTGGCATACCCTTAAGTCCGCAAGGGCAGGGTCCACTGCCCTCTGTATCAGTCTGTCATTGTTAGTTTGTTTACTGTAAGCGATATTTGTATTTTGTATGTAACCCCTTCTCTTGTACAGCACCATGGAATCAATGGTGCTAAATACATAAATAATAATAATAACTGAGGTGCCAGTAATGATGAGCTTTAGAAATTAGAACAAAGTTTTTAAAATTGTCATAAACATCAAGGCATATTTGGGGTTAGTTCTACTGGATGACTAATTTGGAAAAATCTAGTCTGTAAGAAGTTATAATCCTGATAGATTAGGTATAGATGTGTTTAAACGTAACATTTTAGATTGATCAACTTGGCCAAACATTCATGTGTTCTCAACAAAGAATGAGGCGCTAGAGGTAACTCTGACAGAGGCTTATTTACTGGAAGAACTAAGGGATTTTGGAGTACTAATTCAAACTTCTCTCCCCTGACATCATCTATTAGGGAAGGTTTAGGAGGTCTCCATACAAATTAGATGATTGCCTGGTTCCTCTTAAATTGGCAAGTTCGTTATACTTTAATCCAATGTGCGAAGTGGACTAAAGAGTAGCACAATGGAAAAACATGATTGCCTTCTTCCAAAAAAAAGCACCCGAAATTCTACAAAATGTCTTGCGGCAAGTCAATCATTCTATAATAGTGCTACTTTAAAAGACAATCAGAACCTATATCGCTGTCAATGTTTTTCTGTGGAGATTGCATGGATTTGTGCTTGAGTTTATGCCCTTGTTTGCAATAAGTGTGGCTGTAACCACTCTATAATGAGGAGGGATGTGTATACATTTTTGGTGAAATCGTCTACATAAGGGCTTAATGACAAAACAAGTCATGACTCAAGTTAAAACACCAAGCATTAAATTCCATTTTTTTTTTGTCTTTTCTTTTCAGGGAACAAATATTACACCCTTGTTGACAACAGTGTTGAATGACCCTTCACTATTTGAAACACCAGAAAAATTCAATATCAAACATTTTTTAGATGAGAAGGGAAAATTTAAGAAAAATAATGGATTCATGCCTTTTTCTGCAGGTTTGAATAAACAATATTACCTTTTTTAAGTTATAGTATCATGTACTATTTCCAATGGCTGAAAGAACAAATAATCCTTATTCCTTCCCAGTTACCAGAAGACTGCAGTCAGCTTAATTTGAATGGAGTGGCTGTGTAAGGTTCTTTGTCTCTGTTGACATGTTCCTTGAAACTCAGTTTTCCGTCGGCCATTTTGCTTTCTGTCTTTCTGCAGCTCTTGCCCTCAGTTAATATGGAGTTTCCAGTTTTCATGTTCCCGCCCTGATTCTTCCCTCTTGCTTCTTAAGCAGCCTCAGCTGAACAATCAGTGCTCCTGAATCAAGCCTCAGTCAGTCTGTGACCTGACTCCTGAAACCTTGGACTTGTACTCCAGCTATTCCCTACTGAGGAACCTTGGAACACTTTTGGACTCTGGAAACCTGCTGTTTGGTGAATCCATGTTTGCAGAGGAATGACGGTACAGAGAAGAGATCCTGAACCTGCCTTGGAGATTTATTGCAGTGCTTGAAGTTACTCTGGCCTGCTGTGTCTCCTGTCGCTGTTCCTGCAAACTGTGTGAACTTTTCAGCATGCTTGTATGAAGTAATACAAGTCATTTCATTTCAACCTATGTCTCCTGTGTTTTCCTCGCACCCAAGCACAAGACGCTATAGGAACTGTACACTATACTTGACAAGATTCAGGAGCCAATGTTTAGTGTCTGCTGGGTCTGGGAAAGCCGTGTCTGCTGTGACTGTGGATATCAGATGTCCGTTTAATACCTTATGTGATGACAGTGGTTGTGACTTCTCACAACCATTCCAGGTGAGCGCATTCCCTTAAAATTTTACTCTGGAGTGTTACCACAGGTAAACACTATTGTTTTTTTTTTTTTTTTTTTCCTTTCCTCTTCCAGCACTTCTGCCTTAAAAGATCTGGAAGATGGAGGCCCGCATAAAGGAACTTTGCGGAGTGACTGATACAATCCTTTCAGATGTACAGACTTTAAAAACCCGTTTTGCAAGCCTACAGGACCTCACTAATCATAATTTGCAAGTGTTTGGACAGACTACCCAGGAATTGCGAGCCAGGATTGAGGCTCTAGAGGAACGAGCCCAGGCTCCTGCCATAACCCCGAGTTCTGGGATCCCCAAATTACCTCCTTTTCGTTTTGGCGGTGAACGTGAGAAATTCAGGGATTTATTAATCAATGCAATTTATTTTTCTCTGCACATGCTTCACAATTTCCCACTGAACGATCCAAAGTGCTTACTATAATCATGTTGCTTACCAATAAGGCTTTGATGTGGGCAAACCCTCTGATTGAGACTGAGGATGATTGTTTGAATCACCTTGATGCTTTTATTTCAGCCATGGGGCAGGTGTTTGATGACCCCAATCGAGGTGCAACAGCTGAAGCAGCCATGTTAACTTTGCGCCAAGGTAAGCGTTCAGTAGCCGAATATGCCCTGGATTTCAGGAGATGGGCTCTTGATACCACTTGGGACACTTCCGCTAAAAAATCTATTTTTCGGAAAGGGTTGTCTCCACTGATTAAGGATGAACTTGCTCGTGCCGACCCTCCCACTGCGTTAGGTGACTTTATTAACTATTGTATCCGTATTGATGCTCGTCTGACTGAATGCAGACAAGAGAGATGGTTCGAAAATAATCGCACTAACCTTTTACTACCTCCCTCCTCAGCTAAGGAACCTTTGAGTAGGATCACAAGGGAAACAGAACCTGAACCCATGCAGGTGGACTCTTTACAAAGACGGTTAGTGATGCACGCAAAGAACATCGTATAAAGGAAAATCTATGTTTCTACTGTGGTAAGTCAGGGCACTTCATTATAAACTGCCCCAGCCGTTCTCGTAAGACTACTGCAGCAGTCATTCACTGTGAGTGTTGCGAGAGGAGCTCTGTCATGTCCGAGCCTCAGGCTCCAGAGAGATCTGCTGCAAGAGATCTTGATTTCTCGGACTTAAACTCTGTTAGTTCTGGGGATGATGACGGTATAAACGCTGCAATTTTTCAAGTTTCCTCAGCGGTGTCCCAGCTGAGTTGTAAAAGAAACAATTCTCATTGCTTCCTTTCCATCAAACTCTGGGTTGACTCAGTCTGGGTGTCTAGCTCTGCTATGATCGACTCAGGAGCAAGTGGAAATTTTATGGATATCTCCTTTGCTCTGAAACAGGGGATACGTTCAGTGAAGAAGGCTACTCCAGTACAGATGGAGACTGTGGATGGCTCTCTACTGACTTCTGGACCAGTGGATCAAGAAACAGAGCCTTTGAGGGTCCTTATGGGTAAAGATCATCAGGAGAAAATGTCTTTTTTGCTTATCTCTTCTCCCCACTTTCCCATTATTCTAGGGCTACCATGGCTGCAGGCGCAGAATCCTACGATTAACTGGGAGACCAAGGAATTACACTTTCCGGGAGAAACAGATGAGTCAAGGAGTTTCAGCTTGCTCTGTTCCTAAAGGAACCATGTCAGTCCCTGAACTACCAGCTGTATACCAGGACTATGTGGATTTATGTGACAAGAAGAACGCTGATCAGCTTCCTCCTCACCGTCCATATGATTGTCCAATTGAATTATTGCCTGGAGCCGAGATACCTTTTGGTAGGATCTACCCCCTAGCGGGGCCCGAGCTAAATACTTTGAAGGATTATATAGACGAAAATTTAGCCAAGGGCTTCATACGCCCCTCTTCATCTCCCGCAGGTGCACCCATCTTCTTTGTGAAGAAGAAAGATGGATCTCTGAGACCCTGCATAGACTATAGGGAACTCAATAAGGTTACTATTAGAAACCGTTATCCATTGCCTTTAATCCCTGAGTTGTTGGAGAGAATGCGGCATGCCAAAATTTTCTCTAAACTGGATCTCCGTGGGGCCTATAACTTGGTCCGTATTAGACCTGGGATGAATGGAAGACTGCTTTCAGGTCACGCTATGGACACTTTGAATATCTAGTTATGCCTTTTGGTCTGAGTACCGCCCCAGCCACTTTCCAACACTTCGTGAATGATATCTTCAGGGATCTCCTAGATACATTTGTGGTGATTTATCTGGATGATATTCTAATTTTTTCTAACTCCACAGAGGAACATCATGGACATGTGAGAATGGTCTTAGAACGCCTAAGACAAAACCATCTCTACATCAAACTTGAAAAATGTGAATTCCATAGGACCGAAATTCAATTTCTGGGGTATGTACTATCTACGCAAGGGATTAGTATGGATGGAAGCAAGACCCAAGCCATCAAGGATTGGCCAATTCCTAGAAATGTGAAGGAGGTGCAGCGTTTCATCGGGTTTGCCAACTTCTATAGACGTTTCATTAAGAATTTTTCTGAGGTAGTGTCACCTATCACCCAACTTACCCGGAAACAGTCTAGGTTCTCCTGGACCCCGCAAGCTCAGGAAGCATTTTCCTGTTTAAAGGATAAATTTACCACCGCACCTATCTTAGTACATCCCAACCCCGAGCTTGCCTTCATAATAGAGGTGGATGCTTCAGACTGTGCCGTTGGAGCTATACTCTCTCAGAGAACAGGTGAGAAGAATGTCTTGCATCCCTGTGCCTTCTTTTCCCAGCAGTTGTCTTCGGCTGAGAGGAACTACGATGTGGGCAATAGAGAATTGTTGGCCATTATTGCCGCCTTCAAGGAATGGAGACACCTTCTTCAGGGAGCTGCACAGCAAATAGTCGTCCTGACAGACCATCGTAACCTTGAATTTATCAGGTCGGCTAAGTGCCTGACTCCTCGCCAGGCTCGCTGGAATCTTTTCCTAAACCAATTTAATTTTGTAATTTCTTATAGACCAGGATCGCGCAATGGAAAGGCTGATGCACTCTCTAGGATTCATTCAGCAGAGACACGTCCACTTACTCCTCCTAAGACTATTCTTCCTGACTCTAGATTCCTGGGAGTGATTCATAATCAAGACCTACTTAAGGACATCAAGGAAGCATACCATGCGGATTCTTTGTTGGCTCAACCCCCAAGGGACGTAAGTCTTGTCTTTAAGAATGGTGTGTGGATTCAGGGACAACGTCTGTATATACCTGAAACAGTCAGATTGAGAGTATTGCAACTCATCCACGATTCCAAGATAGCCGGGCATAGGGGAATTCTAAAGACACAAGAATTTCTTTCTCGTTTCTTTTGGTGGCCCACTTACAGGAAAGATGTCTTAAACTATGTCACTTCATGTGAAGTCTGTGCAAGATGCAAAACACCTCGCTCCTCACCAACTGGTCTGTTGCAACCTCTTCCCACCCCGTCCCGCCCGTGGGGATCCATTTCTATGGACTTCATTGTGGAGTTACCAACCTCTCAAGGGAAGAACACCATTCTAGTGGTGGTTGACCGTCTAACAAAGGCAGCTCATTTTATCCCTTGTGTCGGCTTACCCACTGCAAAACAGACATCAGACTTGATGATTAAGAATGTGTTTCGCTTACATGGAGTACCGGATGAGGTCATTTCGGATCGAGGGGTGCAATTCACTTCAAGGTTTTGGCAAAATTTCTGTGCAGCATTGGACATTAAAGTAAACCTTTCTTCTGCTTTTCATCCCCAGAATAATGGACAGACAGAACAAACCAATCAGACCCTGTAGCAGTATCTCCGCTGTTTTATCTGCCATCTACAGAATGATTGGGTGGATCCACTTCCACTGGCTGAGTTCTCTTATAACAACTCTCAGAGCGCCTCCACTAAGCAGTCTCCTTTTTACTCCAATCTAGGTTATCATCCTAACATTCTTCCTCGATTTCCCATAGATACGCCCTTGCTGGCAGTGGCTGAAAGAATCACTTCTTTACAAAAGAATATGGATCTTCTAAAGGAAAATCTAGAATTGGCTCAGGAAAGGTACAAGAAAGCAGCAGATAAATTTCGTAAACCTGCACCAGCTTTCAAGGTAGGAGATTTAGTCTGGCTGTCAACCAGAAATCTTAAATTAAAGATTCCATCGTCTAAATTGGGACATAAGTACATTGAACCTTATAAGATCAATAAGATTATAAGTGCTGTTGCTTGTCGTCTTCAACTGCCCAGAACTATGAGAATCCACCCTGTCTTTCATGTATCCCTACTAAAGGCTGCAACACCCAATACATTTCCTGGACGTTCTTCTCCTTGCCCTGACCCAGTGCTGGTCGATGGTCAGGAAGAATTTATGGTGGAAAGGATTCTAGATTCCAGGTTGTACAGAAATCAGTTGCAATATTTGATTAAATGGCAGGGCTACCCAGTGGAGGACAACTCATGGGAACCAGTCAATAATGTAAATGCTCCTCGCCTGCTCCGCCAGTTTCATCAGAGGTACCCTGACAAGCCTGGTCTGAGGTCATCCGGAGGTTGTCCCTAAGAGGGGAGTAATGTAGGGTTCTTTGTCTCTGTTGACATGTTCCTTGAAACTCAGTTTTCCGTCGGCCATTTTGCTTTCTGTCTTTCTGCAGCTCTTGCCCTCAGTTAATATGGAGTTTCCAGTTTTCATGTTCCCGCCCTGATTCTTCCTCTTGCTTCTTAAGCAGCCTCAGCTGAACAATCAGTGCTCCTGAATCAAGCCTCAGTCAGTCTGTGACCTGACTCCTGAAACCTTGGACTTGTACTCCAGCTATTCCCTACTGAGGAACCTTGGAACACTTTTGGACTCTGGAAACCTGCTGTTTGGTGAATCCATGTTTGCAGAGGAATGACGGTACAGAGAAGAGATCCTGAACCTGCCTTGGAGATTTATTGTAGTGCTTGAAGTTACTCTGGCCTGCTGTGTCTCCTGTCGCTGTTCCTGCAAACTGTGTGAACTTTTCAGCATGCTTGTATGAAGTAATACAAGTCATTTCATTTCAACCTATGTCTCCTGTGTTTTCCTCGCACCCAAGCACAAGACGCTATAGGAACTGTACACTATACTTGACAGGCTGGTGGTGCATGCACCCTGCAGGTCCATTCTAAATCTAGAGCATAATGATAACTATGCGAGTTACTATGAATGCGAAAGCTTGACCAGAATTGGGAGAGTCAGTTGGAGATGGAAGTGTCCCAATGGTGGGACCAATATCTAACAATAATCACCCATTCAGTAGATATTCATATTATTTACAGACTGGAAACCATTAAAGGAGTTGTCCACTACTAGGACATCCTCTTCTCGATCTAAATGTTTGCCCCAATGAAAATAAAAACTCTTATACTTGCTTCCCGTGCGTGCTTCCATTCCAGCAGTGTCAGCACTCGGATTTCCTGGGGCTCACATGTGGTTGTTTTGTCATGTGAGCCCTGCGCCCAATAAACTCAGGTGTCACTGTTCCTGCCTTAAGATACATTAATAATCACGAGAAAAAGAGAAGCCAGCTGAAGCTCTCACATCTTCTTGATTACATACAATGTAAGACCGTAAGAGGGGGTAGTGACGCCAGCGCTGATTGGGCACAGGGCTCACGTGTCATAACAACATCACGTAAGCCCCAGGGAACGCGAGTGCTAACACCGCTGGAACAGTGCCGGCACAGGAAGTAGGTATAAGTGTTTTTATTTTCACGAGTGCAAACTTTCAGATTGAGAAGGGGTTGTCCTAGTAGTGGACCACCTCTTTAATATACTTGGTTGATAGCCATAAATCCAAACTGTACGTTCAATTGTAATTGATTTCACACAGACACACAGAGAGGTTTATTACTCTTGGACATGGGAAACATGGCATTTTTTAATTGTTTGCTATATAGCGGACATAATGAAGAAAAGCTAGAGGGACAAAAAGGGCAAACAAAGCGTTATTCAGAGAACAGTGTATTTATGTAATGCGGCACTGCTCACCTGATTGGGTTGTGAGCAACCACAACTTTTTAGAGGGCTCAATGTGTAACTCCAACTGCTACACCAGTGGCTGGACAAGCCAATGTACAGATCAGGATAAAGGATAAGCCGATGTACTGTGCTGCTGGTGAGTAATCAATAAAGATATCTAAAGTGAAAATATGTGGTTTATTCTCAGCACATTTCAAAGGCTGCATGGCTTTAACATCAGAAGTAAAGATGAGATGATGAAACTTTGGAAAATGTTTGTCAATCTCAAAGTCGGCACTAACGTAGCATATTCTAATTCATATTTGGATTCCCGAGCATTTTATGCAAAATTCGGTAAATGATCGAGTTTCCACTAAAGTTGTGATCTTATTGGTGGTTCTAATCGCTGTAAAATTGTTACTGTCAGTCAGAGCGCTGCGGGGACATGCTGTTAGATGTCAGTGTGACCCTGCAGCTTTGACAGTGACCAGCGATATGTAAATTATTACCACTGGTGCAAGAGCCAGACAATTGACAGAGTGAGCCTGCAGCTGTGATCAGAGATAAAAGGTTTTCCTCTGGTCACTAGTGTCAGCTGATAGGACTACTACTCCCATCAGCAAATGCCTGCTGCCACTAATAACTGCGAGAGTACGCGGTGGCTGATGGAAGTATTCATCAGCCACTGCCTGCACTCTAAATAAATAATTTAAAAAAAATAACATGGGTTCCTTTGTATTTTTGATAACCATTACAGCTGGGGGCTTCAACCTTTAGCTGTCAGCGTTGTAACGGGTCTGGTGGGTGGAACTACTGACGAGACAGGTCAGGTGGGTGGAACCACAAAGCTTTATTTATACAAGAGAGTTTACTTGTAAGCGAGCGGGTGGCACCCGGAAAAGGGCAGGGAATCACGGCAGGGGATATAGGTAGTTTCTGGACAGGCAGGTTTGTCACAGCGAGTGACCAAGGAAGTCTCTGGGCAGGCAGGTTGTAATGGTAAGTGACCGAGGCAGTCTCTGGGACAGGCAGGTTGTCACGGCAAGTGACCAGGCAGTATCTGGGACAGGCAGGTTGTCACGGCAAGTGACCAGGCAGTATCTGGACAGGCAGGTTGTCACAGCAAGTGACCAAGGCAGTCTCTGGGACAGGCAGGTTGTCACGGCAAGTGACCAGGCAGTCTCTGGACAGGCAGGTTGTCACGGTAAGTGACCAGGCAGTCTCTAGACAGGCAGGTTGTCACGGCAAGTGACCAGGCAGTATCTGGACAGGCAGGTTGTCACAGCAAGTGACCAAGGCAGTCTCTGGGACAGGCAGGTTGTCATGGCAAATGACCAGGCAGTCTCTGGACAGGCAGGTTGTCACGGCAAGTGACCAGGCAGTCTCTAGAACAGGGCAGGCATATACGACCTGATATGGTGGAGCCTCCAGGTAGGCTGCAGTCGGATGGCAGATGATCGCTCCCAGGTGACCAGGCAAGAGCCGTGGATCTCTGCAGATGATGTCCGAACTTCCGGATGGAGCTGCAGTCGGATGGCAGATGATCGCTCCCAGGTGAGCAGGCAAGAGCCGGGGATCTCCGCAGATGATGTCCGAACTTCCGGATGGAGCTGCAGTCGGATGGCAGATGATCGCTCCCAGGTGAGCAGGCAAGAGCCGGGGATCTCTGCAGATGACGTCCGAACCTCTGGATGGAACCACAGACGGATGGCAGACAGGCAAGCCGACAGGTAACAGGCAGGTAACAGGAATCAGGAGCTGATGGCTGAAACAGAGTTAGACTGCACAGGAACAACATTGCTCGGGCACCTACTTTAAGGAGGAAGCCCTTAATATAGGGTGGAGTCCTCCAGCATTGGCTGGAGACTGATTTGGAAAATGCGCGCGGCTCCTTTAAGAGCGGGGAGGGTGCGGGCGCGCGCCCTAAGGCCAGTAGCAGGGAAGGAGCGCGCGGGACCAGCAGGGCGGAAGGGGGACGCCGAGGATGGCAGAGGCGCAGAGGAGGCTGGGCGCACTGAGGACGCTGAGCGCAGGTGAGGAGAGCGACGTCCCTGTCTGGCAGCAGGCAGGGACGCGGGCGCTACAGTACCCCCCCCTCTAGGCCCCCCCTTCTTTAGGCCAGAAAGAAATTTAGCTAGGATAAGAGGGGCATGGATGTTCTCCCGAGGCTCCCAGGTTCTCTCCTCAGGACCAAACCCCTTCCAATCCACCAAAAAATAAGTCTTTCTTCCTACCCTTTTTGTGGCCAGAATGTCCTCTACCTCAAATTCATCAGCAGCAGACACTGGAGCAGGAGGTGTACCTGTAGACTTAAAAAAAGAGTTAAGAACCACAGGTTTGAGGAGAGATACATGAAAAGAATTAGGAATTCTCAAATTGGCCGGAGTTTCAATTTATAGGACACCGGATTGATCTGACTGATGATCTCAAAAGGACCGATGAACCGAGGGCCTAACTTGTAGGACGGAATTTTGAGTCGAACATATTTGGACGAAAGCCAGACTTTGTCCCCAGGACGGAATTGAGGAGGATCCAGACGTTTTTTGTCAGCATGTCTTTTCATGCGCTCGGATGACTGAATGAGTGCGGACCGGGTACTCTCCCAGATGGAGGAGAATTCTCTAACCAGAGATTCCGCAGCTGGATTGTCCACAGAGATGGAAACAGGGACAGGGATCCGAGGGTGCTGACCGAAGACTACAAAAAACGGAGACTTGGTGGAAGATTCGCTCTCATGATTATTGTAGGAGAATTCGGCCCAAGGCAGGAGCTCCACCCAGTCAGAATGGTGGGCATTAACGAAGTGTCGAAGATAACTGGTCAAATTCTGATTTATTCGTTCAACTTGTCCATTGGACTGTGGGTGGTAAGCGGAGGAAAAATCCAGGGTGACGTCTAGCAACTTACAAGTGGCTCTCCAGAAACGTGAGGTGAACTGAACCCCACGATCCGACACAATGTGACGAGGCAGACCATGAAGACGGAAGATGTGGCGGATAAAGTCTTTAGCCAACTCGGGTGCAGACGGAAGACCTGGCAGAGGAATGAAGTGAGCCATCTTGGAAAAGCGGTCAGCGACCACCCAAATGACTGTACAACCAGCAGAGACGGGAAGATCAGTAATGAAGTCCATGGCTATATGCTGCCAGGGGCAGCGGGTATAGGAAGCGGAAGAAGACGGCCGGTAGGCAGGTGTCTCGGAACTTTGTTGCGGGCACAGGAAACACAGGCAGAAACAAAGTCTATTACGTCTTTGTGCAGGGTAGGCCACCAATAATGTCGGGTAATGAGTTGGAGGGTCTTTTTTTGACCAGCGTGGCCAGCGAGTTTAGAGGAGTGACCCCAATGTAGGATTCTCTTCCGATCGGTTTCTGATACGAACGTCTTACCAGGAGGGAGACGATTTAGACTCACGGGAGCCACCTGCATTACTCTGGCGGGATCGATGATATGTTTAGGCTCATCTTCGAGATCCGACACCAGGAAAGACCGAGACAAGGCATCCGCCTTGACGTTTTTGTCAGCTGGGCGAAAATGCAAAAGAAAATCGAAGCGGGCAAAAAACAAGGACCACCGGGCTTGGCGAGGATTAAGTCTCTGTGCCTGCTGGAGGTATGCCAGATTTTTGTGGTCCGTGTAGATGATTACCGGATGAAGAGCCCCTTCGAGTAGGTAACGCCACTCCTCCAATGCCAACTTAATGGCCAATAACTCTCGATCTCCTATGGAGTAGTTGCGCTCGGAGGAGGAGAAGAGTTTGGAGAAGAAACCGCAGGATACCATCCTCCCGGATGGCGATTTTTGGGTAAGAACCGCTCCGGCTCCAGCAGAGGAAGCGTCCACCTCCAGGAAGAACTGCTTGTTGCCATCCGGGCGATGCAGCACTGGAGCGGAAGAGAAAGCCTTTTCAGAGAAAGGAAGGCCTCCTCTGCTTCGGTCGTCCACTGTTTGGGGTTAGCATCCTTGCGAGTGAGCGCTGAGATTGGAGCAGTCCTGGAAGAGAAGTGCGGTATGAAGAGACGGTAATAGTTGGCAAATCCCAGGAACCGCTGAATGGCCTTCAACCCTTCCGGTCGGGGCCACTTCTCGATGGCAGACAATTTCTCCGGATCCATTCGTAGGCCTGTCTGAGAAATGATGTAGCCCAGAAACGGAAGCGATGTCTGCTCAAAGAGGCACTTCTCATATTTGGCGAAGAGGTGATTCTGCCTGAGCCTGAGCAGAACCTGACGAACATCCCTCCGGTGAGACTGAAGATCCGGAGAGAAGACCAAGATGTCGTCAAGGTACACCACAACGCAGGAGTAGAGGAGGTCCCGGAAGATGTCATTGACCAACTCCTGAAAGACTGCTGGAGCATTACAGAGACCAAAGGGCATCACCAAGTACTCGTAGTGGCCGTCCCGGGTGTTGAATGCCGTCTTCCATTCATCTCCTCGACGGATACGAACCAGGTTGTATGCTCCACGAAGATCTAGTTTGGTGAAGACTCTAGCCCCTCTAAGACGATCAAACAGTTCTGGAATGAGCGGAAGAGGGTACTTATTCTTCACCGTGATCGAATTTAGGCCTCTGTAGTCAATACAGGGACGGAGAGATCCGTCTTTCTTTTTAACGAAGAAGAAACCTGCTCCCGCTGGGGAGGTAGATTTCCGGATGAATCCTTTTGCTAAGTTCTCCTCGATATATTCGGACATCGACCTGGTCTCAGCAGCAGACAACGGGTAAATACGCCCACGGGGAGGCGTAGTACCGGGCAACAGGTCAATCGGGCAATCATATGGTCTATGCGGGGTAATGTCTCTGCTTCCTTTTTATTGAAGACATCGGCAAAAGACCAATATGGAATCGGGAGTCCAGGTAGATTAGCAGGTGTAGGAGAAGAACAGACAGGATGAACAGGCACCAGACATGTTTTATGACAGTCCTGTCCCCAGCGAAGAACCTCTCCATTCTGCCAGTCGAGCACAGGTGCATGTTTTTGGAGCCAAGGCAGACCTAGCAAGAAAGCATGAGAGAGTCCGGGTAAAACATGAAACGAGATGCTCTCAGAATGCAACATTCCCACCTGCAGGGTTATGACTTCGGTGACAAGTCGGATGGGACGAGGTAGGAGGCCCCCATCCACAGCAGCAACAGATACAGGTTCAACAAGAGGTTTGGTGGGAATGTGATACTTCTCTACTAGAGCCTGTGACACGAGATTCCCAGCTGCTCCAGAATCAAGTTGGGCCATTTCGAAGTGGCGGTTCTTACCGATCAGAATTGAAACCGACAGCAGCAGGGATGAAGAGGATTTATTTTTGTCTAGGTTGACCTCTCCGAGCGAACCTAGACACAGGCGTTTCCCGACTTCTCCGGACAGGTTTGGATCCAGTGCTCCTTACTACCGCAGTAGAAGCAACTTTTCTCGGCACGGCGTGAGTCCTGACGGGCTTTGACCATCTTGGTCTGGTCGACCTGCATAGGCTCGGCAGTGTGCACCTGAGGAGAAACGGAAGAGGTTATAGATCTCTGACACGAGGGTGCAAGACGGGAAAATTCTTTTTTACGGGTGATCTCTTTGGCTCGTTCCTGGAACCGTAGATCAATTCGATTGGCAAGATTTATTAAATCATCTAGAGAGGTTGGAACGTCCCGACCGGCAAGTTCGTCTTTAATACGGCCGGACAGACCCTCCCAGAAGACCGAAATTAGAGCTTCATTGTCCCAAGCTAGTTCTGAGGCTAAAGTCCGGAACCGTATGGCATATTGACCAACGGTGAGACTCTCCTGACGGAGACGCAGCAGAGATGATGCAGAGGAAGTCTTCCGTCCAGGTTCGTCGAATACCTTCCGGAAGGCCGAGAGAAAAGCAGGCAGGTCAGACACCAGAGGATCCTCTCTCTCCCAGAGAGGATTAAGCCAGGCCAGGGCCTCTCCGGTGAGATGGGACATGATGAAGGCAACTTTGGCCCGGTCAGAGTTAAACTGGTGTGCCAGGAGTTCAAAATGCAGGGTGCACAGATTAATGAAACCCCGAGCTAGAGCAGGATCGCCTCCAAACCTAGGAGGAGCTGACAGTCGGGGTCCGGGAATGGAAACCACGGAATTGGGAATCAACGGGACTGACGGATTATGAGTCATGGCTCCAGCGATGGTTGCTGGTGATGAATTCAGAGTGTCCAGACGGGAATTGACGTTCCGCAGGTGACCCAGGATGGCCTCCTGTTGAGACCTCTGACGAGACAGCTCATGACACAGTTCCGGGAGTGAAGGGGTTTGGGTGCCACCGGGTTCCATGGCCCGAGCAAACTGTAACGGGTCTGGTGGGTGGAACTACTGACGAGACAGGTCAGGTGGGTGGAACCACAAAGCTTTATTTATACAAGAGAGTTTACTTGTAAGCGAGCGGGTGGCACCCGGGAAAAGGGCAGGGAATCACGGCAGGGGATATAGGTAGTTTCTGGACAGGCAGGTTTGTCACAGCGAGTGACCAAGGAAGTCTCTGGCAGGCAGGTTGTAATGGTAAGTGACCGAGGCAGTCTCTGGACAGGCAGGTTGTCACGGCAAGTGACCAGGCAGTATCTGGGACAGGCAGGTTGTCACGGCAAGTGACCAGGCAGTATCTGGACAGGCAGGTTGTCACAGCAAGTGACCAAGGCAGTCTCTGGGACAGGCAGGTTGTCACGGCAAGTGACCAGGCAGTCTCTGGACAGGCAGGTTGTCACGGTAAGTGACCAGGCAGTCTCTAGACAGGCAGGTTGTCACGGCAAGTGACCAGGCAGTATCTGGACAGGCAGGTTGTCACAGCAAGTGACCAAGGCAGTCTCTGGGACAGGCAGGTTGTCATGGCAAATGACCAGGCAGTCTCTGGACAGGCAGGTTGTCACGGCAAGTGACCAGGCAGTCTCTAGAACAGGGCAGGCATATACGACCTGATATGGTGGAGCCTCCAGGTAGGCTGCAGTCGGATGGCAGATGATCGCTCCCAGGTGACCAGGCAAGAGCCGTGGATCTCTGCAGATGATGTCCGAACTTCCGGATGGAGCTGCAGTCGGATGGCAGATGATCGCTCCCAGGTGAGCAGGCAAGAGCCGGGATCTCCGCAGATGATGTCCGAACTTCCGGATGGAGCTGCAGTCGGATGGCAGATGATCGCTCCCAGGTGAGCAGGCAAGAGCCGGGGATCTCTGCAGATGACGTCCGAACCTCTGGATGGAACCACAGACGGATGGCAGACAGGCAAGCCGACAGGTAACAGGCAGGTAACAGGAATCAGGAGCTGATGGCTGAAACAGAGTTAGACTGCACAGGAACAACATTGCTCGGGCACCAACATTAAGGAGGAAGCCCTTAATATAGGGTGGAGTCCTCCAGCATTGGCTGGAGACTGATTTGGAAAATGCGCGCGGCTCCTTTAAGAGCGGGGGAGGGTGCGGGCGCGCGCCCTAAGGCCAGTAGCAGGGAAGGAGCGCGCGGGACCAGCAGGGCGGAAGGGGGACGCCGAGGATGGCAGAGGCGCAGAGGAGGCTGGGCGCACTGAGGACGCTGAGCGCAGGTGAGGAGAGCGACGTCCCTGTCTGGCAGCAGGCAGGGACGCGGGCGCTACAAGCGTTAGCAAGGTTGGTCTTCAAGAATAGAAGGGTCTCCACTAGTGTTGAGCGATACTGCTCGATATCTAAAAATATCGTATCGGAATGGTATCGCCGATATCACTAAATATCGTCGATATCCGATTCCGATACCAGAAGTCCCATGTAAGTCTATGGGAACAAAATATCGCAACTAAAAAAAACCTTTATTTCGTTGTAAACACAAAATATACACACATAGAATACATATATATATATATATATACATGTCATTGTGACATATATATATACATATATTTATAGTTTATACACTTCTACATAGTAAAATAGACTCTGATTCAATTGCCGGGTAAAGCCGTGACATACCCCATAGAAGTCGACGGGCTCGGTGCCGAGTACCCCCAAAACCTCTGGCTCTGTGCGACTCAACTTGGGCATCAAGAACAGGATTCTGTAGCTCGCTATAAGCGAGTCCTGTGTGCCTGAATTGAACTGGTTTTGTGCTTGAGAATTGCTAAAATCATCAGAGAATGTATTTGCCATTTTTCCGCTATATCTGCGTCACGACGAGGCACTGGTGAAGAAGAAGGGCGTGCTCTTCGTGGGTGTACACTCACTCAGTGGCGCGAAAACGATGGCCGACCACTCTAAATGGTACTGCAATGTAAGATCGTGCCCCACAGCTCTTCAGTTCCGCCTCCTCATCCTCCTCAGTGTGCGGAAACTAACACGAAGGTCCCGCCTCCCTACAAAAGAGGGGCCCTCTCCAGATGCTAATGACACATGTGACTTGGCAGAGATGGCTAATGGACACGAGCAGAAGTGTGAAGGGTTGGAGCAGTCAGAGCTCTCCCCCCACGGAAGCGACCCGATCGCCACGGAACCACCGTTGGGCACCCGGCCTGGAAACCCTCCTACGCTGCAAGAAGCGGAGGATACCCTAAGAGGCCTGGCCCGGCACCGGGAGGAGGTCGCCAGGATGGAAGCCAGCTGGCGTGCCCTAAAACTAAACTTGGAGCGGCGCCAATCCCTCTTACCTGAAGTGTCTGTACCGGAAGGTGAGGCACCCGTTCTAGTAGAGGAGTCCGTGCGGGCATCCCAGCCCTTGCAATGTGATCCGGTTGACGTTGTCGCAGTGGAGGCACCCGTTCCTGCAAAAAACTCTGCACCGGCAGCACCCCAGATCCCGCTGTCTGCCCCCGTCGCTGAGACAGAAGAAGCGACACCCGTCCTCATGGAGGAGGCCGCGCAGGCACCAGAGGTCTATCTGTCTGTACCGGAGCCCCGACTGTCATCTGTTCCAGAGCCGGCTGCTTCCGCCACAGGTGAGCGCCGCCAGGACTGGGGGGCGCCAGGAGAGCTGCCGCAAACCGGGCATCGTAAGCTGGCATTTGATGGTGGAGACATGGAGCAGTTGGTGGAGGAGAATTACAACCGGCGTCAGGAGGAAGAGTGGAGACGTTGGGAGCGGGAAGCAGAGCGACAAAGGGAGCAGCGAGAATCCCAAAAGCTTCGGCAACGTCACCTGGAGAAGGACCGGGCAGATAAGGACCGGATGAGAAAAGATAAAGGAACCCTGTGGGAGCCGCGGCGTAAGGGTGCAGTACGGAACTTTAAGTTAAAAGGTGGTTGGGGCTTCATCCAGGAGCCTGGGCTTTATTTAGAAGTCTTTGTGACCCGGCGGGACGTGGAGACTCACCTCCCAGAAGGACACCCGGGGAGGGACCTGTTGCCAGGAGACTTGGTGACTTACACCCGACACTGGGGTTACAATGGATGGTACGCCCTAAATGTTACCAGGTGCGACCCCTACTCCCCAGAGTGTCAGGAACCTGTGAGACCCTCGGAGCCTTCAGCCTCCCACATCCAGGCCTCTGCACAAGTGCCCACCCCACGCCGTAAATCTCCCCAGCCTCCCTCAGTGGTCTCCTCAGCAGCCCCAGCTATGGACATGATAACTGTAGCTGGCCCGTACCCGGCGCCTGTTAGGCCCCCTGGGGTTCGTTCAATCCGTGACATAGGGCTCCAGACCCGGAGGGAGATGAAAGAGGTGGCCACACAGACACAGATAGCGGGTCACGACCTGACTGTACAGGCCACACGACGTCATCAGGTCCTGGTGGTCCTTGGTGTCTCGGATGTTTGGCAAGCATCAGAAGAGTACCAGGTGGTACCTGGAACACCCCTGCCAAAGAATTATAAATAACCCGGACAGGGTCCCTGTATGTAAATAGTTAAATTGTTGATGTACCCGGACGGGTGAATGTTCATAAAAAAAATTTTTAATTTAATAAAAAACACAACACAGTTTTCATTACTTTTATTACAGTCTCATCCTGCGACGCCATCGATCTGTAAAAAAATGAAAAAAAAAACAGCAGTATACCACCAGTCCGACGCAGTCCATAGTAACGAGTGTCCCACAACGATCCAGCTCTGCTACATCAGAATGACAGGCAGAGCCTGTCATCCCGGCGCAGCACAGCTGATTACCTGCTTCCCCGGCGGTGACGTCATCGGACTGGTTTACGGCCGGGATTACCCTGCAGTCACTGCAGTTATCGCGAAAAAACTGCATGTGACCGCCAGGGAGAAGATAATGGCGGCCATCAAGCAGTCCAGGACGTGACCGCCGGAGATCTTCTGCCAGGTAAGTGCCGCTGACTCCTGACAGACCCGACCGACGGACACTCACAGTGACAGTGACAAATCCGATTCCGGTATCCGATATGACGAAAATATCGGTACTCGGAATCGAAAGCCCGATACAGCTAATATCGGCCGATACCCGATATTTGCAGTATCGTATCACTCAACACTAGTCTCCACACAATTTTTTAAAAATACTTAAATAATTTTTAAAAAAATTGATGTTGGTCTCCCCCCCATTTTTGACAACCACACAAGCTAAAGCAGACAGCTGAGTGCTGGTATTCTTAGACTGGTAGGAGGCCATGGATGTTGCCCCCCAGCCTAAAAATAGCAGTCTGCAGCAACCCAGAAAAGGCGCATCTATTAGATGAGTCAATTCTGGTCCTTTGCCCAGTTCTTCCCACTTGTCCTCTGGTGGTAGTAAGTGGGGTTCATATTTGTTGGGTTGATGTCACCTTTGTATTGTCTGGTGGCATTGAGCCCACGACTTAGTAATGGAGAGGCCTCTATAAGACGTCTGTCCATTACTAATCCTATAGTTTTATTGTAAATAAACACACTTGGCCAGCAGGGCTCTTGAACCGCGGGGACCTTGGTGAGATCACCACTAGCACAGTTTCAAAATAGTTTCACTGTGCAGTGGTGAGTTGACCAGGAGAAATTATGATGATGAACATGATGTTCTGTGACCCCAAGTTAATGTTGTCCGGGTTTGGGCTCGGGTACTTTTCTGGTACCTGAACCAAACCTTTTTTAACTGTTCTCCGAATCCACCGAACCCAGACATCCAGGGGTTCGCTCATCTCTAATCAGGACAACCACAGACTTTCTAATGGTCATTTATGTACTATCCACATCTACCTTAACCCCTTCACCCCCAAGGGTGGTTTGCACGTTAATGACCGGGCCAATTTTTACAATTCTGACCACTGTATCTTTATGAGGTTATAACTCTGGAACGCTTCAACGGATCTGCGCAATTCTGAGATTGTTTTCTCGTGACATATTGTACTTCACGTTAGAAGTAAAATTTCTTCGATATAACTTGCGTTTATTTTTGAAAAAACCGCAAATATGGCGAAAATTTTTAAAATTTTGCAATTTTCAAACTTTGAATTTTTATTCCCTTAAAACAGAGAAATATGTCACATAAAATAGTTAAGAAATAACATTTCCCACATGTCTACTTTACATCAGCACAATTTTGGAACCAAAATTTTTTTTTGGTAGGAAGTTATAAGGGTTAAAAGTTGACCAGCGATTTCTCATTTTTACAACAAAATTTACAAAGCCATTTTTTTTAGGGACCACCTCTCATTTGAAGTCACTTTGAGGGTCTATATGGCAGAAAATACCCAAAAGTGACACCATTCTAAAAACTGCACCCCTCAAGGTACTCAAAACCACATTCAAGAAGATTATTAACCCTTCAGGTGCTTCACAGGAACTAAAGCAACGTGGAAGGAAAAAATGAATATTTAACTTTTTAGCCACAAAAATGATCTTTTACAAACTTTTTTTTTATTTTCACAAGGGTAAAAGGAGAAAATGGACAGATAAGGTTGTTATGCAATTTCTCCTGAGTACGCCAATACCCAATATGTGGGGGAAAACCACTGTTTGGGCACACGGCAGAGCTCGTAAGGGAAGGAGCGCCGTTTGACTTTTTCAAACTAAAATTGGCTGGAATTGAGATTGGACGCCATGTCGTGTTTGGAGAGCCCCTGATGCGCCTAAACAGTGGAAATCCCCACAAGTGAAACCATTTTGGAAACTAGACCCCCTAAGGTACTTATCTAGATCTGTTGTGAGCACTTTGAACTCCCAAGTGTTTCACAAAAGCTTATAATGCCTGGGTGTGAAAAAAAAAAAAACAATTTTCCACAAAAATGATTTTTTAGTCCCAAATTTTTGAATTTTCCCAAGGAAATTGGACCCCAAAAGTTGTTGTCCAATTTGTCCTGAGTACGCTGATACCCCATATGTGGGGGGGGGAACTGTTTGGGTGCACGGCAGGGCTTGGAAAGGAAGTAGTAACGTTTTGGAATGCAGACGTTGATGGGGGTCATGTTCCGTTTGCAGTGCCCCAGATGAGCCTAAACAGTGGAAACCCCCCACAAGTGACCCCATTTTGGAAACTATACCCCCTAAGGAACTTATCTAGATCTTTGGTGAGCACTTTGAACCCCCAAGTGCTTCACACAAGTTTATAATGCCCGGGCATGAAAATAAAAAATCCTATTTTTTTCCCACAAAAATTATATTTTAGTCACTAATTTTTTATTTTCTCAAGGGTAACAGGAGAAATTGGACCACATAAGTTGTTGTCCAATTTGTCCTGAGTACGCTGATACCCCATATGTGGGTGGGAACCACTGTTTGGGCGCACGGCAGAGCTCGGAATGGAAGGAGCACCATTTGACTTTTTCCAACCAAAATTGGCTGGAATTGAGATTGGATGCCATGTTGCATTTGGAGAGCCCCTGATGTGCCTAAACAGTGGAAACCCCCCACAAATGACCCCATTTTGGAAACTAGACCCCCTAAGGAACTTTTCTAGATCTTTGGTGAGCAATTTGAACCCCCAAGTGCTTCACACAAGTTTATAACGTAGAGCCGTAAAATTTAAAAATCATATTTTTTCCACAAAAATGATCTTTTCACCCCAATTTTTATTTTTCCAAGGGTAACAAGACTCCAAAAGTTATTGTGCAATTTGTCCTGAGTGCGCTGATACCCCATATGTGGGGGTAAACCACTGTTTGGGTGCATGGCAGAGTTTGGAAGGGAAGGAGCGCCGTCTGACTTTTTCAACGCAGAATTGGCTGGACGCCATGTCGTGTTTGGAGAGCTCCTGATCTGCCTAAACAGTGGAAACCCCCATAAATGACGCCATTTTGGAAACTAGACCCCTCAAGGAACTTATCTAGATGTGTGGTGAGAACTTTTAACCCCCAGGTGTTTCACTAAAGTTTATAACGTACAGCCGTAAAATAAAAAATCTTTTTTTTTTTTACAAAAATGATTTTTTCGTCCCCAATATTTTATTTTCACAAGGGTAACAGAAGAAATTGGAACCCAAAAGTTGTTGTCCAATTTGTCCTGAGTACGCTGATACCCAATATGTGGGAGAAAACTACTGTATGGGCGCATGTCAGGGCTCGGAAGGGAAGTAGTGACGTTTTGGATTGCAGACTTTGATGGAATGGTCTGGGGGCGTCATGTCACATTTGGAGAGCCCCTGATGCACCTATACAGTGGAAACCCCCCACAAGTGACCCCATTTTGGCAAATAGACCCCACAAGGAACTTATCTAGATGTGTGGTGAGCACTTTGAACCCCGAAGTGCTTCACAGAAGTTTATAACATACAGCCGTAAAAATAAAAAATCTTTTTTTTTTTTACAAAAATGATTTTTTTTCGCCCCCAATATTTTATTTTCACAAGGGTAACAGAAGAAATTGGAACCCAAAAGTTGTTGTCCAATTTGTCCTGAGTACGCTGATACCCAATATGTGGGAGAAAACTACTGTATGGGCGCACGTCAGGGCTCGGAAGGGAAGTAGTGACGTTTTGGATTGCAGACTTTGATGGAATGGTCTGGGGGCGTCATGTCGCATTTGGAGAGCCCCTGATGCGCCTAAACAGTGGAAACCCCCCACAAGTGACCCCATTTTGGAAAATAGACCCCACAAGGAACTTGTCTAGATGTGTGGTGAGCACTTTGAACCCCGAAGTGCTTCACAGAAGTTTATAACGCACAGCCGTAAAAATAAAAAATCCTTTTTTTTTTGCAAAAATGATTTTTTTGCCCCAATATTTTATTTTTACAAGGGTAACAGGAGAAATTGGACCCCAAAAGTTGTTGTCCAATTTGTCCTGAGTACGCTGATATCCAATATGTGGGAGAAAACTACTGTATGGGTACACGTTGGGGCTCGGAAGGGAAGTAGTGACGTTTTGGATTGCAGACTTTGATGGAATGGTCTGAGGGCGTCATGTCGCATTTGGAGAGCCCCTGATGCGCCTAAACAGTGGAAATCCCCAACAAGTGACCCCATTTTGGAAAATAGACCCCACAAGGAACTTATCTAGATGTGTGGTGAGCGCTATGAAGCCCCAAGTGCTTCACAGAAGTTTATAATGTACAGCCGTAAAAACAAAAAAATATTTTTTTTTGTACAAAAATGATATTTTCGCCCCCAATTTTTTATTTTCCCAAGGGTAGCAGAAGAAATAGGACAAATTGCACAATAACTCTTGGGGTCCAGAGTACGCTGATACCCCATATGTGGGATAAACTACTGTTTGGACGCATGGCAGAGCTGAGAAGTGAAGGAGCACCGTTTGACTTTTTCAACGCAGAATTGGCTGGAATTGAGATCAGACGCCATGTCACATTTGGAGAGCCCCTGATGTGCCTAAACAGCTGAAACCCCCCAATTCTAACTCCAACCCTAACCCCAACACACCCCTAACCCTAGTCCCAACCCTAACCACAAACCTAACCCTAACACACCCCTAATCCCAACCCTAACCCTAATCCTAACTTTAGCGCCAACCCTAACCCTAACTTTAGCCGCAACCCTAACCCTAACCCTAATGGGAAAATGGAAATAAATACTTTTTTTTAATTTTATTATTTTTCCCTTACTAAGGGGGTGATAAAGGGGGGTTTGATTTACTATTTATAGCGGGTTTTTATGATTGGCAGCTGTCACGCTAAAAGACGCTTTTTATTGCAAAAATAGTTTTTGCATCATCACATTTTGAGAGCTATAATTTTTGCATATTTTGGCCCACAGAGTCATGTGAGGTCTTATTTTTTGCGGGACGAGTTGACATTTTTATTGGTACCATTTTTGAGCACGTGACGTTTTTTGATCGCTTTTTATTTCGATTTTTGGGAGGTTAGAATGAACAAAAATCAGCAATTCATGAATTTCTTTTGGGGGAGGCGTTTATACCGTTCCGCGTGTGGTAAAATTGATAAAGCAGTTTTATTCTTCGGGTCAGTACGATTATGGCGATACCTCATTTATATCATTTTTTCATGTTTTGGCGCTTTTATAGAATAAAAACAATTTTATATAAAAAATAATTATTTTTGCATCGCTTTATTCTGCGAGCTATAACTTTTTTATTTTTTCGCTGATGATGCTTTATGATGGCTCGTTTTTTGCGGGACAAGATGACGTTTTCAGCGGTACCATGTTTTTTTATATCGGTCTTTTTGATCGCGTGTTATTCCACTTTTTGTTCGGCGGTATGATGATAAAGCATTGATTTTTTGCTTCGTTTTTTTTTTTTAAGGGGTTCACTAAAGGGGTTAACTAGTGGGACAATTTTATAGGGGGGGTCGTTACGGACGCGGCGATACCAAATATGTGTACTTTTATTGTTTTTGTTTTTTTTTTTACAGGAAGAAGTGAATTTATTGGGGAATATTTTTTTTTTTATTTATTTATTTTGGATTTTTTTTTACACATGTTTATTTTTACTTTTTTAACTTTTTTACTTTGTCCCAGGGTGGGACATCACAGTATTTTATCAGATCGCTGGTGTTACAGTGTGCACAGCACTCTGTCACACCAGCGATCGCACAGGCATAGATGCAGGCTTCTCAGTGCCTGCTCTCGGCAGGCACTGAGGTAGCCGCCTCCCTCCAGGACCCCGGCGCCATCTTGGATCCGGGTCCTGGGAGGGAGGAAGCCCTCAGAACAGCGCGATCACATCGCGCTGCTCTGAGGGTCTCAGGGGGGCGCGCAGGGAGCCCCCACCCTGCGCGATCCTCCCCTGTGCCCCCAGTACACCGCGATCATGTTTGATCGCGGTGTGCAAGGGGTTAATGTGCCGGGAGCGGTCCGTGACCGCTCCTGACACACAGTCATGGGTGTCAGCTGTGATAATCAGCTGACACCCGGCGGCGATTAGCTGCGCTCCCCTCAGGAGCGCAGCTGATCGCCTATGACGTACTATCCCGTCCCCGGTCATACGGGCCCAGGTACCATGGACGGGATAGTACGTCCGATGGCAGTAAGGGGTTAAGAACAGAAACCCACTGCATGTGTGCAAAACTCTTTAATTTATTTAATTTAGATGGGAGTTGCTGAGGAAGCTTGCCCACACAAGTGAATGGCAAGAGCAGTGCATGTATGGCCACTTCTCTAGTGCCATGTTCTTAAGATAAATGTGTTTTTGCTATATATATATATATATATATATATATATATATATATGTGTATATATACAACTCTGGCAAAAAATAAACAAAAATAAAGAGACTACTTTAAAATGTTCAGTTTGTCTCTTTATAGGTATATTTTTGAGTAAATTGTAAGTTGTTCTTTTAGTCTATAAACTTCTGACAACATGTCACCGAATATCCAAGCAATACAGTTTGTATTTTTTTTCTGACAAAGAAAAATGGTAAATTTTAAAAAAAACAACAGTGCTTTCAAACCTCAAATAATGCAAAAAAAACAAGTTCATAATCATTTAGAAACAATAATACTAATGTTTTAACTCAGGAAGAGTTCTGAAATCAATATTTTGTGGAATAACCATGATTTTTAAAAACGGCTCTCATGTGCCTTGGCATGCTTGCCACCTGTCTTTCACACTGTTTCTGGCACAAAAATGTAAGCAGTTCTTCTTTGTTTGATGGCTTGTGACTATCCATCATCCTCTTGATCACATTCCAGAGGTTTTCAATGGGTATCAGGTCTGGAGAATGGGCTGCCCATGACAGGGTTTTGATGTGGTGGTCTCTTAATTTTTGCCAGATATATATATATATATATATATATATATATATTTATACAGGGGTTGGACAAAATATTGAAAACACCTGGAAACATCAACAAAAGTTTGCTTAATATGGTGTAGGTCCACCTTTTACGGCAATTACAGCCTCAATTCTCCGAGGTATAGATTCATACAAGGTGTGAATTGTTTCCAAAGGAATTTTAGCCCATTCTTCAGTTAAAACACCCTCCAGTTCTTTGGGCGACGATGGCGGTGGAAATTGACGTCTAACTTGAATCTCTAAAATCGACCATAAATGCTCTTTAATGTTGAGGTCTGGGGATTGTGAGGGCCAGATGAGTTGCTCAACTTCATTAGAATGGTCCTCGTGCCATGCTTTAATGATTCTAGCTGTAAGAATTGGTGCATTATCATCCTGAAAGATGGCGTTCCCCTTCGGGAACAGTGCTTTAACCTCAGGATGCACTTGGTTGCTAAAAATGCCTAAATAATCGCGGCTGTTAATTCTTCCATGAAGGGATATCATTGGCACGGCGGATCTCCATGAAATAGCACCCCAGATCATGACAGAACCTCCGCCATGTTTTACGGTTGGGAGAAGGCAGTCTGGATGGAATGCTTCTTTCAGCTGTCTCCAAACGTACACTCGCCGGAGGTCGGAAATAGGGTAAACAATGATTCGTCTGAGAATGTCACATGTTTTCACTGCTCGAGGGACCAATTCTGGAGGGTTCTTCACCACTGTAAATGCTTGGAAACATTTGTCATTGAGAGCAGCGGTTTTCGAATTGCTGCTCTTCCGTGGAATCCAGATTTGTTCAGCTCCCGATGAACAGTTTTTGTAGAAACTGGGTTCTGTAGGTGTTCATTGGGCTCAGCAGTGATTTTCGGAGCCGTGGTCTTGCGATCCTCTCTCACAATTCGCTTTGGAGTCCGACGGTCTCTCTCAGTCAACTTCGACTTTCGGCCGGACTTGTGCTTTGCTGCGGACCTTTTTCCTTCTCTTTCAAAAGCAGTCATTACTTTGGAGACATAACCTCTTGACATGCCAAGCATTCGGGCACTTTCGGTTACACTAGCGCCTGCCATACCAGCACCAACAATTTGGCCTTTTTGAAAATCCAAGAGGTCTGCCATTGCTATCAGTTTCTCATCAATGTTCTTACAATTCTGCAAAACAAACAGTTAATTTACATACATATCACATAACAAAAATAATTAACTACAAATCATTACCATACTGTATGTCACGGTTTGCATGCGTATAACATGTTCGAAGATTATGATGGTGTTTCCATTATTTTGTCCAACCTCTGTATATATATATATACATATATATATATATATATATATATATATATATATATATATATATATATATGTATGTGTTCATTGTTTGGATAATTTAATAAACTAATACACTGTCTGTATTACAGGAAAGAGGACATGCATTGCTGAAAGCTTGGTACGCCTACAACTCTTTACTTTCATCACGGTCATCCTACAAAAATTCACCCTGAAGTCTATAGTGGACCCCAACGATCTCGACATCTCACCTACAGAAAGTGGTATAGAAAATGTTCCTCCGACCCATAAAATCAAATTCATTGCTCGTTCTTAGAAAAGGCAAAAGGATAATGTGTTCAAAATAAAAAGTGCATCAGAAGAATGCAGAAGATTGCAGTTTATTGACACCAAAGCAGAAAATCTTTGTGTTAAAGGGAACTTGTCACCCCCCAGGGCATTTTTAAGTAAAAGAGCCACCTTCAGTAGCAATAAGGCTGCATTCTGTGAAGGTGGCTCTTATGTTTCTGATCCCTACTAACACTGAAATATTGACTTTTATAAATTGCACCCCATACCTGTATTGAGTCCCAGAGGTATGGTGTCTCCCCCTGTATCAGCCGCCTCCAAGCCATCCATCTTCCACCTCTTGCGTCTGTGTGTCACCTCCCCCTGTGTTGCTGTTACATGCCGGCACCTGCGCTGTGCCAACAGTTCCAGGGCAGTGCGCACTGCTGAAGGTGGCTCTTTTACTTAAAAATGCCCTGGGGGATGACCAGTTTCCTTTAACAATGAGAACAGCAAAAAAGGCAAATACAATTCTAGGATGTATCAACAGAAGCATACAGTCTAGATCACGTGAGGTCATTATTGCCCTCTGCTCCTCTTTGGTCAGACCTCATCTGGAATACTGTGTCCAGTTTTGGGCACCACATTTTAAAAAAGACATCAACAAACTGGAGCAAGTTCAAAGGAGAGCCACCAGAATGGTGACCAGTCTGCAAACCATGTCCTATGAGGAACGGTTGCAGGATTTGGGAATGTTTAGCTTGCAAAAAAGAAGACTGAGAGGAGACTTAATAGCTGTCTACAAATATCTCAAGGGCTGTCACATTGTAGAATGATTATCTTTATTCTCATTTGCACAAGGAAAAACTAGAAGCAATGGGATGAAACTGAATGGGAGGAGACACAGATTAGATATTAGAAAAAACTTTTTGACAGTTAGGGTGATCAAGGAGTGGAACAGGCTGCCACGAGAGGTGGTAAGTTCTCCTTCAATGGAAGTCTTCAAACAGAGGCTGGACAGACATCTGTCTGGGATGATTTAGAGAATCCTGCTTTGAGCAGGGGGTTGGACCAGATGGCCCAGGAGGTCCCTTCCAACTCTACCATTCTATGATTCTATGAACTGGACTAGAGCCAAAGGAATAGAAACTGTAAAGAAAGGTCATAAAAGAAGCTTATGGCAGTAATCATGACATCACCAATCCAAAATGAATTATTTCTAGCTAAACCTAATTAATAGGAGGAAGGGGACTAAAGTGGAAAATAATCAAAGTTTGGGTAACCGTAATGGGGTTTAACATCCCCCCCAGGAAACGTGGAAAAAGGAAAGTGCTCTATGGTTGCACCACATGGTCAATAGTCATGCCTACTTGCAGGGGTTAAGGAGAACAAAGTTTGCAGGTTACTGCTTTTGTAGCTGATTTGTTCTGACTCAGATACAGATTACAGGATCACCAGTGATGCTAAACTGTGGGACTCGGCCCTCTCAGTCATGAGCACTCAGAGAAAAGAAATGCACACCAGTTGTAAAGAAAACAATTCTGCTTATTACCACATAGGCAGGTTTCTTCTAACATTTACAAATAGGTGTATTTCCAACTGTAAATTCCCATCAACTTCCACCTTCTCACAAACATGTTATGAGATTTTTTAGCTATTATGTCTTTCTTAGTGCACTACCAATAACACACAGTTTTCTCATTGTATATGACATAGGAAAATATTAGAGCAAATGTTTAATGTCAAGAACAATATGAAACAGAAGCTGAGACTATGAGACTAGTTAGTACAAAAAAAAGAATATAGAAAAATATTGGTGGCCAGAGGTGGGCATGAAAGTTCACTTGAGGAACCCCATTCTCCAGATTTGGTGTGATGTAGCTAGATTTTGCTAAGGTTCAATCTTTACATAATAACTGCAGATAAAAGCTGATGATCAATCTAACACTAAAAAGTAGCAAGCAATAATTGAATGTGACTTATGGTAACCCTGAGCAAACAGGAAGACATCACTGGTTTATATTAGGTAGTTAAAGAACAAGTTCACTCCTGCTTTCTGCTTCTCTGTAAAATGCAAACAGCATAAATTAAAATAAGCATGATATGATCAATTTAATAATTCTTGAAAATAACTTTCAAAGTCAACAAATTCTACTTAAAGGGAACCTGTCATCATGATTTAGCTATGCAATGTATTGGGATCACTGCTAATTACATTTCAAATCAACCTATCATAAAAGGTAAAAGTTGTAGGGTTAGGGTAAAAATGCAGTGTGATCTCAGCATGTTATTGATAAATTACCTGAATCAGTTCAAAATGCTGCAACTCAAAGGAATACTCTAGCCGAATGCACTATTATCATGCACACAACAACGTTATTGACATCTTAATGGAAGCAGGTAGGAGAAGAAGAGGTACTAAAGACAAGGAAATGTTTAGAAACACTCCTAATACATTGTAGGGCCAAGCCTGATGATTCTTTAAAAAAAAATGTTTGCTTCTTTGTAATTTATCTACGGGATGCAATTTATAAACCATCCACATTCTTCAGATATCTCCGGCAGTCACATAGATAATGTTTGTAGTGGTGGTGCACATGTGCAGCCATTTTCCAATTCATATCATATATATTCTCATAAGTAGACTTCAGTGGGACCACGTTGCCATCAGCTAGTTATAAGAGATGAGCGAACCTTTCAAGGTTCGGTTTCACCAAACAGAGCACCATTCACCGAACAGTTCGACAAACGTACCCAAACCCCATTAGATTCAGTGGGAGACAAAACCAAACGCTTAGACAACAACTTAAGGGGGACAAAAAGTTTCCAAAACAGCTAAAATTAGGGGCAAACACCATGAAACGTGGCACCAATTGACCCACAGTAAAAATTTGTAAATGGCCCAGCATGAGGTATCAGGGTATGTGTTAGGGTTCGATTTCCAGCTGCTGCACAATTGGAGTCTCAAACCCGTCCCGCTGCGGTCTCCCATTCATCTCCGGCCGCAGTGGAGCCTGCTCAGCAGAGACGTCGGTCCAGGCGTCTTGCCCACTCCACTACTGGGCAGTGACTTACTGCTGCTTTTCCTGGATCTGCTATTATAGCCAGTGCTGGAGCAGCCGTCTTTGAGACAAAGTCCTGCGTTTTCCCATCTGAGCATGCCCAGAGTGAGATCTCTCATTGGAGATCAGGGGTCACATGTTCAGGTGCTGCAGCGGCTCCTATTGGTCCGCCAGGAAGGTCATGTAGCTACGTGTGTTTGTAACAGCTTCTCATTGGTCCTTGTTCCTGGAAGGTCCTGTAGCTGTTGCTATAAAAGGGTAGCATGGCTGGGCCGCCATGCGCTAATATCAACCATTGTATGCTATGCGCCAGTATGGTCATGTGTATGTGTGTATAGGGACCCGGCTGAAATAAGCCACTAGAATACCGACTTAATCGGTGAGGAGTTTGGTGTGCTGGTTGGTCAGGGTCGGTGTCCTAGATGCCCTAGATTACCGGCATAACCGGTGAGGAGTTTGATTGCCGTATTCAGGGTCTGGCGTTCAGACGCCATAGATTGCGGGTGACTCCCGCGAGGACATTAGCGCATGACCACGTATTATGCTCGCTAGCAATTAACCGTGTACCTGAGAGCTTGACAGGACACGGTACTTTTTCTCAGCGGCTCTGTGACGTAACAGGGTTCGCTTTTGACGCTAGACAGCGCCCTAGCGTGTTTACTTTGCGGCTCACTAAAGCTAAGTGAGTTCGCACCTATCGCCATATAGCGCTGTGGCATCCCGTTAGCGGCTCTGGGATTAACAGAGTTCGCACTTACTGCCACAACGCGCTACGGCGTTTATTTTTGGCGATTCTGCGGGATAACAGAGTTTGCTACTTTCGCCATCTTATTAGCAGCGGGCTTCGCCTGCACGGTGGACCCCGGGCTGCGAACGCACCTTTCTATTATATCTATTAGGTGCGTTCCGCAGACCCTAACAGTATGCACCAGCATTTATAGCTTGGAATTGAATTTTCAATAATTCAATAAGTACCTGGTAGTTAAGAGAGCTGTGTAAGCCTTCTCAGCTGCGAGACCTCACACCTCATTCAAAACCTAATTTTTTTTTTATTCCAGCCACACTCAGATGGCACAAACATCAATTTAACAGACTACTATTGGTAGAAAAATGTAAGAATTGTAACACATGTAGTTGACTGATTAATTGACCCACAGTAGAACCTTTCATAATGGTACAGCAGCAGTCAGCCATGAGCCAAATATGAGGCATCAGGGTCTGCGTCAGCATTTACAGCTTTGAATTGAAGTTTCAATTAAGACGAAATGGGTGAGGGACCGGTGTAAGCCTGCTGTGTTGGGAGCACTAATACCTCATGCAACATCTTAAACGTGATTTTTGATCAGCCACACTCAGGTGGCACAAATATCAGCATGGTATACCACAAATATTATACAAATGTAAGTGTTAGGGTTCGATTTCCCGCTGCTGCACAAGGGGAGTCTCGAACCCGTCCCGCTGCGGTCTCCCATTCATCTCCGGCCGCAGTGGAGCCTGCTCAGCAGAGACATCGGTCCAGGCGTCTTGCCCACTCCTCTACTGTGCAGTGACTTGCTGCTACCTTTCCTGGATCTGCTATTATAGCCAGTGCTGGAGCAGTCGTCTTTGGGACAAAGTCCTGCGTTTTCCCATCTGAGCATGCCCAGAGTGAGATCTCTCATTGGAGATCAGGGGTCACATGTCCAGGTGCTGCAGCGGCTCCTATTGGTCCGCCAGGAAGGTCATGTAGCTACGTTTGTTTGTAACAGCTTCTCATTGGTCCTTGTTCCTGGAAGGTCCTGTAGCTGTTGCTATAAAAGGGTAGCATGGCTGGGCCGCCATGCGCTAATATCAATTATTGTATGCTATGCGCCAGTGTGGTCATGTGTATGTGTGGATAGGGACCCGGCTGAAATAAGCCACTAGAATACCGACTTAATCGGTGAGGAGTTTGGTATGGTAGCTGGTCAGGGTCGGTGTCCTAGATGCCCTAGATTACCGGCATAACCGGTGAGGAGTTTTGATTGCCGTATTCAGGGTCTGGCGTTCAGATGCCATAGATTGCGGGTGACTCCCGCGAGGACATTAGCACATGATCACGCTTTATGAACGCGTAGCACTTAACTGTGTACCTGAGAGCCTGACAGGACACAGTACTTTTTCTCAGCGGCCCTGTGACGTAACAGGGTTCGCTTTCAACGCTAGACAGCGCCCTAGCGTGTTTTCTTTGCCACTCAGTTGTGTCTAGTGAGTGCGCACACATCGCCATATAGCGCTGCGGCTCTCCTTCTAGCGGCTCTGTGGAGTAACAGAGTTCGCACTTATTGCCACAGCGCATCACGGCGTTTATGTTGGCGACTCTGCAGGATAACAGAGTTTGCTTCTCGCGCCATTTCTACTAGCAGCAGGCTCCGCTTGCACGGTGGACCCCGGGCTGCGAACGCACCTCTCTACTTTATATATTTGGTGTGTTCCGCAGACCCTTAACAGTAAGGATAGTAACACAGGTAGTTGACTGAAAGTAATAGCAAGCCTGTTGGTCTGCGAACCCTACTGCTACAGGCAACACACGTGAAGGAGACCAAATTGGAGTACTAACATTTCCCAAAATTATTGACACACACCACTAAGGTGTCATCAATTTCCCAGAGAAGAAATATTATAATTGTGCAGTTTTTTGAAAACTTCAGTTGCTGAACAGTCTACTCTACTCCCTTTCTTTGGCAGTCGCACAGCAGTATTATTATTATTATTTATTGCTTTGGCACATTTATGTGAAAAGAGTATACATAATAAAAACAAGTACAATAATCTTAAACAATACAAGTCACCAACTGCTACTGAAGAAGAGAGGAACCTGCATGTGTGAAATCACAGTCTACAAAGGATGAGTGAGGATACAATTGGTGAGGGTTAAGCTGCTTGTGCAGTGGTATGGTGGAGCGATGGTTAGTGTAGGCTGTAGGCTTGTCGGAAGAGGTATTTCTTTAAGTTCCGTTGATGAATCCCATGGTAGGTGAGAGTATAATATGTTGAGGGACGCAGTTTCAGAGTAGAGGGGATCTACTGGAGAAATCTAGTATGCGATTGAGGGAAGAGAAGATAAAATGGGAGTAGAGAATGCGATCTTGTGATAATCGAAGGTTGCGTGCAGGTAAGTACCAGGAGACTAGGTCACAGATGTATGGAGGAGACAGGTTTTGGATTGCTTTGCATGCCATTGCCAATCTTAAGGTTCAGACCTGGAGTCACTGGGCAATGGGGAGCCAGTGCAGGGATTGACAGAGTGGAGAAGCCAGGGAATAGCAGGGTGACAGGTGGATTAGTCAGGCAGCAGAGTTTTGAATAGATTGGATGGGTGCGATAGTGTTAGAAGGGAAAGTTGGAGTCGACAGGAAGGGGAAAGGACTTGGATCTCAGATTTGAAGGAGAGATCACGGTCAAGCCATTGATTTTGATGGATAAGTCAGTTGGGGGGGTTGGATGAGAAGATGGAAAGATGATGAATTCGGTTTTATCCATGTCAAGATTTAGTAGTCTAGCAGAGAAGAAAGATGAAATAGCGAACTGACATTGTAGAATTCTGGTATGTAAGGAGGTGAAATCAGGTCCAGATAGGTAGATTTGTTTGTCATCAGCATAGAGGTAATACTGAAAGCTGTGAGACTCCATGAGCTAACCGAAGGTGTAGATGGAGTAGATCAGGGGTCCTAAAACTGAACTTTGGAGGCCACTAACATATAAGGGGCGAGATAAGAAGGTGGTGTGTGAGAGTTTCTCATGTCTGTTAGGTATGCAGAGATCCAAACTAGGCCAAGTCTGTGATGCTAAGAGATGAGCGAGTCTGTAGTAAGAGGAAATAGTTCACATTGTCGAAGGCAGATGACATGTCCAGGAGGAGGAGGACAAAGTAGTGTTGATTGGATTTGGCGGTTAGTAGGTCATTGTTGACTTTGGTCAGGGCAGTTTCAGTGGAATGGTGTAGTCGGAAGCAAGATTGTAAGCGGTCAAAGAGGGAGCAGGAGGACAGATTTGAGGACATTTCAAAATGACAGTTCAAAATGGATGTGTTGTTACACTAATTTTAAGGCATAGAGGAGAAGTTATAATAGCTATACACAAAGGATGGGGCAAGGGAGGACTTTTTGAGGATGGGTGTGATGGAGGTATGTCTGAAGCATGAGGGGAAGACAACAGTTGTTAGTGACATGTTGAAATTGTGGGTTTGTTTTGGGATGAAGACTGTTCTAAGGTTTGGAATGAGGTGGGTCAGGATTTAGTCAAGTTCACAGGTGGTGAGACGTGATTTGGAGAGTTAAGTTGAAAGTTGATCTTCCATGATGGTGAAGTTGGTTTTGGAGGAGGAGAGTTGAGTACTTATGAAGAGGGGCTGTGGGGACTTTCGGCATAAGCTTTGCCTTATGTTGTCAATCTTTTGCTTAAAGAATGCGGCAAAGTCTTCAGCTAAGATGAGTGGTTAGGGAGGGGGATCTGGGGATGAGGAGAGAATTGAATGCACTGAATAGCTGTTTAGTGTTGGGAGACAGGGATGATCTGAGACATGAGAAGTAGGTTTATTTTGGTGCAGTGAGTAGTTGCACAGCATTTTGACTACTTCTGTTAGTAGACGGGTTACTCGACTCCCTTTCTTTGGCAGCTGCACAGGGTATGCCTTGTAGATGAGGAACAGAATGTGTTCCAGTGTATGGTAAGCTCTGCATCAAGTGACCTTTCTTCCTCTTCCTCCACCTTAACATAAACACACACTACAGTCCTCATAAGTGGCACCCCAACTGTCGTAGGTTCCCCCCCGCATCACAACTCTCCAGCCGCCCACCTGCCTGAGGGGAACCACAGATAGGCAAGTCTTCAGAGCTGTTTGCACATTCTATTCATAGGCATCACAGTTCTGCTTCAAAGATTCACAGACTCAAAGGAGGAAAGCATCTGCACCGATGGGAAAAATTTTTTGCATTTGGATCCAGGACTGGATGAAGTAGGGTCCGAACAAAATCAAAAAAATACTAGCAACGGGCAGAGATGCTTACTTGCCCAGGACTCCAAACAAATGCGCTATCAGGATGCAGTGGACCCATGTAGTTAAGATGGCGGCCACACAGGTGCAGAATTACCGATGAGGCAACCACTCACAACCTACTAATCCCAATGGGGGAGTGGCTGCTTGGCAAATTACTGCACAAAAAAGACTTGTATGTGGCGCTGTTCACTCAATGGAAATGCACAGCATCCAGGTTAACAGCCCATTAGTGACGTCCTTCTATTAGATCAGGCGGGCTGCCCAGCGCTATCCAAATGCATTCCATGTGAAAAGACACCACAGTTTGCAAGACCAAATGGGCCCAACTGCACCATGAAAAAAAAGTGCAAAAAAACACATATAAAAATATGTGAGGTATTAGTTAATATTTTGGCCAAAATACGCAAGCTCGTAACCTCTGTCAAGGATCCACGTGCATACGAGTCCTAACACTAAACAAATATAGCACAAAAAGAGGATTTAGAGATCTTCCAAAAATTCAAAAAAATACTAGCAAAAGGCAGAGATGGTTACCTACCTGGGCCTTCAAACAAATGCACTATCAGGATGCAGTGGACCCATGTAGTTAAGATGGCGGCAACACAGGTGCGGAAATACCGATGAGGCAACCACTCACAACCTGACAATCACAATGGAGGGAGTGGCTGACTGACATATTACTGTACAAGAAAGACGAAAGACTTGTATGTGGCGCTGTTCACACAATGGAAATGCAAAGCATCCAGGTTAACAGCCTATTGATGACACCCTTCTATTAGATCAGGTGGGCTGCCCAGCGCTATCCAAATGCATCTCATGTGAACAGATACCACAGTTTACAAGACCAAATGGACCTAACTGCACCCTGGAAAAAAATGTTAAAAACTCATATAAAAATATGTGAGGTATTAGTTAATATTTTGGCCAAAATAAACAAGCTGGTAACTCATGTCAAGGGTCACCACGCTTACGAGTCCTAACACTAAACAAATATAGCACAAAATGAGGATTTAGAGATACTCCAAAAATTAAAAAAATACCAGCAAAAGGCAGAGATGCTTACCTGCCCAGGCCTCCAAATAAATGCACTATCAGGATGCAGTGGACCAATGTAGTTAAGCAAAACAAAATCTAGACTCTCATCACCAGACGTTGATCCTGATGATGCTCAAATACCTGAGGCGCACATGGATTGTACTGTGCTACCAGGGCTGGAAGAGGAGTATGGTGATTATCAGGGTGAGGAATGGGAGAGCAGTGAGGATGATGATTAGGTTGTACATCCCACTTGGTGTAAACCTAGAGGCATGCAGCTGAGTAGCTCATCAAAGGAGGTAGAGGAGTAGTAAGTCAAGTAGGTTATGTTGCGGCTTCCCATAAAGACAGTGAGTGATGCAAATATGACCCACACTGCATCCTAAGTCACAACTCTGGCTGTGGCAAGCAGCGGTCGCAGGTATGAAGTTTGCAGGGGCATCAACATGCATGAACTGGAACATGCACAATTAACATGCATCAGTCTGGCAATGTTACTGCCCTAAAATGTGGACTAGCGGGCGTCGACAACCACCGGCTGGCCCATTAACCACATCTGCTGCTTCTTCTCCTCTGTCAATGTGGCAAGTGTTCTCACACAGTTCTCCATCCGCAGAACCTCCACTTGTTTACTTGCTGCAGTCGTGAGTGAGAGCCCTTCAGTTGTTGCGGAAGTGGACATGCCTAATGTTTTTGCCTGATCTCAAACAGCGAGCACATCACATATTTCTCAATCCACCATGACATCCGCACCAGCACCTCACTCACAGTCCAGCAGTTTGTCATGTTCACCCTACACCCTCTGTCAGCACAGCAGCCAGCCCTCATTTGTGCAGTTGTGCTCACGTAAAAGATTGTTTCCTCCTACACATGGCAAAGCTAAGAGCTTGAACTTCACCATCTTCGATGTACTAATAATAATAAGCTCTATTTATGTAGTGTAAACATATTCCGCATAGGTTTACAAGTCAGCAGTTCATATATAATAGTCATTAGTTACAAAGTTAAGGATAATCAAACAGTTAAAGCAAAAATAATGACGACCGTGCTTTTCAGAGCTTACAATCTACAATGAGGTGGTTGTGACACAAAGTACAGGTGCTTATTTACATTGATGGTCCAGCCATCTTGAGGAAATGGGGTCTATATTGGGTGATGTCCAGACCTCAGAGAACTTTTGTGAACATATGAGAACAGTAGGAACTCTCCATTTTTATCTCTCCACTTACGGCATCTTGACATAATTGATTGAGGTTCCTTGGTTTAGGGTTGCTGCCAGAATGTATTCTGCAATTTTGGATTATATACAGGTGCTTTTCACAAAACTAGAATATCATCAAAAAGTCAAATTATTTCAGTTCTTCAATACAGAAAGTCAAACTAATATATTATACAGAGTCATTACAAACAGAGTGATCTATTTCAAGTGTTTATTTCTGTTAATGTTGATGATTATGGCTTACCACCAATAGGGTCGGCATTTGGGGCAGGCAGACAAGTGTACAGCATTCCTTACAGTGAATAATGCTGTGCATTCTCTGTAGTCCCAGAGTGTCTCTTCCAAACCCCCATCCATTCCCCCCTCTCTCTTCCTGCACTAGTCTCCAGTTAGAAATTGAGAGTGAAGGGGAGGGGCCTTCTCACAGCAGAGCAGAGTTCAGAGCTGGGGCAGGAAAATGCCTGCAGCCCTGTGTTTGTCCTCTCCTCCTCATCATGGCTGCTCCAAAACAGCAGGACCTGGTAAGTATACATATATTTGTGTATCTGTATGTGTACATGTGCAGGATACAGTGTGTGTGTATGTGTATTGTAAGCTTTTCAGGGGATATAGCTCTGGGATCGCCGTCCGGGTAGACGGAGTGGCACGGAAACAGTTCATTCACAGACAGCAGTTCTGGTAAAAACTGGCCGCAACCAGTTTTATTAAAGTCCACAGCAAACAGAACATAAGCAAAACCAAATCATAAACATAAGCCCTGGGCTTCTCCAGCCACTTACTACACTTAGATAGATTTCCCTCTCTATCCGGGTCCAGACTCTAACAGCCTGTCCCCAAAACAACACATATGTTCAGTAGTTACCAGCATCGAGTTTCACAGAGTCTCCTCCTTGTGTCTGAAGGCATATCCAACGTCCAGACTTGAGAGAGCTCCCCTCCTATTCAGCAGCTATCCGCATGGATTCTCACAGAGACTACTCCTGTGTCCGGGGTACATCGAGCACCCAGACTGAGACAGCTCATACTCCTGGAGACTCCTTCTTGTGCCTGGACTCCTTGTCGAGACTAAGTGAGCTCTCTGTCTGTGTTCGCAGACACCTACTTCTGGTCTCCTAATTAACAGCTGAGTGGTTTCAGGCCTGAGCTGCAAATGTGTACTGAATGTAAGGTGTAGTGACCTTTCTCTACCACTAGGTTTACGAAGCCATACATTTCCCTTATACCAGTCAGCAAAGTATCTAGGTGAAATGTACACCCCATTCAACACACATATTCTCACTGTCTCACATATCCCCCCCCTCTTCTCCAGACCGGAGGGCTGGTCATCCAGACCGGAGGGCTGGTCAACAATCCAAAAGAGACAGTGAACTCTGGACCAGTCATGGCCTTCATCAGCTTCATCTTCACTACTGTCATCTGTATCTTCACCTGAGCCATAGCCAACATCAGCTTTCTCTTCATCTGAAGCATCCGCATTACCCTGTACCCTCCCAGGCCTATGCTCTCTGCGTGCCTCGCGTATCCTGCACGGTTTCATCTTGACCTTAGGGCCGGGCTCAGTTTCGATATAGTGCCTGGCCAGAGAAGTACGACCCGGCACATCAGAACACTTCTGCTGACTCTTCCTCAGAAACTCACGTACCTCCTGTCCTTGGTGCACTGACCATGTGTCACCAACTATCACAGAAGGTATAGGGGGTTTTTCACTTTTCTCTAGTTCCCCTTGAACCCTCTTTAGCACATCTATTTTCTTGAATATCGGTTGACTCATAAAGTCTATTTCACAGACCTTAAGCTCCTCTGCCATGGTCTCTGACCATTTTAAGCTACACTGTTCAAATGATTGGGACTGTAGAAGGAGCTGATCGTTTTTCTTTTGCAGTACACATAATTCATCCGCTAAGTCTCCAGCTGAATTGTAATGTTCTACCGTGACAACAGCATTCTTATATAGAGCCTTAGACTTATTGAGCAGCATTTGCTCTTGCAACGAAGAGATTCCCTGTATTCTTCCTTTTACTTCATTGACTTTCTCACGAAGATGCTCATGGCTTTCATCACACTCCTTCATCACAGTTTGGAGTTTTTTCTGAGAAGTAATCAATTCATCTGGTACCTGTTGGACGTCCTTTATGTCTTTGGCCCCTTGTTCAGGCTCTTCTGGTAGAACATGCTCAGAAGCCCTACCGTCAGTCTTACATTCTACCTCTTCAGTCACATCATTATGGTCTCCAATATTTCCATTTATTCCGGCTTTCAAGTTCTCCTTGATAGCTGCATCTGTATACTCAGAACCCGCCGGATTCTTCTCTTCCACCACGTTCTGCATCCCATCTGAGCTCCCGTGTGTCTGCAGCGGCAACGGAGTGACACATCGCTTTTCCCATTTGTTGGGACGTGGCTCCGATGTAGACTCCATGAAAGTGCGCTTGAGCTCACCAACGCCAGCCTGATGTCTCAAAATCTCATCTTGTGACTTATCCAGATCCTTGGTGTCACTCGGGAACACCGCTGGGGCTCCGGGCGCCGAACTTCCAGCCTGAGCTTCACGAGTTGCAGCTACTGATCCGAACCGCAACCCGTCCACGCCGCTGTCTTTGGCAGAAACAGATTCCTGGACAGAGTCAGTCCCCATATCTTCAGTCTTGTTCCTCACAGCTTCACTTGAGACCTCAGCTTCTGATGAGGCATCTGGCTTGGTGACTACCACTTCTATGGCTTTTTCCACCTCTGCAGCATCTCCCTCAGAGTCCTTGGCACGATACAGATCCACACCATACCTTGGTAACTTCACATTTCCAACAGCATCTACTTGGGCTGTGTTCAGTTTCAGAGTCCTGCCTTTAAAGCTCAGCTCTCCTCCTTTCACCTTAGTCTTCGCCAGGGAACCGGCCAACTGTAAAACATCTTCAGATGCCATCTTCTGTCCGACTGCAAGGTCAGCATCAGCCTTCCTCTCAGGACTCTCAACCTCCTCTGCTACCATGCCTTCCTCATTTGCACTGGTTGCTTGATTGTCATCAGATGATTCACTATCACTACCACTATCCCTGTCTGACCCCTTTTTCTCAGCCACATCTGGCTCACTTTCAGGGTTATACACTTCATTTTCATTCACATCCTGCTCACTGTCAGGGTTATACAATTCATTCTCCTTCACATCCTGCTCACTTTCAGGGTTATACACTTCATTTTCATTCACATCCTGCTCACTGTCAGGGTTATACAATTCATTCTCATTCACATCTTGATCTGGAACCTTAGTTAACATGTCATCCACAACATTAACTTCACCATCTGGTCCCTGGTTTCCCTCAGGTGGTCCCTCAAGTATGTGACTATGTGACAACCCCAGCACTATACTTCCATATAGCTCAGGTACTAGGAGCTGGCTCACGACCTCTCCCTGGACTTCAGTGTCCCTATACAACAGGTGAGTGTTTATGGCAACATGAGGAAACCTCTCCTCAGAGCCAGGCTCTTGGGAAACCTCATTTAGAACATTTATATTTTCCTGGGCCGTTTTAAGAGAGGGGTCTCGCCACTGCTCACTCTCAAAATTGTCACAGGACACAGGTAAGTCAGGGACACTCGGTTCCCGAGAACCACCATCCTCGTCTCCCAACATCACCTGCAAAGGAATTTCATCACTATCACAGTCATCATTATTATCAATATCATTATCAGCATCATTATCATGGTCATCATCATTATCATGATCATCATCATCATTATCATCATCATCATCATCATTATCACATAAGTTTAACGGCCCACTAGCATTGTGTTCCGCCCCTCGGGACTGCGCACCCTCAATAGGAGCTTCATCACACTGTCCATCAGAAACATTTTTCCCCCAGAGACCCTTAGATCGGGAAAGTCATTACCCAATATGACGGGGTGCACCCGGTTCTTCACTACCCCCACTTCACATGAAACCTCCCCGCGTTTGGGGATCAAGTCCACGACAGTCTCTGGGTAGACTTTGGTGTCTCCATGGACACACACCACACTCAGGTGTTTATCAGGGATGAAGTCCCTATCAATCAGGCTGTCCCATACGGAAGTCACTGGACTCTCTGAGTCCAAGAGGGCCTGTGCTGGGCAGTCATTTACAACCACCGGGGACCCCTGTGGTCCAGTCTCTTCGGCTGAGGTGGACACACACACAGGCTCTGCGCAGGGAGAGAGGGATCCGCCAACATCACAACACATAGGCTCCCCCTCTATTGGACAGTTGGCTGCAATTTCACGACATCTCCAACACTGTCCATCACACTCTCCCACCCACACGACCCCAACAGCTGGAACGCTCTTACCGGGAGAGTTCGGCGTCCAGGAACTCCGAAGTGACGACCTCTCAGACGGCTGGTCACGGAGGCAGTCTTTGGTGGCGAAGGCCCTCTCCATCAGACTGACCAGACGATTGGCGTCCTGGTGGTCTCTTTGTCCGACCTCTGGCTGTACCTCAGGAGGACGTGCTTGGGTGTAGCGGTCCACTATCACCTTTTCAACTCCATAATCAGGTTTGCTGACTGCAGACTCCCAACTGCATCTCCAGTCATGAACTCCCCTGGCACGGGCTGTCACCGTAACACCCAGCCGGGTAAGAATCTCCGCTTTCAGCTTGGCATAGTCTTGGCTGTCCTGCTCGCTCAGGTCAGCATAGGCCCTTTGGGGTTCTCCAATCAGATAGGGTGCGACCATCATGGCCCATTCAGATAGGGGCAGATTCTCCTTCTCTTCCAGTCCCTCAAACCTAGTGAGATATACCTCCACATCATCACGAGGTGTCATCTTTTTCAGGGACCGTCTTACCGCCTTCTTTACAGCGGACAATGCAGGTGACTTTGCAACATTACTTTGGGACGATGCGCTGCAAGTCTTTTGTAGTGCTGCAACCTGCTCAAAAAACAACCGGTTATTCTCCTGCTGCTGCTGCTGCAGGAATTGCTGCTGGGCCTGCTGCATGCGCTGCTGGTGCTGCAGGCACTGCCGCTCCATGCTCTGCTGCATGCTCCGCTGGGCCTGGACCAGGTACTCAACGAGCTCCTCCATACTGCCGGACTTATCTGTCTCAACCACGGCAGTCTTATGTTGCACATTAACTTGCGCCATTTGTTCAAACAGCGCCTCCATGCTGTCAGACTTCTCTGTCTCAACAACGGCAGTCTTCACTCAAGACATACACACTCCACAGTCTTTTCCACAGAAAATTCAGCCTTGCTGTGCAGACACATTTTTTTTTTTTTCTTTGCAAAGTCTATTAGGGCTACTGTCTCTTTAAGACTGCTCCAATCAGACGTTTTTTGCTGACACACTTTTTTTTTCTCTGCTGCTGCTTCAACAGTCTTCTCTCCTTTATTGCTGTCTCTAAGCCACTGTGCTGCACGCACATTCCAGCACCAATTGTAAGCTTTTCAGGGGATATAGCTCTGGGATCGCCGTCCGGGTAGACGGAGTGGCACGGAAACAGTTCATTCACAGACAGCAGTTCTGGTAAAAACTGGCCGCAACCAGTTTTATTAAAGTCCACAGCAAACAGAACATAAGCAAAACCAAATCATAAACATAAGCCCTGGGCTTGTCCAGCCACTTACTACACTTAGATAGATTTCCCTCTCTATCCGGGTCCAGACTCTAACAGCCTGTCCCCAAAACAACACATATGTTCAGTAGTTACCAGCATGGAGTTTCACAGAGTCTCCTCCTTGTGTCTGAAGGCATATCCAACGTCCAGACTTGAGAGAGCTCCCCTCCTATTCAGCAGCTATCCGCATGGATTCTCACAGAGACTACTCCTGTGTCCGGGGTACATCGAGCACCTTGACTGAGACAGCTCACACTCCTGGAGACTCTTTCTTGTGCCTGGACTCCTTGTCCAGACTAAGCAAGCTCTCTGTCTGTGTTCGCAGACACCTACTTCTGGTCTCCTAATTAACAGCTGAGTGGTTTCAGGCCTGAGCTGCAAGTGTGTACTGAATGTAAGGTGTAGTGACCTTTCTCTACCACTAGGTTTACAAAGCCATACATTTCCCTTATACCAGTCAGCAAAGTATCTAGGTGAAATGTACTCCCCATTCAACACACATATTCTCACTGTCTCTCATAATATAGTATGTGCGTGCATATATACAGTATATAGTATGATTGTGTATATCTGTGGTGTATTTGTGTGTGTATATACAGTACGACCAAAAGTTTGGACACACCTTCTCATTCAACGATTTTTCTGTATTTTCATGACTATGAAAATTGTAGAATCACACTGAAGGCATCAAAACTATGAAGTAACACACGTGGAATTATACATTACACTTAACAAAAAAGTGTGAAACAACTGAAAATATGTATTATATTCTAGGTTCTTCAAAGTAGCCACCTTTTGCTTTGATTACTTCTTTGCACGCAGAAAAGGTGAACGGATGGACTCTATATGCCTGGTTCCCACCGTGAAGCATGGAGGAGGTAGTGTGATGATGTGGGGGTGCTTTGCTGGTGACACTGCTGGGGATTTATTCAAAATTGAAGGCATACTTAACCAGCATGGCTACCACAGCATCTTGCAGCAGCATGCTATTCCATCCGGTTTGCGTTTAGTTGGACCATCATTTATTTTTCAACAGGACAATGACCCCAAACACACCTCTAGGCTGTATAAGGGCTATTTGACCAAGAAGGAGAGTACTGGGGTGCTACGCCAGATGACCTGGCCTCCACAGTCACCAGACTTGAACCCAATCGAGATGGTTTGAGGTGAGCTGGACCGCTCACCGCTTCAATTTTGAATAAATCCCCAACAGTGTCACCAGCAAAGATCCCCCACATCATCACACCACCTCCTCCATGCTTCACGGTGGGAACTAGGCATGTAGAGTCCATCCGTTCACCTTTTCTGCGTTCAAAGCAGTAATCAAAGCAAAAGGTGGCTACTTTGAAGAACCTAGAATATAAGACATATTTTCAGTTGTTTCACACTTTTTGTAATGTATAATTCCACATGTGTTAATTCATAGTTTTGATGCCTTCAGTGTATTTCTACAATTTTCATGGTCATGAAAATACAGAAAAATCTTTGAATGAGAAAGTGTGTCCAAACTTTTGGTCTGTACTGTATATATGCATGTACATTTATATTTATTATTATAGCGCCATTTATTCCATGGCACTTTACATGTGAGGAGGGGTATACATAATAAATACAAGTACAGTAATCTTAATACAAGTCACGACTGGTACATAATGAGAGAGGACCCTGCCCGCGAGGGCTCACAATCTACAAGGGATGGGTGAGGTTACAGTAGGCGAGGGTAGAGCTGCTCGTGCAGCGGTTTGGTGGATCGGTGGTTACTGCAGGTTGCAGGCTTGTCGGAAGAGGTAGGCCTTCAGGTTCTTTTTGAAGGTTTCCATGGTAGGCGAGTGGTGTACATGTACATACAGTTTATAGTATGTGTGTCTGTGTATATTATATATGTATATTGCATGTGTGCAGTATAATGTGTAAATATATAAAGGGTATATGTATGTGAGAATACTGTATATACTGTATATAAAATGAATGTTTCTGTGTGTATATACTCTATATATGTGCTTGAAAACACTGTATGTGTCTGTATACTGTATATGCAGTATATGCAGTATATAGTTTATGTTTCTATATGTATAAAGTATATCTGATGTGTGTACATGTATAGTGTATATTTCTGTATATGTGCTACATATATAGTTCAGTAATTGTAGTGTTGCCATAATAGGGATCAGCAGTAGGGATGAGCGAGTAGTGAAATATCAATGTTAGTCAATTGAAAATGCAAGCAATTGTCTGCTGGACCCTACAAAGCAGTCTGCGGGCTGAGGAAAAGGCTAAAAAATGTGTAAATGTAAAAAAAAATGTATGCTGTAAACAAATGTATATAACATAGGGGCACCTGGTCAGGGGCAGCAAGAGTAGTTTTACACCACTGCTTCACTAGAATGTACAAACACTATTTGAAGTCCTGTTGTTTTTTGCTGTCAGAGAGGGACTCGTACGCCACTTATGCAGTGCCAGTGATATATCAGAAGGGCCGTAAGAGCGAGTGATGATGGAGCGATCTTCTGACAGCTAAGTGTGTAAGTGTAGGAAAATGGGCAACTCTTAATAAGAAATTTTTATTAGATAACAATTAAGGTACACAATCATAAAAACAGGAGAAGAGACATACAGGTGTGGCAGCACCATATGCACACTGGGAATTGTTCACAGGAAAAGTATACGCCCAATATAGTCAAATAGTAGCAAATATTAGGCAATATAGATACAAAATAAGGTGACTAGGATATTATATACATCCAAAGTTTATGAACTTGCCAATAATTCTCAAATGAGTTTATGGACAATAATGGTTAATCATATATCGTTATATTAAGCATATAGTCCTAGTCACCAAAATATTCAATATTAAACACTAGCCCAAACAAATTGTGTACTCACAGAAAGTAAGTGAGCACAGGAGCATATTGTCATCTCCCTGCTGCGAGGCGACCCTCAGGATTGGGCTTTTTCCCTGACACCTGGGGATCCTGTTTTGAATGATATTGATGTATTTTTTCAGGCTCTGGGGTTATTGTACGATGAACCTAATGTCACTGATCAAGCTGAAAAGATCTTGTTGGCATTAAATCAGGGTCTTGAAGAAGCTGAGTTGTACTGTCAGAAATTTAGAAAGTGGGCAGTCCTGACCAAATGGAATGATGATGCTTTGGCAGCCCTTTTTCGAAAGGGTCTGTCAGAAAAAGTAAATGACGTTATGGTTGGATTCCCTGTTCCCTCTGGTCTCAATGATTCTATGTCTTTGGCTATTCAAATTGACAGACGTTTGCGTGAGCGCAGAGGTATGCGTGAGATAGTGTTGCCTTTTACCAGCTCCTGAGCCCATGCAGTGTGATGGAGTGACTTCTGTGGCTCAGCGTCATGAGTTTCGTAAGCGCAATGGGTTATGTTTCTACTGTGGTGATGCTTCCCATGATATTTCTGTCTGCCCTAAGCGGGAAAGACGTTTTGCACACTCATTTGTCTTGGGTAGTATTCAGACTAAATTTCTTTGACTGTTACCCTGATTTGCTCCCTGTCCACATTTTCTGCTCAGGCTTTTGTTGATTCAGGAGCAGCTATTAACCTGATGGATTTTGACTTTGCCAAACGTTGTGGGTTTCCCATGATACCCCTGCGAAAGTCTATTCCCCTACTGGGCATTGATTCTACCCCTTTGGCGGAGAATAAACCCCAGTTTTCTACTCAGGTGATAATGAGGGTTGAACCAGATCATCAGGAGAGTTGCAAATTTCTGGTGCTGCATAATCTGCATGACATTATTGTACTAGGTTTCCCTTGGTTATAGTCTCATAATCCTGTTTTGGATTGGAAATCTGTGTCTGTGACCAGTTGGGGCTGCCAATGTGTTAATACTTACACTCCTGTTTTTTCTGCCTCTCCCCAGTCTCAGGATGTCCCTGACTTTTTGACTGATTTTTCTGATGTGTTTAGTGAAAGTAAATCTGCATCCTTGCCCCCTCACAGGAGCTATGATTGCGCTATTGAATTAGTGCCTGGTGGTAAATTTCCTAAAGGTCGCCTTTTTAATTTATCTGTACCTGAACACGATGCTATGCGATCTTATATCAAGGAGTCATTGGAGAAGGGTCATATCAGACCATCCTCTTCACCCTTGGGCGCCGTTTTTTTCTTTGTGGCCAAAAAGTATGGTTCATTGAGGCCGTGTATTGATTATCGCCTCCTGAATGAGATCACTGTTAAATATCAATTTCCGTTACCTTTGATTTCTGACCTATTTTCCAGAGTGAAAAGTGCTAGTTGGTTTACCAAGCTTGACCTCAGGGGGGGCGTATAATCTTATTCGCATTAAGCACGGGGATGAATGGAAGACGGCATTTAAGACCCCAGAGGGGCATTTTGAGTACCTAGTGATGCCCTTTGGGCTCACTAATGCTCCTTCCGTCTTCCAGTCCTTCATGAATGACATTTTCAGGGATTTTGTGGATAAATTTCTGATTGTTTATTTGGATGATATCTTGATTTTTTCCAATGACTGGGACATTGAGAGAATGCACTGTATGTGAAGGGATCAAAGTGTCTTTTTGGCGTACAGAAGATCTCATTTCTGGGATTCATTTTGTCTCCGTCTGTTATTGAAATGGACCCGGTCAAGGTTCAGGCCATCTGTGATTGGGTTCAGCCTACTTCATTGAAGGCTCTTCAGAGATTTTTGGGTTATGTCAATTTTTATCGTAAATTTATTGGTAATTTCTCTGGTATTGTTAAACCATTGACTGATTTGACCAAAAAGGGTTCCGATGTGGTGAGTTGGCCTCCTGAGGCAGTTTCTGCGTTTCAGGAACTTAAGCAGAGATTAATTTCTGTTCCTGTTCTACGGCAGCCT
>JARQOD010000008.1:31716923-31847460 GCA_033576555.1 Oophaga sylvatica
ACAAAAGCCTGAGCAGAAAATGTGGACAGGGACAAATCAGGGTAACGGTCAACAAAAAATTTAGTCTAACACAACCCAAAAACTGAGCTGAAAAACGTTTCCCCGCTTGGGGGCAGACGAAATAGAAAGGGCGTCCCCACAGTAGAAACATAACCCATTCATTTTCGAAACCAGACGCTGGCCCCAGAAGCCACTCTATCACACTGCATGGTTAGAACCCGGTTTTCCAAGGCAACACTATACCACGCATACCTCACGCTCACCAAACGTCTGTCAATTTGAATCGCTAATGACATAGAATCTTTTGAGACCAGAGGGACAGGGAAACCCACCATAACATCTTTTACATTCTCTGAAAGACCCTTCCGAAAAAGGGCTGCCAAGAATCATCATTCCATTTGGTCAGGACGCCCCACTTTCGAATTTCTGACAGTAAACTCAGATCCTCAAGCCCCTGATTTAATGCCAACAAGGTTTAATCATTGTCAGTGACTTTAGGTTCATCGTACAATAACCCCAGAGCCAGAAAAAAATGCATCAACATTACTCAAAACAGGTCCCCAGGTGTCAGGGAAAAAGCCAATCCTAGGATCGCCGCGCGGAGAGAGATAAAATTTTTGAACCTGCTTGCTGCTTCCCTGAGGACTTAGGTTTTAAGGCAAAAAACAACTTACAGTTTTTTTTTGAAATTCAGAATTTAGCTTGACCCCAAAAACAAATTGGGGATCCTAGGTTCCACAACCGGCAACCCTGCAAGATAGGTAGCAATACCCGAACTTCAGTGGCAACTGATCCACCGGCCAACAACTGTGCAAATTTCCATTGAAGAAAAAAAAATCCACAGCACCCAGAAAAAAGAGGGAAAAAAATGCAACAAAACAAAAAAAAATCTCGGGAAAATTTCTGACAACTTTTTTTTTTTTCACACTATTTTTCCCTTCTGTGAGTACCATAAAATTTTCATTTTGGCCGGTGATACTGTTATGATTTGGTAGCTGAGGAAAAGCGGGAAAAAAACGGCAATACACCAGAGAGGTTGGAATCCACTGGATTGCAGTACCCTTTACAAACCCCACCACAACTAAAGGCATCCGTGGAGCTTTCCTAATTTGGGTCCTAGACGCCTCTCACAGCCTGAGGGGTTAACTACCTAAAGAAGAAAAGGAAAGCTTTCTGCCCCGGAACAGATCCCCAAAGAACATAGGAAGCCCCCAAACATGTAATGGCGGTTAGACAAGAGAAAAACAGACACAGAAGAAAATAGTATGAGCAAACGTTGGGGCCCAACTTCCTAGAAAGTAAAGGATAGAAGGACACTTATTGCAATCCAAAAAACCGTAAAAAATACAACTCTACTAATTGCAAAAACACCTGAGATCCCCGACCTCTACCACCTAAATTAGTCTATGGTGTAACAAAACTAGCCGAGCCACAGAAAAAACTGGAAAAGGCAAACGAACAAACAACAGCTGGAGCCCGACCCTGGGCAGGTTCCGGGGTAACCAGGAGACTCGATTGGTGGGTCTTGTTATGATGGTCCCACCAATCACAGGTCACAGAACAATTGACCGCCTGTGCCCTGTCTCACCTGCCTGACCTGTGAGTGACCGTTCTGCAGGGGTCCTCACACTTGCTGAGGATTACTGCAGAGCGGTCATACAACAATCTCTCCTGTGCTGGCCTTGTATGCTGAAGACAAAGAAAAGAAGACAAAGAAAAGAAGAAAGAAGAAAAGAAGATAGAAAAAAGAAGAGAACTACAACCGTAAGTGTTGATCCCTCTCTTCCTCCCTCCCCATCCCCCTTCCCCCTCTTTTTAACCCCCTCCACCCCCCCTTTTGCGCCGCCTCCGTGCGCACACCCAGCCGCCGAGCGTTGATTGGTGACGCATTTCACCGATCACACTCGTGCTCTCAGCCCCCTTTGCGCCACCTCCGTGCGCACACCCTGCAGCCGGGGAACTTTGATAAGTGACGCAGTTCACTTATCAGAGCTCGTGTCCGGCGGGTTCCTTTTTTTTCACCCCCCCTTTGCGCCGCCTCCGTGCGCACAACCCAGCCGCCGAGCGTTGATTGGTGACGCATTTCACCGATCAACACTCGTGCTCTCAGCCCCCTTTGCGCCACCTCCGTGCGCACACCCTGCAGGGGCCGGGGAACTTTGATAAGTGACGCATTCACTTATCAGAGCTCGTGTCCGGCGGGTTTCCTTTTTTTCACCCCCCCCCTTTGCGCCGCCTCCGTGCGCACACGCAGGCCGCCGAGCGTTGATTGGTGACGCATTTCACCGATCAACACTCGTGCTCTCAGCCCCCTTTGCGCCACCTCCGTGCGCACACCCTGCAGCCGGCGAACTTTGATAAGTGACGCAGTTCACTTATCAGAGCTCGCGCCGGCTGTTTTCCTTTTTTTATTTTCACACCGCCTTTGCGCCGCCTCCGTTCCACATCTAGCAGCCGCCGAATTTTGATAAGTGACTCAGTTCACTTATCAGATCTCGTGCCGGCTGTTTTCCCTGTTTTTTTTTTCACCCCCTCCCTGCGCCACTCCCTTTGCGCCACATCTAGCAGCCGCCGAACTTTGACAAGTGACACAGTTCACTTATCAGAGCTCGCACCGGCTGTTTTCCTTTTCTTTTTTTTTTTTTTCCTTTTCTTTTTTCACCCGCCTTTTGCGCCGCCTCCGTTTCCACATTAGCAGCCGCCGAACTTTGACAAGTGACACAGTTCACTTATCAGAGCTCGCGCCGGCTGTTTTCCTTTTCTTTTTTTTTTCACCCCCTCCCTGCGCCACTTTCCCCTTTTCGCCACATGTAGCAGCCGCCGAACTTTGACAAGTGACACAGTTCACTTATCAGAAACTCGCACCGGCTGTTTTCCCTTTTCTTTTTTTTTTCCTTTTTCTTTTTCACCCGCCTTTGCGCCGCCTCCGTTTCCACATTTAGCACCGCCGAACTTTGACAAGTGACACAGTTCACTTATCAGAGCTCGCACCGGCTGTTTTTCCTTTTCTTTTTTTTTCCTTTTTCTTTTTTCACCCGCCTTTGCGCCCCTCCGTTTCCACATCTAGCAGCCGCCGAACTTTGACAAGTGACACAGTTCACTTATCAGAGCTCGCACCGGCTGTTTTCCTTTTTTTTTTTTTTTTCCTTTTTTTTTCACCCCCTTTGCGCCGCCTCCGTTCCCACATTTAGCAGCCGCCGAATTTTGAATAAGTGACGCAGTTCACTTATCAGATCTCGTGCCGGCTGTTTTCCCTTTTTTTTTTTTTTCACCCCCTCCTTGCGCCACATCTAGCAGCCACCGAACTTTGATAAGTGACGCAGTTCACTTATCAGAGCTAGGGCCTGCTGTTTTAGACTTTTCTTTTCACAGGCATTTTTTCTCCCCATTTTTTTTTTTCTTTAGATTTTTCTTTTCAGCATAGTTTACACCAAGCACTATCCCCCCCCCACACATACACAGTTATCAATAAAGTACACCCAAGCACCACATTTACAAAAAAATGTCCCACCCGTCCCCGTTCGTCCCAACAGCGTTATTCATTGGAGGAGGCATACGCTTTTCTTGCCTCCGACACTGATAGCGAGGGAGAGGATCCCACATTTTCTTTATTTTTCAGATTCCTCTTCCTCCTCCTCTTCCTCTTCCCCCTCCTCATCTTCCTCCTCGGGTCCTGCGGAACCACCACGCAGACGCCCCAGGACAGAAGATGAGGCATCTGCCCCCATTCCAGAAGACGAAGATGAAGCCGAAGCCGAACCAGCGCAACCCACTGCGGATCCCGTGTGGACCTCGGCCCCCGAAAATTACGAGCCACTGATTCCTGATTTTGTGGCAGAATCAGAATCAGGTTTGACACCACTGGCCTCACAGAAATAGACTTTTTCAAAGTCTTTTTCTCTGAGATTTTATTAACCACATGGGAGCAAACAAATTTGTACGCTCGTCAATTTTTGGAGCAAAACCCCCGTTCATCATATTCTAACTGGTCTCCTGTAGACGCAGTTTGAATTGATGCAGTTTTGGGGCCTGGTCCTTCACACGGGATCTTGAAGAAGCCAGAACTTCGGCAATATTGGAGTGTTGATATTTTATATAACGCTCCAGTGTTCCGAATGGTCATGGCCCGGACGCGTTTTGAGGCCATCCAGAAATTCTTGCATTATAACGATAATGCACAGTGTCCCCACGAGATAACCCCAACTTTGACCGTCTGTTCAAAGTTCGGCCGGTCATCGAACACTTCAACAAAAAGTTTGCTGAAGTGTACGTGCCCAAAAGGGACATTTGCGTGGATGAGTCCTTGGTTCATTTTAAGGGACGGCCGGATTCCGTCAGTAACCTGCCCAACAAGAGGGCAAGGTACGGAATCAAACTCTACAAACGTGTGAGAGTACCTCAGGGTACACTCACCGTTTTAGAGTTTACGAAGGAAAGGACACCAGGATTGAACCCCCTGAGTGTCCTCCTGTCCTGGGAGTGAGTGGGAAAATTGTGTGGGATTTGGTTCACCCACTGCTGGATAAAGGTTTATCACCTCTACACCGATAACTTTTATTACCAGCATCCCACTCCACAAATCCCTCTTTGCGCGTGGGTACGCAGCCTGCGTGTACCGTCCGCAAAAATCAGAAGGGCCTCCCGAAGACGCTGCTTGGGCAGATGCTCAGAAAGGGTGAGAGCAGAGCCCAATGTAGCGACCACCTTCTGGTGGTCAAGTACAAGGACAAGAGGGATGTCCTTCCTTGACCACCATACACGTGATGGCAGCGCCCTCAGCACTGTACGGGGTACCTCTACACAGGTCCGCAAACCGGACTGTGTACTTGGGTACAACAAATACATGGGGGTGTTGATCTCTCTGATCAACTCCTCCAACCATTACAGTGCTTTGAGAAAGGCCAAGGTGTGGTACAAGAAGCTGTCCGTGCACATCGTCCAAATGGCAATGCTCAACCTTTCCGCTGTCACGATGTGCACGCCATACCAATACGTCGTACCTTCAGTTCCAGGAGGTAGTGATCAAGGCCCTGATGTTTGGCGCTCAGGAAGGAGAGGGCCCCAGTAACTTCCGGAACTGAAGGTGCTCGTATTGTACCAGGCCAGCATTTTCCCGGGGAGGTCCCGCAAACTGCAAAAAAAGGTAAGTCGCAAAAAAGGTGCCGAGTGTGTTACAAAAGGGGAATACGCAAGGACACCATTTATCATTGCGACACCTGCCCCGAAAAACCTGGCCTGTGTATGAAGGATTGCTTCAAATTGTACCACACCTCCATGCACTACTAATTTACTTTACAGGAAAGATTAGTTCCAGAAGGGGGGCACATCTAGAGAAGCTTCTTGGGGTCAAATTTCTAAAATTATGTCACTTGTGGTTTTTTTTCCTGTTTAGGCACATCAGGGGCTCTGCAAATGGAACATGACGCCCGCAGACCATTCCATCAAAGTCTGCATTCCAAAACGTCACTACTTCCCTTCCGAGTCCCCGACGTGTGCCTAAACAGTTTTTTCCCACATGTGGGGTACCAGCGTTCTCAGGACAAATTGGACAACAACTTTTGGGGTCCAATTTCTCCTGTTACCCTTGGGAAAATAAAAAATTGGGGACTAAAAAAAATCACTTTTGTGGGAAAAAAAAATTATTTTTTTTTCACGCCAGGGCATTATAAACTTTAGTGAAACACATGGGGGTTCAAAGTGCCACCACACACCTAGATAAGTTCCTTAGGGGTCTAGTTTCCAAAATGGGTCACTTGTGGGGGTTTCCACTGTTTAGGCACATCAGGGGCTCTGCTAACGGAACATGATGCCCGCAGACCATTCCATCAAAGTCTGCATTCCAAAACGTCACTACTTCCCTTCTGAGCCCTGCCGTGCTCCCAAACAGTGGTTCCCCCACAATATGGGTATCACGTACTCAGGCAATTGACAACAACTTTGTGTCCAATTTTCTCCTCTTACCCTTGGAAATAAATTGGGGACTAAAACGTCATGCTTGTGCAAAAATATGATTTTTTTCTCACGGCTCCATTCACTTCGTGAAGCACTTGGGTTCAAAGTGCTCACAAACATCATAGGAATCCTAGTGGTCTAGTTTCCGGTCACATTGGGGGGATACATGTGGCAATCAGGCCCTCCAAACGAATGGCGTTCTTCCATTCCGCCAATTTTGATTTGAGTCAAACACGGCTTCCCTTACGAGCCTGCCGGCGCCCAAACTAGGGGGTCCCTCCACATAGGGTATGGTATCAACAGTTGGACAACAACTTTTGTCGTCCAATTCTTCTTACCCAAACAAAAAATTTGGTAAAACAAGCTCTAAAATATGATTTTTTTTCTCACGGGCTACCACAATTGCGGAAGCACTTGGGTAAAGTGCACAACCTAGGTAATTTCCTTAGGGTATTTAAAATGGGGTCACTTGGGGTTTCACTTTTAGGACTCAGGGCCCTCCAAACGCGACATTGCGTGTTTCCAATTCCAGCAATTTGTTGGAAGTCAAGGCGCTCCTTTCCCGCATGGCCCAAACAGTGGTTCCGTCCACATGGGTACACTACTCAGGACAGTTGGACAACAACATTTGGTCCAATGTTCATAAACCTTAAAATAAAAAATGGGCTAAACAGTCTGTTGCAAAATATGATTTTTTTCTTCAGTTACATACAAATTGGTCAATCACTGGTTCGAAGTCAAAATTGGTAAGTTCTTGGGAGTCATTTCAAATTGGGGTCACATGTGGATTCCAGTTGGCACTCAAGGCCCCAAACGGAAGGTCCTTGGTCCAATTCCAAATTATTGGGTTCAAGAAGCAAACAGGGCCCTCCTACGCGACTGGCCCAACATTCCCGCCAATTGGGTTGGAAGAAAGTTGCAACATTTTGGTCCATGCCCTCTCTCCTTCCCTTGGAAAATAAATGGCTAACTCATGTGTGGAAAATATGATTTTTTTTCTTCACGGCTCCATTACAACTTGCGTAAGCCTGGGTTCAAAGTGCTCACAACACATAGTTCTGGGGTTATTCCAATGGTAATGTGGGGTTTCACTGTTAGGCAATAGGCCAACGCACATGGTCGTTCTCCACCATTTTGTTTGAAAAGTCACGCGCTTCTCGAGCTGCGTGGCACAGTGCCCCCACTATGGTATCGGTTCAACAATTGACAAAACTTGTGTCCAATTTCCCTCTTACCTTGGAAAAAAAAATGGGATAACGTCATGCTTGTGGAAAATATGATTTTTTCTTCACGGCTCTACATTACAAACTGCGTGAAGCACTTGGGGTTCAAAGTGCTCACAAACTCTAGTAAGTTCCTTAGGGTCTAGTTCCAATGGTCACATGTGGGGGTTTCACTGTTAGGCACATCAGGGCCTCAAACGCGACATGGCGTTCGTTCCCAATTCAGCCATTTTGGTTTGGAAAAGTCAAACACGTCCTTACATTTCGACCTGCGTGCGCCAAACATGTTCCCCCATTGGGGTATCACTACCAGGAAAGTTGACAACAATTTGTGTCAATTCTCCTCTTACCTTGGAAAATAAATTGGGGACTAAATCATGCTTGTGGAAAAATATGATTTTTTTTCACGGCCTACATTACAACTTGCGTGAAGCCTTGGGTTCAAGTGCTCACAACACTGTATCCTTAGGGTTAGTTTCCAAAATGGTCACTGTGGGGGGTTCCACTGTTAGGCCATCAGGCCTCAACGCGACAGGGTTCGTTCCATTCGCAATTTGGTTGAAAGTCAAACGCGCTCCTCTTTGAGCCTCGGCGCCAAACAGTGTCCCCCCAATTGGGGTTCAGCTACTCGACAGTTGACAACAACTTGTGTCCAATTCCCTCTTACTTGGAATAAATTGGGGCTAACTCATGCTTGTGAAAAAAATGATTTTTTTTTCACGGTCTCATTACAAACTTCGTGAGCACTTGGTTCAAATGTCACACACCTAGTAAGTCCTTAGGGTCTAGTTTCCAAATGGGGTCAATGTGGGTTTCCACTGTTTAGGCACATCAGGGCCCTCCAAACGCGAATGGGTTCGTCCATCAGCCAATTTTGGTTGAAGTCAAACGCGCTCCTTCTTTCGAGCCTGCGTGCGCCAAACATGGTCCCCCACTATGGGGTATCAGCGTACTCAGGACAAGTGACAACACTTGTGGTCCAATTTCCTCCTTGGGAAAATAAAAATGGACTAACGTCATGCTTGTGAAAATATGATTTTTTCTTCACGCTCTACATTACAACTTGCGTGAGCACTTGGGTTCAAGTGCTCACAAACATCTAGGTAAGTTCCTTAGGGGTCTGTTCCAAAATGGGGTCACTGTGGGGGTTTCCATGTTTAGGCCATCAGGGCCCAACGCGACATGGCGTTCGTTCCAATTCAGCCAATTTGGTTGAAAAGTCAAACGCGCTCTTCTTCGAGCCCTGCCGTGCGCCAAACGTGGTTCCCCCCATATGGGTTCAGCGTACTCAGGACAGTTGGACAACACTTTGTGTCCAATTTCTCTCTTACCTTGGGAAAATAAAATGGGGACTAACTCATGCTTGTGAAAATATATTTTTTTCTTCACGCTCACATTACAAACTTGCGTGAAGCACTGGGGTTCAAGTGCTCACAACACTAGAGTCCTAGGTCAGTTTCCAAATGGGGTCAATTGGGTTCCACTGTTTAGGCACATCAGGCCCCAACGCGACATGCGTTCGTTCCCAATTCAGCCATTTTGGTTGAAAGTCAACGGCGTCCTTCCCTTCGAGCTGCGTGCCCCAAACATGGTCCCACTATGGGGTTCAGCGTACTCAGGACAGTTGGACAAACTTGTGTCCAATTTCTCCTCTTACCTTGGAAATAAAAATGGGGACTAAAACCATGTTGTGAAAAATATGATTTTTTCTCAGGCTCTAATTACAACTGCGTGAAGCACTTGGGTTCAAGTGCCACAACACTAGTAAGTCCTAGGGGTCTGTTTCAATGGGTCACATTGGGGGGTTTCCACTGTTTAGGCAATCGGGCCCTCCAACGCGACAGCGTCGTCCAATTCCAGCCATTGGTTTGAAAGTAACGCCTCCTCTTCGAGCTCTGGCCAAACGGTCCCCCCCCTAGGTCAGTCAGGACATTGGACACATTGTGTCCAATTCTCCCTCCTGGAATAAATTGGACTAAACGTCATGCTGTGAAAAATTTTTTTTTTCACGCTCTACATTACAAACTGCTGACCTGGGTTCAAAGTGCCACAAATTATTCCTTAGGGTCTAGTTTCCAAGGTCACATGTGGGGTTCACTGTTTAGCACATCAGGGCCCAATGGCTTCGTTCCAATCGCAATTGTTGAAAGTCAAACGCTCCTCTTTCGCCTGCGTGCCAACTGTCCCCACAAGGTATCAGCACCAGGCATTGAAAACTTTGTGCCAATTCTCTTACCCTTGGGAAAATAAAAAATTGGGGACTAAAACATCATGCTTGTGGAAAAAATATGATTTTTTTTCTTCACGGCTCTACATTACAAACTTGCGTGAAGCACTTGGGGGTTCAAAGTGCTCACCACAACACCTAGATAAGTTCCTTAGGGGGTCTAGTTTCCAAAATGGGGTCACATGTGGGGGGTTTCCACTGTTTAGGCACATCAGGGGCCCTCCAAACGCGACATGGCGTTCGTTCCCAATTCCAGCCAATTTTGGTTTGGAAAAGTCAAACGGCGCTCCTTCCCTTTCGAGCCCTGCCGTGCGCCCAAACAGTGGTTCCCCCCCACATATGGGGTATCAGCGTACTCAGGACAAGTTGGACAACAACTTTTGTGATCCAATTTCTCCTCTTACCCTTGGGAAAATAAAAAATTGGGGACTAAAACATCATGCTTGTGGAAAAAATATGATTTTTTTTCTTCACGGCTCTACATTACAAACTTGCGTGAAGCACTTGGGGTTCAAAGTGCTCACAACATCTAGGTAAGTTCCGTAGGGGTCTAGTTTCCAAAATGGGGTCACATGTGGGGGTTTCCACTGTTTAGGCACATCAGGGGCCCTCCAAACGCGACATGGCGTTCGTTCCCAATTCCAGCCAATTTTGGTTTGGAAAAGTCAAACCGCGCTCCTTCCCTTTCGAGCCCTGCCGTGCGCCCAAACAGTGGTTCCCCCTCACATATGGGGTATCAGCGTACTCAGGACAAGTTGGACAACAACTTTTGTGATCCAATTTCTCCTCTTACCCTTGGGAAAATAAAAAATTGGGGACTAAAACATCATGCTTGTGGAAAAAATATGATTTTTTTTCTTCACGGCTCTACATTACAAACTTGCGTGAAGCACTTGGGGGTTCCAAGTGCTCACCACACATCTAGGTAAGTTCCGTAGGGGGTCTAGTTTCCAAAATGGGGTCACATGTGGGGGGTTTCCACTGTTTAGGCACATCAGGGGCCCTCCAAACGCGACATGGCGTTCGTTCCCAATTCCAGCCAATTTTGGTTTGGAAAAGTCAAACCGCGCTCCTTCCCTTTCGAGCCCTGCCGTGCGCCCAAACAGTGGTTCCCCCTCACATATGGGGTATCAGCGTACTCAGGACAAATTGGACAACAACTTTATCGGTCCATTTTCTCCTTTTTCCCTTGTGAATATAAAAAAAAATGTTTGTAAAAGATCATTTTTGTGACTAAAAAGTAAAATGTTCATTTTTTCCTTCCACGTTGCTTCAGCTCCTGTGAAGCACCTGAAGGGTTAATAAACTTTTTGAATGTGGTTTTGAGTACCTTGAGGGGTGTAGTTTTTACAATGGTGTCACTTTTGGGTATTTTCTGCCATATAGACCCCTCAAAGTGACTTCAAATATGAGGTCGTCCCTAAAAAAAATGGCTTTGTACATTTTGATGTAAAAATGAGAAATCGCTGGTCAACTTTTAACCCTTATAACTTCGTAACAAAAAAAAATTTTGGTTCCAAAATTGTGCTGATGTAAAGTAGACATGTGGGAAATGTTATTTGTTAACTATTTTCTGTGACATATTTCTCTGTTTTAAGGGAATAAAATTTCAAAGTTTGAAAATTGCTAAATTTTCCAAATTTTCACCATATTTGCGTTTTTTTCATAAATAAACGCAAGTTATATGGAAGAAATTTTACCACTAACATAAAGTACAATATGTCACGAGAAAACAATCTCAGAATCGCGAAGATCCGTTGAAGCGTTCCAGAGTTATAACCTCATAAAGAGACAGTGGTCAGAATTGTAAAAATTGGCCCGGTCATTAACGTGCAAACCACCCTTGGGGGTGAAGGGGTTAAAAGCCAAGAACACAGAAGGATAATGTCATGTGTGCATTGCCACGAAGATCATCGCGGTTGCACATTTTGACTTCTCACAGCTGAGCTGCTGTTTCTTTGTGTTTGGCAGCTAGGGAGTTAATTCTGTCTGTGCTCGGTGCTGGGACTGGGTGCAGTTTCTCCCGGCTGCAATTGATTATTTGTTGATTGGTTTCCTTTAAATTCCTGGTTGTCTGCTTGGGGAGTTGCCAGTGAAACCTTCATGCAGACCACAGATAGGAATGAATCTGTATAGACTTTAGTTGTGAGCTCCTTAGTTGTTCTAAGCTCAACTTGGTTAGAGTTTATTTCCCAGACCATTTATGTTCCTTTGGTGTTTGAGTGTGTATGCAAGCGAGTGTTATCCTGTCTGTCTTATATGTCTAATCTGTGTATTTAGCTAAGATCAGCCCATATCCCTTTGGTGGTAGTCAGGATCCTTCTTAGGACTGATTACAGGGTTCAGGGTCTGATAGGAGACAGGGTTAGGCTGGAGACTTGGACCTCTGAACCATTATCAGTACCTCCAAGGTGAGGGATTAGTTAGGACCCCAGTTTAGGGTCAGGTTAGATCCCGGTCCACCTCTTTCCTGTTTCAGCTCATCAAGTCCTCAAGATTAACCCTGAGTTCAGCAGTTATCGTGTCAGGTAAATCTATTCGATACTTACATGCTGATGTTGCTATACTAGTTGTTGTATAGAGTGTTGTTCCTGTATTAATAGTTTACTGACATTGTATACATATCATTAGACAGCGTGACATTTTCACTGGCCATAAAAATTATCTCCAGTTACCATGGATCCAGTAGCCCAGCTGGCTCTGCAGTTGCAGGGATTATCCATGGAGCTGACGGACATTAAGTCCAAAGTTTTGTCTCCCCTGGAGCAAACCAGAGTTGAACCTAAGGTTGTTCTCCCGGACAGGTTCACTGGTGGGCGAGACACATTTTTCACCTTCCGGGAGGCATGTAAATTGTATTTTCGGCTTCGGCCTCGATCATCAGGGAGTGAGGAGCAGAGAGTGGGAATTGTTATCTCACTTCTGCAAGGGGACCCTCAATCCTGGGCATTTTCCCTTCCTCCGGGATCCCCGGCTCTACTGTCTGTAGATCAATTTTTTACTGCCCTGGGATTGGTATATGATGACCCTGATCGGGTCTCTCTTGCTGAGACAAAATTACGTAAGATACAGCAGGGAGATCGTCCGGCAGAGGAATTTGCTTCTGAGTTTCGTAGATGGGCCACAGATACTCAGTGGAATGACCCAGCTCTTAGGAGCCAGTTTTGTCATGGGCTTTCTGATAAATTAAAAGACGTTTTGGCTCAGTATGAGTCTCCTCCTTCTCTGAAGGCTGCTATGGCCTTAGCTATCCGTACTGATAGACGGCTTCGGGAGAGGGGTGAGGTAACCCCACTCCCTGTTGTTTCTCCACCTATCACTAAAGTCCCTTATGTTGAGGTTCCCCTTGTCTGTTCGGATGAGCCTATGCAGTTGGGAGGGACATCATTTCGTAGGAGGGATTGGCGGTACGCCGCAGGACTAGAAGATGTTTTTTCTGCGGGAAAGAGGGACATTTTGTTGGAGAATGTCCATCCCGTGCCTTGTTGAGCCAAAAGTCGCCGGAAAACTGTTAATCCCAGGTTGTGTGGTGGACGACAACCTGGGAGTATGTATTTCATCCGCCAGTTCTTCTCAGTTCCTTGTACCAGTGGAGGTGGTAGTTGGTACGAGAGTGGAGAGATTGTCTGTTCTTCTTGATAGTGGTTCCGGGGCTAATCTGGTTGACGCTCAGTTTGCTCAGGCTCAAGGTATGCATCTAAGTGTATTGGTCAAACCGATCCCTATATTCTCCATTGACGCCAGGCCTCTAGGTCAAGGTAGCTTTGTTCATGAGGTTCATAACATTGACCTTCGGGTAGGGGCAATACATAGGGAACAATTATCTTGTTATGTGTTGGAGGGTCTACCTACTCCCATTGTGTTGGGACTTCCTTGGTTGGTTAAACATAACCCTGTGATTAATTGGCAGTCCAGAGAAATAAGCCAATGGGGTGAGTTTTGCAAAAGCAACTGCATGAACACAGTCATCAGTGCGGTCGTGCCTAGTACATTGCCTCCTTTTTTGGAGGATTTTGGGGATGTTTTCTCTGAGGAGGGGTGTCAGGAGTTGCCTCCTCATCGCGTGTATGACTGCTCTATTAATCTCCTTCCTGATGCTAAGTTGCCTAAAGCTAGGTTGTATAATCTTTCTGGTCCTGAGAGGCAGGCTATGAAAGATTATATTTCTGAAAGTCTGGCCAAAGGGCATATTAGACCTTCATCTTCCCCAGTAGCCGCGGGGTTCTTCTTTGTGAAGAAGAAAGATGGAGGCCTACGCTCTCTTGCTTGGATTTCCGCAAACTTAATCGGATTACTGTTCGAGATCCGTATCCACTCCCTCTTATTCCTGATCTCTTCAATCAAATTGTTGGCGCCAAATGGTTTTCTAAATTGGATCTCAGGGGGGCGTATAATCTGATTAGGATAAAAGAGGGGGATGAGTGGAAAACGGCGTTTAACACGCCGGAGGGACATTATGAGAACCTAGTCATGCCTTTTGGTCTGACTACTGCACCAGCAGTATTCCAACATTTTGTTAATGACATTTTTCGTCACCTTGTGGGGCTGTTTGTGGTTGTATATTTGGACGACATTTTAATTTACTCGCCAGATCTTGTGTCTCATCAGGAGCATGTGAGACAGGTGTTGCAGATCTTGCGAGACAATAAATTATACGCCAAACTGGAGAAGTGTGTATTTGCCGTACAGGAACTTCAGTTTTTGGGTTTTTTGGTGTCAGCCTCCGGTTTCCGTATGGACCCTGAAAAGGTGAGAGCAGTGCTTGAATGGGATCAGCCAGGGGATCTTAAGGCTCTGCAGTGTTTTTTGGGGTTTGCTAACTACTACCGGAAATTTATTTGTAATTTCTCATCTGTCGTCAAACCTCTCACTGACATGACAAGAAAAGGGACGGATTTTTCTAAATGGTCGGACAAAGCTTGCCAAGCCTTTTCCTCTTTGAAGAAATGTTTTGCTTCGACACCCGTTCTCATCCAACCAGATGCATCTCAGCCGTTCATTGTGGAGGTGGATGCGTCTGACGTAGGGGTGGGTGCTATATTGTCCCAGGGTCCGTCCCCTGGTAAATGGCATCCGTGCGCTTTCTTTTCTAAGAAATTGTCGTCCGCCGAAAGGAATTATGATATCGGCAATAGGGAACTTTTGGCCATTAAGTTAGCTTTTGAAGAATGGCGTCACTTTTTGGAGGGGGCAGTCCACCCGGTTACCGTTATTACTGATCACAAGAACCTGTTGTATTTGGAATCCGCTAAGCGTCTGAATTCCAGACAAGCTCGATGGTCGTTGTTTTTTACCAGGTTTAATTTTGTCGTCACTTATCGCCCGGGGTCTAAGAATGTAAAGGCTGATGCCTGTCTCGCAGTTTCCCAGGGGCCGGGAAAACGGATGACCCGAGTCCTATCCTTCAGGAGGGGGTGGTAGTGTCGGCTGTATTTTCTGAGGTTGAGGAGGAGGTGTTAGAGGCTCAGGGGGACGCCCCTGCAGGACCTCCAGGGAGACTGTTTGTCTCAAATCTGTTGAGACAAAAGGTTATTGAGGCACATCATAATTCTGCTCTAGCAGGACATCCAGGGACTAAGGCTACTTTAGATCTCCTTTCTCGCCGGTTTTGGTGGCCTAATGCTAATAAAGATGTTATAACTTTTGTCGCGTCATGTGGGGTGTGTGCTCGATCTAAAACCCCTCATACCTGTCCGTCTGGGACCCTTTTACCCTTGAAACTTCCGGAGCGTCCATGGACTCATTTATCTATGGACTTCATTACGGACCTTCCTCCGTCGTCAGGGAATACTGTCATACTGGTGGTTGTTGACAGGTTCAGTAAGATGGCACATTTCGTTGCTCTTCCTGCACTCCCTAATGCTAAAACTCTGGCGCAGGTGTTCATTAGGGAGATCGTTAGACTTCATGGGTTGCCTTCTGATGTGGTGTCAGATAGGGGGTCTCAGTTTGTGTCCAAATTTTGGAGGGCATTTTGTTTACGTCGGGGGATGCAATTGTCATTTTCCTCGGCTTTTCATCCGCAGACCAATGGTCAGACAGAGCGTCTGAATCAGAGCTTAGAGACATATCTCCGGTGTTTTGTCTCAGAGAACCAAGAGGACTGGTCTTCTTTCTTGCCTCTGGCAGAGTTCGCTCTTAACAACAGGCAGAGCGAGTCCACTGGTAAGTCCCCGTTTTTTGGGGCATATGGTTTTCATCCCCAGTTTTGTACTTTCAATGGGGGGGGCCCTTCTGGGGTTCCTGAGGAGGAGCGTTTCTCGTTGTCACTTGCTTCTGTGTGGAGAGGTGTATTGAATAATCTGAGTGCGATGGGGAACCGTTACAAACGTATGGCTGATAGGAGGAGAGTTTCTGGTCCAGATCTGAATGTGAACGATCTGGTATGGTTGTCTACCAGGAATATAAAACTTAAAGTGCCCTCCTGGAAACTGGGTCCCAGATTCATCGGGCCGTACAGGATCAGTTCCATAATTAATCCTGTGGCATTTCGTCTGGACCTCCCTCCTACGTTTAAAATTCATAATGTGTTCCACAAGTCATTACTTAAAAGGTATGTGGCACCAGTCATACCGTCACCTCTACCTCCTCCTCCTGTGTTGGTCAATGGTAACTTGGAATTTCAAGTATCAAAGATCATTGACTCACGTCTGAATCGCAGGTCCCTTCAGTACTTGGTGCATTGGAAGGGGTATGGTCCAGAGGAGAGGACGTGGGTCCCTGCGTCTGATGTTAACGCAGATCGTTTGGTTCGGACCTTCCACAGAACTCACCCGGGCAGGCCTGGCCCTGAGGGTCCGGAGGCCCCTCGTAGAAGGGGGGTACTGTCATGTGTGCATTGCCACGAAGATCATCGCGGTTGCACATTTTGACTTCTCACAGCTGAGCTGCTGTTTCTTTGTGTTTGGCAGCTAGGGAGTTAATTCTGTCTGTGCTCGGTGCTGGGACTGGGTGCAGTTTCTCCCGGCTGCAATTGATTATTTGTTGATTGGTTTCCTTTAAATTCCTGGTTGTCTGCTTGGGGAGTTGCCAGTGAAACCTTCATGCAGACCACAGATAGGAATGAATCTGTATAGACTTTAGTTGTGAGCTCCTTAGTTGTTCTAAGCTCAACTTGGTTGGAGTTTATTTCCCAGACCATTTATGTTCCTTTGGTGTTTGAGTGTGTATGCAAGCGAGTGTTATCCTGTCTGTCTTATATGTCTAATCTGTGTATTTAGCTAAGATCAGCCCATATCCCTTTGGTGGTAGTCAGGATCCTTCTTAGGACTGATTACAGGGTTCAGGGTCTGATAGGAGACAGGGTTAGGCTGGAGACTTGGACCTCTGAACCATTATCAGTACCTCCAAGGTGAGGGATTAGTTAGGACCCCAGTTTAGGGTCAGGTTAGATCCCGGTCCACCTCTTTCCTGTTTCAGCTCATCAAGTCCTCAAGATTAACCCTGAGTTCAGCAGTTATCGTGTCAGGTAAATCTATTCGATACTTACATGCTGATGTTGCTATACTAGTTGTTGTATAGAGTGTTGTTCCTGTATTAATAGTTTACTGACATTGTATACATATCATTAGACAGCGTGACAGATAACCTTCGCACTGCAGCTGTTGTCAAAGTTCAACCCACATTATGCACTTCCAACATTGCAGCATTTGAGGCATGATGTGAGTTGGATTTGTCAAAGTTATGGAGTGACAAGGTTCACCATCAGTACCCTATAGCATAAGTATGCTTTTGTGTTAGCATTTGTGTTAGACATGTGGATATCTGCAATAATATGACACAATTATTTTTTACAGATTTGTTACCAAGACTAAACATTTAATGGTTTTAAAGGTGACGTTTCACTTGTTTACAGCTTAGAAATAAGGGTGTAGCCTGATATCTATGTGTAGCACTAGCCACTTTAACATGTCATGTTTTTTTCAACATGTGTAGCTAGGTAGCACTAATTTTTGCCGGACACACAGCAGGGGAACAGCAGGCGTTACTGAACCCCACAAACACATCAGCGATTGTTTTGATCTGTGCATCCAACACTTCTGAGCCCAGGGTCAAGGAGGGTGTAGGCAGAAGCCTAGTATGAGATGTTTTAACTTTAATTTGAACTTTAATTTGGAGTTAGCAGCATTAATTTTTGCCAGACACACAGCAGGGGAACAGCAGGCGTTACTGAACCCCACTAATACTATAGCTTGTGTATTGGTCTGTGGACACGACACTTCTGAGCAGCAACTGGCAGTGCTGTAGCCCAGGGAGTAGAGTTCAGGTGGTAGAAAGATGATCATAACAGGAGAGATGGATAACGTTGCCAACCAGTTATTTAATCGGAAACCGGACAGGCAAATTCAGGCGAGATCCATGCCTTGTTCATTTTCAGAAAAGTAAGCCGTTCTACATTATCGGAGGATAGTCGCATGCAACGTTCTGTTAGTACACCACCTGCAGAAGTAAAGACGCGCTCCGATAATACACTGGCAGCAGGGCAAGCCTGCACCTCCAATGCATACTGGCTAAGCTCTGGCCATGTATCCAGCTTAGAGACCAAAAACTTGCATGGGGAAGAGCCATCTGGGAGTACTCTGAGAGGGCAAGACATGTAGTCTGTCACGATCTTACGGAAACGTTGCCTCCTGCTGACTGGAGCCGTCTCGGATGGTGTAGACATTGGTGGCGCTGCCACAAAACTTCGCCACATTTGGAACATACTGGTCTTGCCCTGTGCAGAGGCGCTGCTTGTGCTCCCTCTTGTTGCAGAGCTGTCTCCACTGCCTCGACGCACAGAGCTGCTTTGTAAAGCAGTAGCAGCAGCAGTGCTCTCGGCTGGAATGGAGAACATTATGGATTGCACCAGTGTGTCTTGGTACTCCCGCATTTTACGCTCCCGGTTCAACGGTGTGATGAGGCTTTGTAAGTTGTCCCGGTAGCGAGGGTCTAGGAGGGTGTACACCCAATAATCAGACGTGGTAAGAATGTGGGCGATGCGGCGGTTGTTTCTCAGGCATTGCAGTATGAAATCAACCATGTGCTGCAGACTCCCAACTGGCCAAGAAACGCTGTCGCCTGCAAGAGGCGTCATCTCTGCCTGCTCTGCATCACCCCACCCTCGCTCTACATACTGACTACAGCGTTGTGTACCTCCCTCTGGAGCGATGTCTTCCTCCTCCATTGACTCCTCCTCATCCTCCTCACAAAGTCCTTCAAATATATAAAAATTTACAAAATTTAAAACTCACAAAATTTTAAAACATTTTATCATAATTCTGTAACATCAGTTTATGGAAACACAATAGCATTACAAAAGGATAGACAAAAACTGTACATTATGTGCTTTGTAAATACATTAAAAGTTTGCAATGGTTATGAAAATATAGACAGCGACTCTGGAGGTTCAATTGTTGATACAGCATGGTGCTTTGAAAGTCCTCCAGCCCTTTGTGAGGAACCACGTTGCGCTGACTGTCCAGAAGGTGATGGAATTTGTGATTCCTCATCCTCCACCTCTTCCAAAACCTCATCCCTTAGTGCTTGCAGTGTTTTTTGAAGCAGGCAGATAAGGGGGACAGTCAGGCTGACTAGTGCATCATCTGCACTCGCCATCCGCGTTGACTCATCAAACGCACGCAAAACGTGGCAGATGTCCTTCATAGAGTCCTTCGCCAGTCCTTACACTAGCTGCCCATTCATTATAGGATCCAATTCAAAGTACTGGTTCTCACCCACAAAGCTCTCCACAGTGCAGCACCCCCCTACATCTCCTCCCTTATTTCTATCTATCGGCCTAACCGACTGCTGCACTCTGCAAACGACCTTCGACTAACCTCTGCACTAATCCGTACCTCTCACTCCCGACTCCAAGACTTCTCCCGCGCTGCGCCAATCCTCTGTAATGCACTACCCCAAGAAATTAGGACTATCCGCAATTTGCATGGTTTCAGGCGCTCCCTCAAAACACATTTGTTCAGAGCGGCCTATCACATTCACTAATCAAAGTCATTCTATGTGTAAGTGTGTGTGTAGCCCATTCACTATCTCCATCCATCCCTCACTCCCTCAAAATGGCTGGACCATCATTGTAAATACACCATTGTATATAAACACCTGTACTTTGTATCTCCCCACCTCATTGTAGATTGTAAGCTCTCACGAGCAGGGGCGGCTTATATTGCTTTAATTATTGTATTGTTAACGTTGTTACTTATGACTTGTGTTCTGAAACTGTTAAACTGTAAAGCGCTGCGGAATATGTTGGCGCTATATGAATAAAGATTATTATTATTATTATTATTCCATGGCGATCCTGTGAGGAAGCCGAACCAGGTGTGTGTGAGCTGGAGGAAGAGGCTCCAACACGACCTGAAGATGTAGGTGCTGCTGTAGGTTGGCCTACATCTCCAGTGTGTCTTTGTAACTCAACTACGTGCTTTGTCCGCACATGTTTCCACATATTAGTGGTATTGAGGTTACTGACACTTTTACCTCTTTTTACTTTTTGATTACACTGCTTGCATTTGACATAGCAAATATCATCTGCAAGTGTGCCAAAAAAGGACCACGCAGTGCAAGTCCTGGGAGCGCCCGTTTTGACTTTTGGAAGAGAACTGCTCCGAACAGGTGCCAAACTGGAGGCTACAGGCAACCGAGTCTGCAGCCTAACTCTCCATCCTGTTTGTACCGTTGGGGCAATCTCTTCCTCAGAGCTGCTCCCACCACCTTCCAGTTCCTCACGCCATGTTGGGTCTTGGACCTCATCATCTCCACTACCCTCTTCCAACACCTGCTGCTGTTGGGTGGTCTGGCCAGCACCATGCTCAACAGAAACTGGCACCTGAGTCTCATCATCATCAGATGCGTTCTGCGGTGTGCTGACCATCGGCACTGGCTCACCCGCCTCTTCAGATTCAGAGAGACACAGCTGTTGCGCATCACTGCATACTCCCTCTTCTTCATATTCCAGAATGCTGCTTGGCTGGGCCCCTGTTTGCAAGCCAACAGATTCTGAGTACAGAAGCAGAGACTCAGCTGGCTCCTGTACAGAACTCTCTGACTGCCTGGGCAATTTGGCAGGCGGTGAAGAGACAGATGGTTGCTCAACAGTGCTGTGGTCCTGAGAGGAGGTGGAAGGAATTGAAGTCGATGCATTGGCTGCCATCCAACCAACAACGGCTTCAATTTGTTCTTCACGCAGCAGGGGGGTACGCCGAGCTCCTACAAAAGTGCGCATAAAGGAACGCTCATGGGGAAAACTGGTTGATGCTGTGTCACTGGGGGTGGCAGCAGCCACAGAATCCCCACGTCCTCTCCCTGCTGAAACTCCACGGCCACGACCACGTGCCTTACTCCCTGCCTTCTTCATCTTGGTAGATTGATAAAGAAAGTCAGAAAAGTTATGAGACCTAAGTGTGGTTATTCCGCAGAGACTGCAGTGAACACTGCACACAACTGTTCACTAGGTGTGAAAGGCCCCTTTGTGTACTTCTATAGTGTTTGCAACCAATGTATTGTATACGGATGGAAGCGCGTCACACTAATAGATTTGAGTTATTTGAAATAGAATGGAGCAGCAACAATTAGAGAAAAATGTGAAGGATGAGGCAGTGACACACGCTCAGCAGACTACAACCAGCAGTGGTTGAAGAACTAACTGGAGCGTGATCTGCTCTCCAAAAATGAAAACCTCAGACTACAGTGAACACTGCACACAACTGTTCACTACCCAACGCGTCACAGCAGGAAGGCAGTCTGTGCGTCCAAACAAAGGTGCAAGCATACATGCACGTACCCTGTTTATAAAGCTATATAAAAAAATTTATGTAGTAGTGACGCACACTTTATTGAGGTACAGTATTACATCTCTATTCACCATCTGTGGCTATGCAGTCTCATCTATATATACCTTATCTATCCATTGTCATGCTTGCAAGTCGACAGTCAGGCATAAATAACAATTTTCACTATGCACTATGCACTTTTTAAAGGTTATGTTTGTTAATAAAAATGATTATTGGCACATATTATGAGTATTACATGATGGAAATTGTATAATTTTTATAAACTGTTTAGTGACATTATTCAGCAAATGTAACATTTTATGAATGTCACAGATAACTTGTAATGCTGATGATGTTTTGAAGTCAGACATTCATTGTCTATACAATAAAAATGGTGTACATACTGTTACTTATCCATCATTAATGTATTCTGATATGTACTTGTATGCTTTTATTTACAACCGTATAGCAGATTCCTTAACCAATTTATTTTGTGGTTTGCATTGCTGTTCAACATGTTAATGGATGCGTTTATGTTTGTCAATTCTTTATTTATCTAGATTTTTTTAAACTGAAATCATCATCTTATGGTAGTAAAGGTTATCTTTCTCTTGTTTGGAGTATAGACATTTTTAATTGACACGTAACAAGGAAAATACTTGATCTAGTATTTAAACATCCTCCTTGACCCTGGGCTCCAACACCGCCAGTTGTTGCTCGGAAGTGCTGTTAGCACAGTCAACACTTGCTCCTGTGTTACTGGGGTTCAGTAATGTCAGCTGTTCCCCTGCTGTGTGTACGGCAAACAGTCCTGCTGCCTCCACCCTGTTCTCTTCTCATCCCTGGGCTCCAACACCGCCAGTTGTTGCTCTGAAGTGCTGTTAGCACAGTCAACACTTGCTCCTGTGTTACTGGGGTTCAGTAATGTCAGCTGTTCCCCTGCTGTGTGTACGGCAAACAGTCCTGCTGCCTCCACCCTGTTCTCTTCTCATCCCTGGGCTCCAACACTGCCAGTTGTTGCCTGGAAGTGCTGTTAGCACAGTCAACACTTGCTCCTGTGTTACTGGGGTTCAGTAATGTCAGCTGTTCCCCTGCTGTGTGTACGGCAAAAAGTCTTGCTGCCTACACCCTGTTCTCTTCTCATCCCTGGGCTCCAACACCGCCAGTTGTTGCCTGAAAGTGCTGTTAGCACAGTCAACACTTGCTCCTGTGTTACTGGGGTTCAGTAATGTCAGCTGTTCCCCTGCTGTGTGTACGGCAAAAAGTCTTGCTGCCTACACCCTGTTCTCTTCTCATCCCTGGGCTCCAACACCGCCAGTTGTTGCCTGAAAGTGCTGTTAGCACAGTCAACACTTGCTCCTGTGTTACTGGGGTTCAGTAATGTCAGCTGTTCCCCTGCTGTGTGTACGGCAAAAAGTCCTGTTGCCTCCACCCTGTTCTATTCTCATCCCTGGGCTCCAACAACGCCAGTTGTTGCTCGGAAGTACTTGGCACGGGTACTGACTCCTGCCCAGCCTGGTTACAGCACGACAGCTGTTTCCTGGCAGTGTCAACGTCAATTAGCCTCCAATAAGTTGTCCTGTCGTGTTGCATTCGGGTTAGCCGACTCTATGGTGCCTGCAGTTTAGGTGATTCCTATGTGTGCTGTGGGATATGTAAATAAAGGCTGTTTCAGTTGTGACAATAGGACAAGCACCCACTGTAGGACTGTGTGATTCGGTAACTGCGGACGGCTTGCGGCCTGTCAACTTACATTTTCATGGGTGTCTTATGGTACCCGTCCGGGTTCCAGTACCGTAAGCTGGTTCTCCGCAGTGCCTTTGGCCTAGGTGCCTCCATCTCGGTATCCGAGTTCCAGCAACGTCTGCTGGTCCTTGGTAGTGCTTTGGAGCACAGGTACCTCCTGCTTAGTAACCGTGTCCCAGTAACGTCAGCTGGTCCTCGGTTGTGCCATTGGCTCTTTTCCTTCTGCTGCCCCTCCGGGTTCCAGCACAGTCAGCTGGTCCTCGTTACTTGCATTGGCTCTTGTACCTTCTGCTACCCGTCCGGGTTCCAGTACCGTCAGCTGGTTCTCCGCAGTGCCTTTGGCCTAGGTGCCTCTATCTCGGTATCCGAGTTCCAGCAACGTCTGCTGGTCCTTGATAGTGCTTTGGAGCACAGGTACCTCCTGCTTAGTAACCGTGTCCCTGTAACGTCAGCTGGTCCTCGGTTGTGCCATTGGCTCTTTTCCTTCTGCTGCCCCTCCGGGTTCCAGCACAGTCAGCTGGTCCTCGTTACTTCCATTGTCTCTTGTACCATCTGATACCCGTCCGGTTCCAGTAATGTCAGCTGGTTCTCGGAAGTTAGTCAGCCTTCTTGTACCTTCAGCTACATTTACAAATTGAAGATTTTTTAAATGTTTTTTTGGGTTATCACTCTGGATCTCAAACAATGAAGACGACGACCCTGATGACCACCCCGAAGAAGATGACGACCACAAGGACGACGAGCATCAAGCCAACCAGCCTGAACACCATCACAAAGAAGAAATAAAAGATTACCCAGAAGAAGATCACCAACAGGACAAAGAAAGTTAAGGCAAACTACAAGATACAGAAAAATAGACAGAAGAACAATAAGCAGAAGATCAAAAAGCAGAAGAACATGAAGTATAAGACCAAAATGAAGAGCAAAATATATGCTCTAAATTATAAGCAGAATAAGACTAAGCAGTGTATGGGGGTGAGTCCGTTCCTCCTCGTGGTGCCCCTGGAAAATGCCTGCTGCTGCAGGCTAAACTGAACACGGACAAATACTGTTGTAATTTAAATCTTTTGTGACAGCAAGAACGGAAGGATGAAAAATTCATACTTTTACAGATTACAAGTACAGGAATCTCTGTCACAAATAAGAATATGATGAAGAAGATGAAGAGGAAGAAGATGAAGAAGTAGAATATGAAGAAGAATAATAGTTTAATAAGAACAATATGAGTAATGTTAACAAAAAGATGAATAGCAAGAAGTTTAAGAAGAAGATAAAGAAGGTGAAGATGAAGAATAATTTGATGAAAAAGATGATGCTGCTGAAGATTATCAAGGAGAAAGTGTGGCAAAAGTTAAAAAGATGAAGAGCATGGAAGTTGTGAAACATACATATTTGCCAAAATATAAAAAAGGTTAACAACATTGTCAATTTCTTCGTCAATCCGAACATCTTTAAAAAAAAAAATATTAATGCTATTCCATTTGATTGGGTTAAAGATCTATGCCTTTAATGTCTCCTCAAACTCCCCCAATACATTCTACATTACTCTTTGTTGTTTTCCTTCATGTACAATTAACCAACAAGGCAAGAATGGGTTTTTTTTAATTCCGATATTTTGTTCCCATAGACTAACATTGGATTTCCGGTATCGGTATCGGGTATCGCCGATACTTTTTGGGTATCGGCGATACCAATTCCGATCCGATACTTATTGATATCGGAAAGTATCGCTCAACTCTAGCAGGGAACAATGCAAAAAGCAAGCACAAAAATAAAAGCAGAAAATATCTTATCTGATAGCAGAAGATGCAGGCAAGACTCAGCAAACTTCAAAGTGAACCAGGAACCACAGTTGAGACAAGAACAATTGATCACCGGCAAACATGATGGAAGGGAACCTCCCTTATATAAGACCACTCTGTAACTCCTGATTGCCAATCTTCACAATCTTCATTGAATGGTTCAGTACTGTTTGTAACCACCAGAGGGAGCTTCTGCTCAGAATTCATTTCTAACGCATTCACAACAGAAAAGTCTACTACTAAGGCAGATAGATGAAGCTGCAACCCATAATGAGGTCCTTGTTATGGGAGACTTTATCCGGCTATTAACTGGGAAACAGAGACCTGCGAAACCCATAAAGGCAACAGGTTTCTGCTAATAAATAAGAAAAAATATTTTTCACAATTGGTGTAGAATTCAACTAGAGAAGCAGCACTTTTAGACTTAATACTATCTAATAGACCTGACAGAATAACAGATCTGCAGGTCGTCGGGCATCTAGGAAATAATATTGTACAGTTTCGCTTGTCTACCGCTAGGGGGACTTGTCAGGGAGTCATAAAAACACTGAAAAACATTGAACTTTAGGAAGGTAAAGTTTGTCCAGCTTAAAGATGCCGTTAATCTGGTTGACTGGGACAATGTCCTCAGAAATAAGAATGCAGATAATAAATGGGAAAGGTTTAAGAACATCCTAAATAGACACTGTAAGCGGTTTATACCTTGTGGGAATAAAAGGGCAAGAAATAGGAAAAACTCAATGTGGCTAAACAAAGAAATAAGAGGGGCAATTAACAGCAAAAAGAAAGCATTTAAACTAATAAAGCAGGATGGCACCTTTGAAGCTCTAAAAAACTATAGGAAGATAAATACTTTATCTAAAAAACTAATTAAAGCTGCCAAAACGGAAACAGAGAAGCACATTGCTTAGGAGAGTAAAACTAATCCCAAACTGTTCTTCAACTATATTAATAGTAAAAGAATCATAAGTGAAAGTGTAGGCCACCTAAAAACTTGTGAGGAAAGAATGGTTGTAAATGACGAGGAAAAAGCTAATATATTAAACACCTTCTTCTCCACGGTATTTATGGTGGAAAATGAAATGCTAGGTGAAATGCCGAGAGACAAAGGAAACCCTATATTAAGGGTCACCAATTTAACCCAAGAAGAGGTGTGAAACCGGCTAAATAAGATTAAAATAGATAAATCTCCAGGTCCGGATGGCATACACCCACGAGTACTAAGAGAACTAAGTAATGTAATAGACAAGCCATTATTTTTTATATTTAGGTACTCTATAGCGACAGGGTCTGTTCCACAGGACTGGTGCATACCAAATGTGGCACCAATATTCAAAAAGGGCTCTAAAAGTGAACCTGGAAATTATAGGCCAGTAAGTCTAACCTCTATTGTTGGTAAAATATTTGAATGGTTTCTGAGGAATTTTATTCTGGATTATCTCAATGAGAATAACTGTTTAACTCCATATCAGCATGGCTTTATGAGGAATCGCTCCTGTCAAACTAATCTAATCATTTTTTATGAAGAGGACCAAGGTGAGACATTGGAAATGGTATATCTTGAATTTTCCAAAGCGTTTGATAACGTGCCACACAAGAGGTTGGTACACAAAATGAGAATGTTGGGTCTGGGGGAAGATGTGTGTAAAAGGGTATGTAACTGGCTTAGTAATAGAAAGCAGTGGGTGGTTACAAATGATATATTCTCTAACTGGGTCGCTGTGAGTACCGCAGGGATCGGTGTTGGGACCTATTCTCTTCAACATATTTATTAACGATCTGGTAGAAGGTTTACAAAGTAAAATATCAATATTTGTGGATGATACATAGCTATGTAAAGCAGTCAATACAAGAGAAGATAGTATTTTGCTACAGATGGATCTGGATAAGTTGGAAATTTGGGCCGAAAGGTGGCAGATGGGGTTTAACAATGATAAATGTAAGTTTATTCACATGGGAAGAAGGAATCAAGATCACCATTACACACTGAATGGGAAACCACTGGGTAAATCTGACATGGAGAAGGACTTGGGGACCTTAGTTAATGATACACTTACCTGAAGTAGCCAGTGCCAGGCAGCGGCTACCAAGGCAAACAGGATCATGGGTGCATTAAAGAAGGTCTGGATACACATGATGAGCGCATTATACTGCCTCTGTACAAATTCCTGGTTAGACCTCACATGGAGTACTGTGTACAGTTTTGGGCACCAGTGCTCAGTAAGGATATAATAGAACTGGAGCGAGTACAAAGGAGGGCAACAAAATTAATAAAGGGGATGGGGGAAACTACAATATCCAGAGAGATTAGCAAAATTAGAATTATTTAGTCTAGAAACAAGACGACTGAGAGGCAATCTAATAACCATGCATTAGTATATAAGGGGACAATAGAAATATCTCTCCGAGGATCTGTTTATACCAAGGAATGTGATGGTCACAAGGTGGCATTCTCTGCGTCTGAAGGAGAGAATGTTTTTTTCACCAACATAGAGGAGGATTGTTTACTGTTAGGGCAGTGAGAATCTGGAATTCCTTGCCTGAGGAGGTTGTGATGGCAAACTCATTTGAGGGGTTCAAGAGAGGCCTGGATGTCTTCCTGGAGCGTAACAATATTGTATCTTACAGTTATTAGGTTCTTTAGAAGGACGTAGATCTGGGGATTTATTCTGACGGAATACAGGCTGAACTGGATGGACAAATGTCTTTTTTTGGCATTGCTAACTATGTTACTATGTAAAATGGGGAGTCAAAACAGCCTGTATAAACAGTTGGCAGCTAGTTTTCTTGAGTTATTGTAAGAGTCAGCCAGGACTGTAGTTGTGACCGAGGACTCAGTGCCAACAGTGTCCTGGCGTTCCCTCACATAGACATGACAGTTCTCTGTCAGCATACCTGTAGCTCCAGGTCCAACTCCTTCAGAGTCTCCTCTCTGCTGTTTGGGTCTCTCTTCAGGCAATTTCACATAAACTGAGGCACAGTCCATTGCAAATTTTAACTGAACTAGTGTACTAGTTCCTTTACGCAGCACATCCTTGTACTCCACAGCTTTTATCACAGGTTGCACAATACATATGTGTAGCCCAGCTGCGCTTGGAGTCACATTTACCCAGGAGGATGCACTAAAAGTAAACCCACACGCACCTGATATTCATTCACAGCTTCACCAATCCCTGGAGCCACCAGAGGGAGCCCTTGTAGAGTATGTATATATATAAGGATGGTGAAGCCACAGCAGATGAGATTAGCCTGAGAGCTGGGAGAGGTCAGTCTGAGTCTAGACGGCAGTGAGATCAGATTACCTCAGAAAGAAGTTGTGAAGCTGTTAGTTCCCTTGGAAGGTGGAAAGTTAAGGTACTGCCACACTAAACAATCCCGCTAGCGATCACGATAATGACGCATACTAATGCGATCGCTAGCGGGATTGTTTCTATATCGCTAAATGCGGCCACATTTAGCGATATAGTTAACGACGCTATCGCCGTTAGCGATCTTCTTAACGACTTTAGCAGTACAAAAGTACCGCTAAATCGCTAAGAAAAGGTGCCACACAGCGATTAGATACTTACCCAGCGGGAGCGCCGACGAGAAAATAGGGTCCGGAACGATTCCAGCGACGAGCGAGATCACAGCAGGAAGCTCGTCGCTGGAAGCTGCCGCACTGAACAACATCGCTAACAGGATCGCTAAATAGTGACGTTTTTTAGCGATCCCGTTAGCGATATTGTTTAGTGTGGCATACCCTTTAGCTCTTGAAGTGTGCACAGATCAGTTAGACGGAAGGTCCTGATAGCTGCTTCAGACAGAGCATTAGAAGGAAAAGAGGGAAAGAGAACAACAGCAATTGACTGAAAGTACCTACAAATTTGAGCTTAGTTTATTGTGTGGAGGCCAGTAATAGTGGAGAAAGATAGCCACTTCAGCCTGGTCAGAACTGAGTCAACTGAGTGTAGTTTCAGTGAGCAAGCGTGCCAACGCTTTGAGAGCGGTGAAGAGAAGGAGAATCAGCTATCTACTGCTAGTGTGCTTATGTTAAGGGTCGGAGTAGGACGAAAGGCGAGTGGAAGAAAAGAGAGAGTAACGTAGCTTGAAACAGCATTGATAGCTTACCTCTACTCTGAACAACCGGACATCGGGTCCGAGCTTGCTAGCATCTACACGACTAGTAGGAGATACCGGAGACCCTGTGGGACTACAGGTCGCAGGGGCCCAGGAGCGCTGATACGTAACCGGGGCCAGGAAGAACAGGAGTCTGGTCAGCGCAACCATTAGAGACTGAGTTCTATCCAAGAGAAGGCTCCACCACAAAGTCAGCCGGGCGTAAAATTGAAGACAGAGTTAGACTTCGTTTCATACAGGTCAGAAACTCACACATACAGGAGTACAGAGGCCCTACACCTACTCAGTGGGAATACTGGATGTGCATCCTCCACCCTGCCAGCTTCCCGGGACGTGCCTGAAACTATTCCATCAGTAAAGGTACAGAAAGAGACTTTCGTGTGTGTGTCTGCCTTATTGCTCCTGCGGCTGAATTCCCCTTCTCCGTCCTGCACCCCAACACCGCCATATACCCTGAGGGATCCAGTCTTGCCTGTGGAAGACTTAACACCTTGCTGCTCAGTAACAACCCCTCAGCGGATCTACCCTGCAGCGCTGGTCACCCTGACCAGGTACCACAGGTGGCGTCACGAACAAACTGTAAATACTTTATTCCCCTGGAAATTTCCCCCTTTTACTGAGGTGAGCCCCAGGGCCACGGACCGAGCTGTGCTACCCATGACATCCCCCATTGAAGTGAACGGCTCGGTGCCGAGTACCCCACGGCCCTGGCGGGCGACTCACATATATCTTCATCTTTCCCTGCACCTCTCTCATGGCTACACAGCACGTACCCAGGTCGGACCATCCCAGTCGGTCTATCAGCCTGCCCCCTGTTTTCCTCTGCTACGGTTAGACACTCCTCTTTCTGTTTTGCCCCAGACATCAGATCATCTGTAACCGAAGTCAGTTGCCACATAGTGAGCGACCTGCCCTTCTGTACTGCCTTAGCTCCTTCAGAGGTGCTTTCTATGGCCTCCAGCACATTGCGGGACCTACCACCGTTAACGGTAATGCAGCATCCTCCCTGCTCACCCTCACAGCGGTTGGGGACTCCCTTAGCCGTTTAGCCCCAGTACTGAGGGCATCAGTCCATGCAATAAGCTGCCACTTCATTGAGTCTCCTGCGTCCCTGTACTCTCCTGGTCTTTCCTTCAGCTTCTGTACCACACTGCTGTAGCCCACTGTAGCTCTATCTTGCCGTTTTCCTGGCCTGTTGTTGTCCTGACTTGTGCTATGGATGGCTGGGCTCTTCCTTAAACGTTATGGTGCTAACTGCCCTGTCAGAGCTACCTAGCCCAACTGACTAAAATGTCGGCTGCTCCCTGGCTTAACCACAGTTAGCCCCTCCTGCTTTAACTATTTACACTACCCCCATCTAGTGGACCAACTGGGGTACTACGCTTTCCCTATCATATAACAATATACATTTGTATAACAATACATTAATATATGCACATCAATACAGGACAGTGTCGTTAACCTCTTACATTCCTCCTCTCCTTAACAATGGTCGTCCCTGACCATGCCATGCAACATTTTATTAAATACGAACAATACTCCAAGCTGGGAGAAATTCGGATCAATGCGAGCCGAGTCCTTTCATGCAAAAGTTCATGCTCTGGTCCTGGGTGCCTGGTTCACAGTCCCCCACCTTACACCCATAGTCTATTATACCTGGTTCCGTCCACCGGATTAAAACATGTGTACAATTATGTGACCTATCCATAAGGTCAACTGCTCTTAGGGGAAGGCATCCCCCTCCCTTTCTGCAGAGTACGGTCTCGTAGCCGTGTGTGCTGCCTGGTCCTAGAACACAGTCTGTTGCTGCAGCTGCACCCGGTCCATTTGTCCAGGGACCCGTTAATTACATTCAGGAAAGGGTCTACTATCCAGCAGCAAGGGCTCAACAGGCGCAACAAAAAACACAAAAAAAAAGCTCAAAGTCATCTTCTTCTGGTCACCTTGACCACAGTACTCCCAGCTCTGGGAGTGCTACCAGGGTTTTTTCGCCCCCAGAGACACGTAACAGTCCCAAATTATTTTGGTGCAATGAGCACAATGTTCACAGAAACGTGGAACAGTCCTGTATTATTTTCAGTGGTAGCAGTTCAACAGCACCCATCCCATACTGGTCTATCAACTCTCAGGCTCTGTGCCCGGGCTTTGAGCTGATGAGGTCTCTGCAGCTGCAAGAGACGTGGCCTGTCAGGGCAAGACTGAGGCAGAACTAGATGAAGCAGTGTCCCGGGAATAGGGAACTTACTGAGCCTGCCTGGGTGTAGGGAAGCGGCCCTTCGCTATCTGATAGAACCGTGATGGACCAAATGAAGCGCTGTCATTGGGTGTGGGCCTAGACTCCTGGGTCTGATGAACTAGGGGCTGACCATGAAGCACGGGACCGCTATACAAGGGCCCACTGCCTGGGATGGGAGGCCGAGTGACAGGTAGGACCTCAGTAATGAGGGGTTGGGCCTGGACCAGCCATCTGGGGTCAGAGGCTGAGATGCACTCACCACCTCCAGCTGACATCGTCTGACCGCGCCCATCCCGCGGTTGCTGTATTCCTCTGTGAGGACTGCACAAACAGGCTCCCGAAGAAGTAGTTCCGGTTTCGGCTGGGCTTCCGTAGCAGGTTCCTCTGGGACGGTTGCTGTTTCCATTCCCCCGGCCTGTAGTTCCCAATAACAAGGTTCCATCTCTGCAAGAGAGGATCCCTGTCCTTGGGGATGTTGCTGCTGCGGGTCCCTTGGTTCCTGCAGAAGAGGCTCCCGCTCCGCCGGGCCTTGCGACTTCGGATCTCCGGATCGGTGGACTGGTCCCGGCAGCTGCCGGGGTCCTTCAGGTTCAGGTAAGAGGCAGGGCCATATTTAGAGTTTATGCTGCCCTAGGCACTTTTTGTTCTGCCTCCCCATTGGTGAGTATGACTAATGCAGACACTGTCGGCAGTGACTTAGGCTACTTGCACATCAGTGATTTTTGCCATTCGCTGCAGATCCGGAAGTTTTTCCGCATCTGCCACGTAACGGATCACTTATGGCAACACTGCATTCAGCCTCATTCATTCCCTATGCGACTTGCAGACATGTGCGACACTTGCGGTTTTGACGCGATCCCGCAAATCCGATACTTGCATCAATGGAAAAAAAAAACGCTACTAGCAGTGTTTTTTTGTCTCACCGCAAGTGCCGCACATGTTTGCAAGTCCCATAGGGAATGAATGAGGCCGAATCTATGTGTGTGCCCATGTAGCTCTTTCAAAGACAGTGGTTTCCTACCACACTCAAAAGACATACAAATAGGATGTTTAGATTGTGAGCCCCAGTGGGGACAGTGTGGATGATGTATGTAAAGTGCTGTGGAGTTAATAGCGCAATATCAGTGAATAAATATTATTCTTAATATTAGGTGTTATGTTTCGGTAGCTGAGGAGTGCAGGTAAAAAAGGCAATACACCAGAGCAGTTGGAATCTATGAGATTGCAGTACCCTGACTAACCACCACAACTAGAGGCAGCCGTGGAGCGTTCCTACGTTGGTCCTAGACGCCTCGTCACAGCCTGAGAAACTAACTACACCTAAAGATAGATATAGGAAAACTATCTGCCCCGGAGCAGAACCCCAAAGATAATAGAAAGCCCCCAAACATGTAATGGCGGTTAGACAAGATGAAATACTGACACAGAAAGAAAATAGTACGAGCAAACGCTGGGGCTCAAACTAACTAAATAGAAAAGGATAGGAAGGGTACTTACTGCAATCCCAAAAAACCCTGCAAAGCACCAACTCTACTAATTTCAAAAACACCTGAGATCACACGACCTCTTCCACCTAAATTAGTTCTCTGGTGTAACAAAATCAAAACCGCAGCCACTGAAAAAACTGGAAAAAGCAAAAGTACAAACATCAGTGGCTGAACAAAACTGAGAGGGCAGAAGTCCCCGGAGGGGACCCTGAAGGCCCCCACAGAAGTGCAGGACAAAATGCAAAAATATAGCACAAACACAAAAGAAGAAAATGTCTTATCTGTTAGCAGGAGATGCAGACACGACACAGCAGGCTACAAGGAAACTGGAATAAAGGATTCAGACCAGAACAATTGATCACCGGCAACCCTGATGGGAAGGTGACTCCCTTATATAAGACCAGTCAGTAACACCTGATTCCCAGTCCTCACAATCTTCACTGGACAGACTAGCACCGCTTGTAACCACCAGAGGGAGCCTCTGCTCAGAACTCATCTCAAACCCATTCACAACAGTACCCCCCCCTTGAGGAGGGGTCACCGAACCCTCATTTGAGCAACCAGGTCGGTCAGGATGAGTTCTATGATACGCACGGATAAGTCTCCTAGCATAGATGTCCGAAGCAAACACCCAAGAATTGTCTTCCTGACCATAACCTCTCCATTTAACCAAATACTGGAGTTTCCGTCTAGAAAAACGAGAATCTAATATTTTCTCAACCACATACTCCAGATTGCCCTCAACCAAAACAGGGTCAGGAGGCACAGCAGCAGGAACCACTGGCTCAACAAACCTCTTCAACAAGGACTTGTGGAACACGTTATGGATCTTAAATGTCCCTGGAAGAAGCAAACGAAAAGAAACAGGATTAATAATCTCCATGATCTTATAAGGTCCAATGAACCTAGGCTTAAATTTAGGAGATGCTACTCTCATAGGAATATTCTTTGAGGACAACCAGACCAAGTCCCCCACTTTAAACCGAGGACCATCAGTCCTATGCCGGTTAGCAAACCGCTGGTCCCTCTCCTGAGAGAGGGACAACCTCTCCACTACCTGGTCCCAAATCAGTTGCATACGCTCCACAACAGAGTCAACACCTGGACAGACAGAAGCCTCCGTCTGTCCCGAAGAAAATCGAGGGTGAAACCCAGAATTACAGAAAAACTGAGACATCAAAGTAGCAGAGCTAGCCCTATTATTAAGAGCAAACTCAGCCAAAGGCAAAAAAGAGACCCAGTCATCCTGATCAGCAGACACAAAGCATCTTAGATAAGTCTCCAATGTCTGGTTTGTTCTCTCAGTTTGACCATTGGTCTGAGGATGAAATGCCGAGGAGAAAGACAATTGAACACCCAGTTTAGAACAAAAAGTCCTGCAAAATCTGGAAACAAACTGGACTCCTCTGTCAGACACAATGTTCTCAGGAATGCCGTGTAAACGAACCACGTGCTGAAGGAACAACGGCACCAATTCAGAGGAGGAAGGCAACTTAGGTAATGGCACAAGATGTATCATCTTGGAAAACCTATCACAAATTACCCAGATGGTGGTCATTCTCTGAGAAACAGGAAGGTTGGAAATGAAATCCATAGAGATATGGGTCCATGGTCTCTTGGGCACAGGCAATGGCATCAACAAACCACTAGAGCGAGAGCAAGGCTTGGAGCGAGAGCAAGTCCCGCAGGACTGCACAAATTCCCTGACATCACGAGACAAGGTAGGCCACCAAAAGGACCGACTAACCAAGTCTCTGGTACCAAAAATTCCGGGATGCCCAGCCAACGCGGAACAATGAATCTCAGACATCACACTCTTTTTCCACTGGTCCGGGACAAACAATTTTCCAACAGGGCAGCACTCGGGCCTATCCTCCTGACACCCCTCCAGAGCAAGTCTCAAATTGGGCGAGATGGTGGAAAGAACTACACCCTCTTTCAAAATAACAGAAGGATCAGATAACTCAGGAGAGTCCGCAAGGAAACTCCTCGAGAGGGCATCCGCCATAACATTCTTAGTGCCAGGAAGAAAGGAAACCACAAAATTAAAACGTGTGAAAAACAAGGCCCACCTGGCCTGTCTAGGATTGAGTCGCTTGGCAGATTCCAGATAGACCAGATTCTTATGGTCCGTAAGGACCACCACCTGATGTTTGGCTCCCTCCAGCCAATGTCTCCACTCTTCAAAAGCCCACTTCATGGCCAATAACTCCCGATTACCCACGTCATAATTACGTTCAGTTGGAGAAAATTTTCGAGAGAAAAAGGCACAAGGGTTACTTTTAGAGGTCTCTGAATCTTTTTGGGACAAAACGGCACCTGCCCCAATTTCAGAGGCATCAACCTCCACCTGAAATGGCAGAGAAACATCAGGCTGCCGTAGAACAGGAGCAGAAGTGAATCTCTGCTTAAGTTCCTGAAATGCAGAGACTGCCTCAGGAGGCCAATTCACCACATCAGAACCCTTTCTGGTCAAATCAGTTAATGGTTTAACAATAACCGAGAAATTACCAATAAATTTACGATAAAAATTGGCAAAACCCAAAAATCTCTGAAGAGCCTTTAATGAAGTAGGTTGGACCCAATCACAGATGGCCTGAACCTTGACCGGGTCCATTTCAATAACAGATGGGGACAAAATGAATCCCAGAAATGAGATCCTCTGTACGCCAAAAAGACACTTTGATCCCTTCACATACAGAGCATTCTCTCTCAAAATCTGGAATACAGTTCGAACATGTTTCACATGAGAGTCCCAGTCATTAGAAAAAATCAAGATATCATCCAAATAAACAATCAGAAATTTGTCCACAAAATCCCTGAAAATGTCATTCATGAAGGACTGGAAGACGGAAGGAGCATTAGTGAGCCCAAAGGGCATCACCAGGTACTCAAAATGCCCTTCAGGGGTATTGAATGCCGTCTTCCATTCATCCCCGTGCTTAATGCGAATAAGGTTATACGCCCCCCTGAGGTCAAGCTTGGTAAACCAAGTAGCGTTTTTCACCCTGGAAAACAGGTCAGAAATCAAGGGTAACGGGTATTGATATTTCACAGTAATATTGTTCAAGAGACGATAATCAATACACGGCCTTAATGAACCATCCTTTTTGGCCACAAAGAAAAAACTGGCACCCAAGGGTGAAGAGGATGGTCTGATATGACCCTTCTCCAATGATTCCTTGATATAAGACCGCATAGCGTCATGTTCAGGTACAGACAAGTTAAAAAGGCGACCTTTAGGGAATTTACTACCCGGCACTAATTCAATAGCGCAGTCATAGCTCCTATGGGGAGGCAAGGATGCAGATTTACTTTCGCTAAACACATCAGAAAAATCAATCAAAAAGTCAGGAACATCCTGAGCCTGGGGGAGGCAGAAAAAACAGGAGTGTTGGTATTAACACATTGGCAGCCCCAACTGGTTAGAGACACAGATTTCCAATCCAAAACAGGATTATGAGACTGTAACCAAGGAAAACCCAGCACGATAATGTCATGCAGATTATACAGAACCAAAAATTTGCAGCACTCCTGGTGATCAGGTTCAACCCTCATTATCACCTGAGTAGAAAACTGGGGTTTATTCTCAGCCAAAGGGGTAGAATCGATCCCCAGTAGGGGAATAGACTTCTGTAGGGGTATCAAGGGAAATCCACAACGTTTAGCAAAATCATAATCCATCAGGTTAATAGCTGCTCCTGAATCAACGAAAGCCTGAGCAGAAAATGAGGACAGAGAGCTTATCAGAGTAACAGTTAATAAAAACTTAGTCTGAACACTACCCAAGACAACTGAGCGTGCAAAACGTCTTCCCCGCTTAGGGCAGACTGAAATAGCATGAGAGGCATCACCACAGTAGAAACATAACCCATTGCGCTTTCGAAACTCATGACGCTGTGCCACAGACACCACTCTATCACACTGCATGGGTTCAGAAGCTGGTTCACAAGGCAACACCATTCCACGCATACCTCTCCGCTCACGCAAACGTCTGTCAATTTGAATCGCCAATGACATAGAATCATTGAGACCAGAGGGGACAGGGAATCCCACCATAACATCCTTTACATTATCTGACAGACCCTTCCGGAAAAGGGCTGCCAAAGCGTCGTCATTCCATTTGGTCAGGACTGCCCACCTACGGAATCTCTGACAGTATAACTCAGCGTCATCAAGCCCCTGATTTAATGCCAACAAGGCTTTCTCAGCTTGATCAGTGACATTAGGCTCATCGTACAATAACCCCAAGGCCTGAAAAAATGCATCAACATCACTCAAAACAGGATCCCCAGGTATCAGGGAAAAAGCCCAATCCTGAGGATCGCCGCGCAGGAGAGAGATGATAATTTGAACCTGCTGCGCTGCGTTCCCTGAGGACTTAGATTTTAAGGCAAAAAACAATTTACAATTATTTTGAAATTCTGAAACTTAGCTCGATCCCCTAAAAACAAATCTGGCATGGGAATCCTAGGTTCCACAACAGGCTACCCAGCAAGATAGATAGCAATACTCCGAACCTCAGTGGCAAGCTGATCCACACGGCCAGACAACTGTGCAAACTCCATTGAGAGAAAAGATCCTCCCCAGCACCCAGAGATACAGAGGGAAAAAAAAAAAAAATGCAACAAACAGAAAAATATCTCTGACAACTCTGACAATATTTTTTCCCTTCTGTGAGTACCATACAATTTTAAATTTTTAGGCCGGTGATACTGTTATGTTTCGGTAGCTGAGGAGTGCAAGTAAAAAAGGCAATACACCAGAGCAGTTGGAATCTATGAGATTGCAGTACCCTGACTAACCACCACAACTAGAGGTAGCCGTGGAGCGTTCCTACGTTGGTCCTAGACGCCTCGTCACAGCCTGAGAAACTAACTACACCTAAAGATAGATATAGGAAAACTATCTGCCCCGGAGCAGAACCCCAAAGATAATAGAAAGCCCCCAAACATGTAATGGCGGTTAGACAAGATGAAATACTGACACAGAAAGAAAATAGTACGAGCAAACGCTGGGGCCCAAACTAACTAAATAGAAAAGGATAGGAAGGGTACTTACTGCAATCCCAAAAAACCCTGCAAAGCACCAACTCTACTAATTTCAAAAACACCTGAGATCACACGACCTCTTCCACCTAAATTAGTTCTCTGGTGTAACAAAATCAAAACCGCAGCCTGTAAGGTTCTATGTATATATTCCTGAAACTCAGTTTGTTCGTCAGCCATTTTACTTTCTGTCTTGCTGCAGCTATCTTGCCCTCAGTCAAATGGAGTTTCCAGCTTGCATGTTCCTGCCCTGATTCTCTCCTTTGCTTCTTAAGCAGCCACAGCTGAGCAATCAGTGCTTCAGAATCTAGCCTGCAGTGAACCTGTGACTTGACTCCTGTAAGCCTTGGACCTTGTACTCCAGCTATTCCTACTGAGGAACTCTGAAGCACTTGTGGACTCTGAACCCTGCTCTTTGAAAGACCCACGTTTGCATGGACTTACGGTAACAGAGAAGAAGATCCTGAATCTGTATTGGAGAGTGATTGCTGAGCTTGGATTACTCTGGCCTGCTGTGTCTCCTGTTTCTGTGTCTGCAAACTGTGTGACTATTTCTGCCAACTTGTATGAAGTAATACAGGACTTTTCTATATCAAACCTGTGACTCCTGTGTTTTCATCGCACCCAAGCACAAGACGCTATATGAACTGTACTACATACATTACAAGATTCTGAAGCCAAAACGTTAGTGTCTGCTGGGTCTGGAAGGCTGTGTCTGCTGTACTGTGGATATCAGACGTCCGGTTGTACTTTCTGTGATGACAGTGGTTGTGACTTCTCACAACCATTCCAGGTGAGCAATTCCCTTAAGTTTTTTCTTTTTGCAGTGTTACCACAGGTAAACACTATTGTTTTTTTTTTTCCTTTCTTTTCTCTTTTTTGTCTGCTGTAACTCTGGATATCAGATGTCTGGTTGAAACTTTCTGTGATGATAGTGGTTGTGACTTCTCACAACCATTCCAGGTGAGCAGTTCCCTTAATTTTTTTTCTCTCTGCAGTGTTGCCACAGGTGAACACTATTGTTTTTTTTCTCTCCTCTTCTTCCAGTAATCCTGTCTTAAAAGATCTGGAAAATGGAGGCCCGCATAAAGGAACTTTGCGGAGTGACTGATAATATCCTTGCAGATTTGCAGAATATAAAGACCCGTTTTACAAATCTACAGGACCTCAATAATCACAATTTGCAAGTGGTTGGACAGACTACCCAGGATTTGCGAGCCAGGATTGAGGTTCTAGAGGGGCGAGTCCAGGCTCCTGCCGTAGCCCCGAGTGCTGGGATTCCCAAGTTGCCCCCTTTTCGTTTTGGCGGTGAACGTGAGAAATTCAGGGGATTTATTAATCAATGCAATCTTTTTTTTTCTGCACATGCTTCACAATTTCCCACTGAACGATCTAAGGTGCTTACTATAATTATGTTGCTTACCAACAAGGCTTTAATGTGGGCAAACCCTCTGATTGAGACTGAGGATGATTGTTTGAATCACCTTGATGATTTTATTTCAGCCATGGGGCAGGTGTTGATGACCCCAATCGAGGTGCAACAGCTGAAGCAGCCATGTTAGCTTTGCGCCAAGGTAAGCACTCGGTAGCTGAATATGCCTTGGATTTCAGGAGATGGGCCCTTGATACCACCTGGGACAGTTCCGCCAAAAAATCTATTTTTCGAAAGGGGTTATCTCCACTGATTAAGGATGAACTTGCTCGTGCCGACCCTCCCACTGCGTTAGGTGACTTTATTAACTACTGCATCCGTATTGATCCTCGTCTGACTGAACGCAGGCAAGAGAGATGGTTCGAAAGCAATCGTACTAACCTTTTCCTACCTTCCTCTCCAGCTAAGGAACCTTTGAGTAGGATTACACGGGAACCTGAACCTGAACCCATGCAGGTAGACTCTTTACAACGACGGGTTAGTGATGCACGCAAGGAACATCGTTTTAAGGAGAATCTATGTTTCTATTGTGGTAAGTCAGGGCACTTCATTATAAACTGCCCCAGCCGTTCTCGTAAGACTACTGCAGCACTCATTCATTGTGAGTGTTGCGAGAGGGGATCTGTCAGGTCCGAGCCTCAGGCTCCAGAGAGATCTGCAGCAACAGATCTTGATTTCTCGGACTTAAACTCCGTTACCTCTGAGGACGTTGACTGTGTAAACGCTGCCATTTTTCAAGTTTCCTCAGCGGTGTCCCAGCTGAGTTGTAAGAAAAACAATTCTCATTGCTTTCTTTCCATCAAACTCTGGGTTGACTCAGCTTGGGTGTCTAGTTCTGCTATGATCGACTCAGGGGCAAGTGGAAATTTTATGGATGTCTCCTTTGCTCTGAAACAGGGAATACGTTCAGTGAAGAAGGCTACTCCAGTACAGATGGAAACTGTGGATGGCTCCCTGCTGACCTCTGGACCAGTGGATCAGGAAACAGAGCCTTTGAGGGTTCTTATGGGTAAAGATCATCAAGAGAGACTGTCCTTTATGCTTATCTCTTCTCCCCACTTTCCCATTATTCTAGGGCTACCATGGCTGCAGGCTCAGAATCCTACCATTAACTGGGAGACCAAGGAATTACACTTTCCAGAGAAACAGATGAGTCCAAAAGTTTCAGCTTGCTCTGTTCCTAAAGGAATCATGTCAGTCCCTGAACTACCAGCTGTATACCAGGACTATGTGGATTTATGTGACAAGAAGAACGCTGACCAGCTTCCTCCTCACCGTCCATATGATTGTCCAATTGAATTATTGCCTGGAGCAGAGATACCTTTTGGTAAGATCTACCCCCTGGCGGGGCCCGAGCTAAAGGCTTTAAAGGATTACATAGATGAAAATCTAGCCAAGGGCTTCATACGCCCCTCTTCATCTCCTGCAGGTGCACCCATCTTCTTTGTAAAGAAGAAAGATGGATCTCTGAGACCATGCGTAGACTATAGGGAACTCAATAAGGTTACTATTAGAAACCGTTATCCATTGCCTTTAATCCCTGAGTTATTGGAGAGAGTGCGACATGCCAAAATTTTTTCTAAACTAGATCTTCGTGGGGCCTATAACTTAGTCCGTATTAGACCTGGGGATGAATGGAAGACTGCATTCAGGTCACGCTATGGACACTTTGAATATCTAGTTATGCCTTTTGGTCTGAGTACCGCCCCAGCCACTTTCCAACACTTGGTGAATGACATCTTCAGGGATCTCCTAGATACATTCGTGGTAATTTATTTGGATGATATTCTAATTTTTTCTAACTCCACAGAGGAACATCATGGACATGTGAGAATGGTCTTGGAACGTCTAAGACAAAATCATCTTTACATCAAACTTGAAAAGTGTGAATTCCATAGGACCGAAATTCAATTTCTGGGGTATGTACTGTCTACACAAGGAATTAGTATGGATGGAAGCAAAACCCAAGCCATCAAGGATTGGCCAAGTCCTAGAAATGTGAAGGAGGTACAGCGCTTCATCGGGTTTGCCAACTTCTATAGACGTTTCATTAGAAATTTCTCTGAGGTAGTGTCACCTATCACTCAACTTACCCGGAAAGAGTCTAGATTTTTCTGGACTCCCCAAGCCCAGGAAGCATTTTCCCGTCTAAAAGATAAATTTACCACTGCACCTATCCTAGTACATCCCAACCCCGAGCTTGCCTTCATAATAGAGGTGGATGCTTCAGACTGTGCCGTTGGAGCTATACTCTCTCAGAGAACAGGTGAGAAGAATGTCTTGCATCCCTGTGCCTTCTTTTCCCAGCAGTTGTCTTCGGCTGAGAGGAACTACGATGTGGGCAATAGAGAGTTGTTGGCCATTATTGCCGCCTTCAAAGAATGGAGACACCTTCTTCAGGGAGCTGCACAGCAAATAGTCGTCCTGACAGACCATCGTAACCTTGAGTTTATCAGGTCGGCTAAGTGCCTGACTCCTCGCCAGGCTCGCTGGAATCTTTTCTTAAACCAATTTAATTTTATCATCTCTTATAGACCAGGATCGCGCAATGGAAAGGCTGATGCACTCTCTAGGATTTACTCAGCAGAGACACGTCCAATTACTCCTCCTAAGACTATTCTTCCTGACTCTAGATTCCTAGGAGTAATTCATAATCAAGACCTACTTAAGGACATCAAGGAAGCATACCATGCGGATTCCTTTTTGGCACAACCCCCAAGGGACGTAAGTCTTGTCTTTAAGAATGGTGTGTGGATTCAGGGACAACGTCTGTATATTCCTGAAACAGTCAGATTAAGAGTATTGCAACTCATTCACGATTCCAAGATAGCTGGGCATAGGGGAATTCTAAAGACACAAGAATTTCTTTCTCGTTTCTTTTGGTGGCCCACTTACAGGAAAGATGTCTTAAACTATGTCACTTCATGTGAAGTCTGTGCAAGATGCAAAACACCTCGCTCCTCACCAACTGGTCTGTTACAGCCTCTTCCCACCCCGTCCCGCCCGTGGGGATCCATTTCTATGGACTTCATTGTGGAGTTACCAACCTCTCAGGGAAGAACACCATTCTAGTGGTGGTTGACCGTCTAACAAAGGCAGCTCATTTTATCCCTTGTGTCGGCTTACCCACTGCAAAACAGACATCAGATTTGATGATTAAAGATGTGTTTCGCTTACATGGAGTACCGGATGAGGTTATTTCGGATCGATGGGTGCAATTCACTTCTAGGTTTTGGCAAAATTTCTGTGCAGCATTGGACATTAAAGTAAACCTTTCTTCTGCTTTTCATCCCCAGACTAATGGACAGACCGAACGAACCAATCAAACCCTGGAGCAGTATCTCCGCTGCTTTATCTGCCACCTACAGGATGATTGGGTGGATCTACTTCCATTAGCTGAGTTCTCGTATAACAACTCTCAGAGTGCCTCCACTAAACAGTCTCCTTTTTACTCTAATCTAGGTTATCATCCTAACATTCTACCACGATTTCCCATAGAAACGCCTTTACCAGCAGTGCCTGAAAGAATCACGTCTTTACAGAAGAATATGGATCTTCTAAAGGAAAATCTGGAATCGGCTCAAGAAAGGTACAAGAAAGCAGCAGATAAATTTCGTAAACCTGCACCAGCTTTCAAGGTAGGAGACTTGGTCTGGCTGTCAACCAGAAATCTTAAGTTAAGGATTCCATCGTCTAAGTTGGGACATAAGTACATTGGACCCTATAAAATCAGTAAAATTATAAGTGCCGTTGCTTGTCGTCTTCAACTGCCCAGAACTATGAGAATCCACCCTGTCTTTCATGTATCCCTACTAAAGGCTGCGACACCCAATACGATTCCTGGACGTTCCTCTCCTTGCCCTGACCCAGTGCTAGTCGATGGTCAGGAAGAATTTGTGGTGGAAAGGATTTTAGATTCCAGGTTGTATAGAAATCAGTTACAATATCTGATTAAATGGCAGGGCTACCCAGTGGAGGACAACTCATGGGAACCGGTCAATAACGTTAATGCTCCTCGCTTGCTCCGTCAGTTTCATCAGAGGTACCTACACAAGCCTGGTCTGAGGTCATCCGGAGGTTGTCCTTAAGGGGGGAGTAATGTAAGGTTCTATGTATATATTCCTGAAACTCAGTTTGTTCGTCAGCCATTTTACTTTCTGTCTTGCTGCAGCTATCTTGCCCTCAGTCAAAATGGAGTTTCCAGCTTGCATGTTCCCGCCCTGATTCTCTCCTTTGCTTCTTAAGCAGCCACAGCTGAGCAATCAGTGCTTCAGAATCTAGCCTGCAGTGAACCTGTGACTTGACTCCTGTAAGCCTTGGACCTTGTAGTCCAGCTATTCCTACTGAGGAACTCTGAAGCACTTGTGGACTCTGAACCCTGCTCTTTGAAAGACCCACGTTTGCATGGACTTACGGTAACAGAGAAGAAGATCCTGAATCTGTATTGGAGAGTGATTGCTGAGCTTGGATTACTCTGGCCTGCTGTGTCTCCTGTTTCTGTGTCTGCAAACTGTGTGACTATTTCTGCAAACTTGTATGAAGTAATACAGGACTTTTCTATATCAAACCTGTGACTCCTGTGTTTTCATCGCACCCAAGCACAAGACGCTATATGAACTGTACTACATACATTAGACAGCCACTGAAAAAACTGGAAAAAGCAAAAGTACAAACATCAGTGGCTGAACAAAACTGAGAGGGCAGAAGCCCCCGGAGGGGACCTGAAGGCCCCCACAGAAGTGCAGGACAAAATGCAAAAATATAGCACAAACACAAAAGAAGAAAATGTCTTATCTGTTAGCAGGAGATGCAGACACGACACAGCAGGCTACAAGGAAACTGGAATAAAGGATTCAGACCAGAACAATTGATCACCGGCAACCCTGATGGGAAGGTGACTCCCTTATATAAGACCAGTCAGTAACACCTGATTCCCAGTCCTCACAATCTTCACTGGACAGACTAGCACCGCTTGTAACCACCAGAGGGAGCCTCTGCTCAGAACTCATCTCAAACCCATTCACAACAGTTAGGTTACAATACCAGGATCTGAGGATTTTCTGTTTCGAGGTCAAGAGCTCTCTGATGTGATGTTGCACCCGGTCCATTTGTCCAGGGACCCGTTAATTACATTCAGGAAAGGGTCTACTATCCAGCAGCAAGGGCTCAACAGGCGCAACAAAAAACACAAAAAAAAAGCTCAAAGTCATCTTCTTCTGGTCACCTTGACCACAGTACTCCCAGCTCTGGGAGTGCTACCAGGGTTTTTTCGCCCCCAGAGACACGTAACAGTCCCAATTATTTTGGTGCAATGAGCACAATGTTCACAGAAACGTGGAACAGTCCTGTATTATTTTCAGTGGTAGCAGTTCAACAGCACCCATCCCATACTGGTCTATCAACTCTCAGGCTCTGTGCCCGGGCTTTGAGCTGATGAGGTCTCTGCAGCTGCAAGAGACGTGGCCTGCCAGGGCAAGACTGAGGCAGAACTAGATGAAGCAGTGTCCCGGGAATAGGGAACTTACTGAGCCTGCCTGGGTGTAGGGAAGCGTCCCTTCGCTATCTGATAGAACTGTGGGTGACCAAATGACGCGCTGTCATTGGGTGTGGGGCTAGACTCCTGGGTCTGATGAACTAGGGGCTGACCATGAAGCACGGGACCGCTATACAAGGGCCCACTGCCTGGGATGGGAGGCCGAGTGACAGGTAGGACCTCAGTAATGAGGGGTTGGGGCCTGGACCAGCCATCTGGGGTCAGAGGCTGAGATGCACTCACCACCTCCAGCTGACATCGTCTGACCGCGCCCATCCCGCGGTTGCTGTATTCCTCTGTGAGGACTGCACAGACAGGCTCCCGAAGAAGTAGTTCCGGTTTCAGCTGGGCTTCCGTAGCAGGTTCCTCTGGGACGGTTGCTGTTTCCATTCCCCCGGCCTTTAGTTCCCAATAACAAGGTTCCAGCTCTGCAAGAGAGGATCCCTGTCCTTGGGGATGTTGCTGCTGCGGGTCCCTTGGTTCCTGCAGAAGAGGCTCCCGCTCCGCCGGGCCTTGCGACTTCGGATCTCCGGATCGGTGGACTGGTCCCGGCAGCTGCCGGGGTCCTTCAGGTTCAGGTAAGAGGCAGGGCCGTATTTAGAGTTTATGCTGCCCTAGGCACTTTTTGTTCTGCCTCCCCATTGGTGAGTATGACTAATGCAGACACTGTCGGCAGTGACTTAGGCTACTTGCACATCAGTGATTTTTGCCATTCGCTGCAGATCCGGAAGTTTTTCCGCATCTGCCACGTAACGGATCACTTATGGCAACACTGCATTCAGCCTCATTCATTCCCTATGCGACTTGCAGACATGTGCGACACTTCCGGTTTTAACGCTATCCCGCAAATCCGATACTTGCATCAATGGAAAAAAAAAAACGCTACTAGCAGTGTTTTTTTGTCTCACCGCAAGTGCCGCACATGTTTGCAAGTCCCATAGGGAATGAATGAGGCCGAATCTATGTGTGTGCCCATGTAGCTCTTTCAAAGACAGTGGTTTCCTACCACACTCAAAAGACATACAAATAGGATGTTTAGATTGTGAGCCCCAGTGGGGACAGTGTGGATGATGTATTTAAAGTGCTGTGGAGTTAATAGCGCAATATCAGTGAATAAATATTATTCTTAATATTAGGTGTTATGTTTCGGTAGCTGAGGAGTGCAGGTAAAAAAGGCAATACACCAGAGCAGTTGGAATCTATGAGATTGCAGTACCCTGACTAACCACCACAACTAGAGGCAGCCGTGGAGCGTTCCTACATTGGTCCTAGACGCCTCGTCACAGCCTGAGAAACTAACTACACCTAAAGATAGATATAGGAAAACTATCTGCCCCGGAGCAGAACCCCAAAGATAATAGAAAGCCCCCAAACATGTAATGGCGGTTAGACAAGATGAAATACTGACACAGAAAGAAAATAGTACGAGCAAACGCTGGGGCTCAAACTAACTAAATAGAAAAGGATAGGAAGGGTACTTACTGCAATCCCAAAAAACCCTGCAAAGCACCAACTCTACTAATTTCAAAAACACCTGAGATCACACGACCTCTTCCACCTAAATTAGTTCTCTGGTGTAACAAAATCAAAACCGCAGCCACTGAAAAAACTGGAAAAAGCAAAAGTACAAACATCAGTGGCTGAACAAAACTGAGAGGGCAGAAGCCCCCGGAGGGGACCCTGAAGGCCCCCACAGAAGTGCAGGACAAAATGCAAAAATATAGCACAAACACAAAAGAAGAAAATGTCTTATCTGTTAGCAGGAGATGCAGACACGACACAGCAGGCTACAAGGAAACTGGAATAAAGGATTCAGACCAGAACAATTGATCACCGGCAACCCTGATGGGAAGGTGACTCCCTTATATAAGACCAGTCAGTAACACCTGATTCCCAGTCCTCACAATCTTCACTGGACAGACTAGCACCGCTTGTAACCACCAGAGGGAGCCTCTGCTCAGAACTCATCTCAAACCCATTCACAACAATTAGGTTACAATACCAGGATCTGAGGATTTTCTGTTTCGAGGTCAAGAGCTCTCTGATGTGATGTTGCTGCCTGTCTCGCTGTCTTCCTCTTTTGACACTGCAGTGTGGTGGACAAGAAAACATTAACTGGTTAACTGCAAGAAGTCTGGTGTCTGTGTACTAATTGAACTAGAAACTCTCCCCACACCATGTCCAGCAGACATTGGAGGATTACTAGATGGATTTTATTATTCTATTACTGCCCAGTCTCTGACTAAGGCCTTATTCATATGTCTGGGTTTAAACAGATACTTACATATAAATCTGGACAATTTATCTTATAGATCTCCCGGTATATTATTTATTATAGATCTATAATATATAATGTACAAGAAGACCTATAGCATAAAATGTCCAGAATTATCTGTAATATATGATGTACAATCTATTATATATAATGTCCAGGGTGATCTATAATATATAATGCTCAGGTAGTAGATTTATAATAATGTACAGTCCAGGCAAATCTATACTATATAATGTCCAGAGGCAGAGATAGATTTAGGGTACGTCTCCACGTTCAGAAAACGTCCAATCCGCAGCGTCCAAATGTTACAGCACAGTGGATGGGATTTTATGAAATCCCATATCCACTATGCGTACAAAGATGCAGGTGGCAGACTTGCGTATATGCACATGTGGCGCAACTTTCTAGACCGCAGCATATCTATTTATCTCGCGGAGACACTCATCCTACACAAGATAAATAACACCGTCCTATGTATAGGATGCGGTGATTCCACACGGTTCAATGACACATGTGGAATCACCGCGTGTACAAAAGCCGGCAAAGCTTTGGACGGAGCTGTGTCCTCTCTGCAGTGTTTCCTGAATGTGAAAACATATCCTTAGGGTATGTGCACACATTGCAGACTTGTCTGCAGAAGTTTCCGTACATAATCCGCATCTCTTGGCAGAAAACGCAGGTGCGTATTTGATGCGTTTTTTACATGCGGATTTGTATGCCTTTTTGTAAGCTAAATAAAGATGTTATTTAACAAAAAAGATTTGTGATGTAATTTCTGTCCAACCGCCTCTTTTACATTAGTCCAGCGCTCATTCTCCCCAGCGCTCATTCCCCCCAGTGCTCATTCCCCACCTCAGAGCTCATTCCCCACCTCAACGCTCATTCCCCACCTCAGCGCTAATTCCCCACCTCAGCACTCATTCCCCACCTCAGCCCTCATTCCTCCCCAGCGCTCATTCCCCACCTCAATGCTCATTCCCCACCTCAGAGCTCATTCCCCACCTCAACCCTCATTCCCCACCAGCGCTCATTCCTCACCTCAGAGCTCATTCCCCACCTCAGCACTCATTCCTCACCTCAGCGCTCATTCCTCACACCAGCGCTCATTCTCCCAGCGCTCATTCCTCCCCCGTGCTCATTCCCCACCCCAGCGCTCATTCCCCACCTCAGCACTCACTGCCCCCACAACGCTCACTGCCCCACATCGTTCACTGCCCCCACAGCGCTCACTGCCCCCAGCGCTCACTGCCCCCACAGCGCTCACTGCCCCACAGCACTCACTGCCCCCACAGCGCTCACTGCCCCCACAGCACAGCGCTCACTGCCCCCCAGCGCTCACTGCCCCCACAGCACTCACTGCCCTCACAGCGCTCACTGTCCCCACAGCGTTCACTACCTTCACAGCGCTCACTGCCCCACAGTGCTCACTGCCCCCAGTGCTCACTGCCCCACAGCGCTTACTGCCCCCACAGCACTCACTGCCCCCCAGCACTCACTACCCCACAGCGCTCTCTGCCCCACAGCACAGCGCTCACTGCCCCCTCAGCACAGCGCTCACTGCCCCCACAGCCCCAGCGCTCACTGCCCCACAACACAGCGCTCACTGCCCCCACAGCCCCAGCCCCAGCACTCATTGCCCCAAAGCACAGTGCTCACTGCCCCCACAGCACAGCGCTCACTGCCCCCACAGCACAGCGCTCACTGCCCCCACAGCCCCAGCCCCATCGCTTACTGCCCCCACCAAACAGCGTTCACTGCCCCACAGCACAGCGCTCACTGCCCCCACAGCACATCGCTCACTGCCCCACACGCCCCAGCGCTCACTGCCCCCACAGCGCTAACTGCCCCCACAGCCCCAGCCCCAGCGCTCACTGATCCCACAGCACAACGCTCACTGCCCCCTCAGCACAGCGTTCACTGCCCCCACAGCACAGTGCTCACTGCCCCCACAGCCCCAGCGCTCGCTGCCCCCACAGCGCTCACTGCCCCCACAGCACAGCGCTCACTGCCCCCACAGCACAGGGCACACTGCCCCCACTGCCCCAGCCCCATCGCTCACTGCCCCCACCACACAGCGTTCACTGCCCCCACAGCACAGCGCTCACTGCCCCCACACCACAGCGCTCACTGCCCCCACAGCACAGCGCTCACTACCCCCACAGCCCCAGCGCTCACTGCCCCCACTGCCCCAGCGCTCACTGCCCCCACAGCACAGCGCTCACTGCCCCCATAGCACAGCGCTCACTGCCCTCCCTGCTCATTCCTCCCCCCGTCATCATACTCACCTCCTCCTGCTGCCTGAAGCTCCGAAGGTCCAGCGCCGACATCCTGTTCCTGTATGAGCGCGTGGTTACACGTGGGTACCGCTCATCAAGCTCATGAATATGGATGCCACGCCTATGAGAGTGGAGTGGCGTCCATATTCATGAGCTTAATGAGCGGGACCACCAGTGGTTCGCATGCTCATACAGGAAGATGTCGGCGCTGGACCATTGGAGCTGCAGGAGGAGGTGAGTATGATGACAGGGGGGTTAGGGGTTAGGGAAGCAAGGGGAGGGCCTACCCCCCATTTAAAAAAAAAATTAAAAAAAATCATGCTCAGGTGCCGCCCCCCCACAGAGTCGCGCCCTAGGCACGTGCCCTCAAGTGCCTAGTGGCAAATACGGCCCTGGTAAGAGGGGTACATTAGCTGCAGCACTGCTCGGTCGCCCGGATCGGGCCTGCTCTTCCTCCCATTTTACAATATTCGATAGTGGAGGGTGTAGTCCTCTTTCCTTAAGCCACACCCACCTTGGGCAGGTCGACGATGGCTGACAGGCAGACTTTCGCACTCTTTTTAGGAAGACATGCCCATGAAGGGTGGAGTCACAGTTATAATTTTCTTCTTTGGCGCCATTCACCGCTATCATTTTAACTGCCATCTTATTCACTGAGGCATTTTCAGTTCCACATAAAGGTGGTCACTTTCTGAATTTCAGTTTCTACTCTATTTGCAGCATCTCTGTAACGGGTCTGGGAGGCGGAACCTCTGAGAATTATTATACAAGGAGGCTTTCCTTGTAAAGGAGCGGGTGGCGCCCGGGGAGACGGATAGGAAGTCACTGCAAGTGACCGGGGCAGTCTCTGGGTAGACAGGCAGGAAGTCACGGCAAGTGACCGGGGCAGTCTCTGGTTAGGCAGGCAGGAAGTCACAGCAAGTGACCGGGGCAGTCTCTGGGTAGACAGGCAGGTTGTCACGGCAAGTGACCGGGGCAGTCTCTGGGTAGACAGGCAGGAAGTCACGGCAAGTGACCGGGGCAGTCTCTGGGTAGACAGGCAGGTTGTCACGGCAAGTGACCGGGGCAGTCTCTGGGTAGACAGGCAGGAAGTCACGGCAAGTGACCGGGGCAGTCTCTGGTTAGGCAGGCAGGTAGTCACAGCAAGTGACCGGGGCAGTCTCTGGTTAGACAGGCAGGAAGTCACAGCAAGTGACCGGGGCAGTCTCTGGATGAACAGGCAAGCAAGGAGCCGGGGCAGTCTTTGACTGAACAGGTATATACGACCTGAGATGGTGGAGCCTCCCGGTAGGCTAGCAGGCAGATGACAGATGAGCGCCCCCAAGTGAGCAGGCGAGAGTCTCTGGAACAGCCGATGAACACCGCAGGTGATGGCCGAACCTTCAGGTGGGATTGCAGTCAGATGGCAGATGAGTGCTCCCAAGTAAGCAGGCGAGAGTCTCTGGGATTGCCGATGGTCACCGCATGTGATGGCCGAACCTCCAGGCAGGCTAGCAGGCAGGTAGCAGACAGCAGACTGGCAGGAAACAGGCAGGTAACTGGAAACGGACCCTGAGGGCTGAAGCAGAGTAAACAGTGCAACAACAACATTGCTCGGGCACCTCCATTAAGGAGGAAGCACTTTATATAGGGTGGAGTCCTCCGGCATTGGCCGGGGACCTTTTTGAAAGATGCGTGCGGCCCCTTTAAGAGCGGGGGAGGGCGCGGGCGCGCGCCCTAAGTCCAGCAGCAGGGAAGGAGCGCGCGGCCCCAGCAGGGCGGAAGGAGGACGCTGAGCGCGGGTAAGGGGGGCGACGTCCCTGCCTGGCAGAGGACGCTGTCGCAGGGGAACAGCGTCCCTGCCTGGCAGAGGACGCTGTCGCAGGGGAACAGCGTCCCTGCCTGGCAGAAGGCAGGGACGCCGATGCTACAATCTCCACATGACAGTATATCAATCCACATTAAATTTTCCAGAGTTTCCATAGCATCTGAGACACTTGTCAGTGTCACTTCTTTTAATTCTCCAGTCTCTTCTTGTCACATCAGTCTCATCTTTTCTTGTCGCATCAATTTCATCTGTTCTAGCATTCCCACGCTGCACGACTTTGGCATCCTGCTGACTGCGCCAAGTGAAAGGGTCAGCCAGGACGGTAATTGTGGCTGAGAAATCCGGGCCAACGGTGTCCTGGCTTTCCCTCACATAGACATGACAGTTCTCTGTCAGCATACCTGTAGCTCCAGGTCCAACTCCTTCAGAGTCTCCTCTCTGCTGCAGAGGTCTCTCTTCAGACGATTTCATATAAACTGAGGCACAGTCCATTGCAACTTTAAACTGAACAACTTTACTAGTTTCTTTACACAGCACATCCTTGTACTCCACAGCTTTCAGTTTTTTTTTTGTGACAGCAATCCTTTTTCCCATAACATACAACTATATGGTCGTTATATATGGACGACCTGATCCTTATTTGGAAAGGGGATACTTCAGGAATTACTGATTTTACAAATTACATCAATAGGAATGATTTTAATTTATCATTCACTGTTATTACATGGAATTTTTCAGTAAACTACCTAGATATCACTTTATCTGTAAATTCTGATACTCAGAAAGTCTCTATTTTTTCCTTCAGAAAACCAACAGACACTAATTCGATCTTACAAGCCCGTTCTTGCCACCCTTAACATGTTATTAAAAATATACCACTGGGAGAATTAATAAGATAGAAAAGAAATTGTAGTTCACCTACAACTTTTCAGAAAGAAGCAGATCATGCTCTTTTGAGACTTAAGGTACTGCCACACTAAGCTATCCCGCTAGCGATCTCGTTAGCGTTGCATACTAATGAGATCGCTAGCGGGATTAGCGATATAGTTAACGACGCTATCGCCGTTAGCGATCTTCTTAACGACTTTAGCGGTACAAAAGTACCGCTAAATCGCTAAGAAAAGGTGCCACACAGCGATAAGATACTTACCCAGCGGGAGCGCCAGCGATGAAATAGGGTCCGGAACGATTCCAGCGACGAGCGAGATCACAGCAGGAAGCTCGTCGCTGGCAGCTGCCGCACTGAACAACATCGCTAACGGGATCGCTAAATAGTGACGTTTTTTAGCGATCCCGTTAGCGATATTGTTTAGTGTGGCATACCCTTTAGAGATAGAGGATATGCAAATTGGATGCTAATGAAAGCCAATAACATTGTGAGTAAAATTGACAGGAATACTCTCTTGCATGAATCCCTTCCAAATTCCATGCATACAGGTGATACCATTATCAGAAAAATAGTAATAAAAGAAGAAAGAGCTATAATCGTGCCCCTCACAATAATGTTAGTGATTGCGGTATAGTTAATTTTTCCACAACTTATAGTCCACAATATAATAAGATTATACTAAAGTCATAGCAATTGAAAAGGTTTTTAAATCTACTAGAGGAGGAGATTTCAGGAAAAAATTACTGAATCGTGAATCATTCTGGATTTTTAAGTTGAATACTCGAGTACCATTTGGCTTGAACAAGCGATTAGATTTAATACTGCAATTAGATTAAAATGTATTCTAGGTATATTTAGATTATATAGATACTTTTTTCTTTATTTTTCATTAGTCCTAATTAATTCTGATTTTCCTCAAATGATTTTGCATCTGAAAAATAATTTATGAGCTTTGGTTTTATATATTCAATTTTGTGTTTTTTTGTACCATAATACCGTTTTCATATTTTGTCTTATTTGTCTATATCTATAAGTAATGGGTTAATTACTAGGGGTGTCACCCTATTTCACTAATTTTTGTCGTGTGCACCGGTGTTTCACATGTTCTTATGATATTTGAAGTTTGTAGTATAGGTCATGCTATAAACCATGAATAAGACCTGCTAGGTCGAAACGCGTCGGTTTCAGACCACCAAGGACCCCACCTGCAATTTTGTCTCTTTTTCTACCCAGGATGGATTTTAATATTTTCTAATAAATATTGATTTTTTATTTATTCCCACGCTGGAGATTTTTTCCTCATGTTTTTACTCCAAAATATGGGACAGTCTTTTGAGTATAGCCAGGGGTGTCATTCCTGGAAGCCAGAACTTTCTATCTGAGTCAGCACAGACAAAGCTAGAAACGCAGGTGGAGCTGGCAGTGTTGCAAGCAGCGATGGAATAATTAGCAATGGAATTGGAGCTGTCCAGTTAGCACTATGTTTGTAGGACTGCTCGTAAAAATCAAGAGCATGGTTATGCAATGGTAGGATATTGCACTATATCAATATCAAGTGACCGTATAATCATACCAGGTGTACATAAACACCCTACAGACTGTTTCAGTGATTGTATTAAAGTTATGTCCCTTTCCTCATCCATTCCCCATGTCTCTCCTGATAAATTGCTCCCCATTGCCAATCTCTCTTCCCCATACTGCTCCTCACTGATGTCTTTGACTGCTCTATCTGACATGGTTGTTCCCTATTGCTTACCCATCTCCTTTTTTTTTACACTTTCCTGATTATAATCTTCCATCTCTCCTTTGTTTCTGCTGCAATTTTTCATAGGAACTTGTCATTAACGATGTGACTGTGCAAAATGTCATACATTTACAAAAAATATGCCAGGGCTCAGGTCAAGCGGGGATACAGAAAAAGAGCCTGGACAGTTTCCCAGCATGCATGTCTCAACCATATCACTAATCATTTCATCATGAAATTCCAAACTATCATATGTGCTATTGCTCTGTTCTTTATTTTGTTTTGCAGGATCATTATGCAAGTTCTGTAAAATCAGAGCCAGCTGCAGAGCACCGCCCCGGGAAATGTTCACATAATATTTGGCGATGATCCAATGTAACCTCCCAGTATCCAACATATTAACACATACAGGACAAAGAGAAAGAGCACTAAGTAGATGCAGGTAATTGCAGAGACATGGTTTACGAGCAGAATGTCTTGCCCATCTTGGTCGGTGTCATAACTTTTATGCTCACCTTATTCTACTGTAAACATTTATGGAAGAGAAGAAAGATGCCACCTGGACCTCTCCCATTGCCAATTTTGGGCAACTTTCACCTGACCCGGTCTGAGGGAATGATGCTATGCTTAACAAAGGTAAGTTTGTTCCCAGTATCAGTCTCTTCTGACAGTTTGTCATGTGAGGTTGCAATATGATAATCACCTTAACCTATAGGTAGATGTTGGAAATTACTGCTGGCATGGACACTAAAATGTATTAGACCTCCATTTCTTCAATGGTGCCACTTAGTCACATATCAATCTATTTCCATTGCAGATAGATCTATTGCAGGCGGATACATAGTAGACCAATACCACTGTAAAAAGACCAACCAATACTTCTATACCAAGAATATTACTGCTAACCTGTCTGGTAGGACCATCAGTCACATCTGCTGAGCTGGGAGCCACAGATGATTTTGCATTTGAGGCTTAGGACTAACATAAATCTTACATTTATAGCAATATTGTTACATTATTTTAAGTATGTAATTTGGCTTTAGTCACTCTAAGGCAGTGTCAACTTAGGTATTGTGACATTGCTTTTGTGGATCTGTGCAGGATAGTTTTTGTAGTCTATGGTGGTGGCCACTAAATCTAACATTGTTATTTGCCCAACTATAAAAAATGTTCTTGAAAAACATGTCCATAACTTTGCAGCGTGATAGTCTATGCACAGGTGTCCCCAGTGGAAATCCCACAAAATATTATAATTTTCTCTGTAACCCCCAACAATGCGCCACCCTGACTCTAGACTCAAGTATTTGTGTATTTTAAACCGTTTACAAACATGAGACAAATCCTTTTTCTATGCACAATGCTAAAGTATGCAATAGTAAAATGAAAAAGTTACTCTCTAAGAAGGTTTCTGATACTTACTTTCACAGCTGGCTGAGAAGTATGGCCCCATTTATACTTTCTACTTTGGCTCAAGACCTACGTTGGTTCTGACTGGATACCAGACAGTAAAGGAGGCACTAGTTGAAATGGGAGATGCTTTTACTAATCGGGGCTCTGCACCAGTTTTAGATCATTTATTTAACTATGCAGGTAAGTTTGCTGGGAATAAATTTTATGGTAATGGTGGTTATAACATACAAGTTTCTTAGTAGATTTATATCTTGTATCTATAACTAAGGAATATCAAAGGAAGTTTTCATTGGCAAATTGAGCTATGTTCTGTACATTTTATATTTGTCCTTTTCTTTTAAGGATTGACGCTCGCCAATGATGAAACCTGGAGTCAACTGAGAATTTTTTCTCTCACAACCCTCAAAGATTTTGGAATGGGTAAAAAGAGTTTAGAAGAACCTCTACAAGAAGAGGCAAAACACCTTGCAGATTATTTCACAAGATTGAATGGTAGGTTTGTTAAATATAGTTAAGATCATAGTTATATGTAGAAGAAGGTATTAAAGACATAGAAACATTGGAGTCAAGAATACATTTCTCAATTTTGGAGAAGGACTGCATGGAGACAATATGGGCAACTGAAGCTCCTACGGCTTCATAGCATTTTAGAAAACAAATTATTCTATAGCCAAGACTTATTGAAGAAATTTATTAAACAAAAAAAGGCGGCAACAATATTTTTGTGCCTACCGCAAAGAAGCAAACCAAAAACAATACATTTAAAATATTCTTTTTATTCAAAAATTAAACATATTTAAAAAGACCACATATTCAAAAATTCATTAGAAAATACCCCATAAGGGGGCAGCAACGGATTGATATAAATATATATGAGAGTACGAAACAGAGGTATAATCCAATTTAGTAATTCTCCTAGGTTCAAACAAACATCTATATATCATGTGCAAAAACCTGCATCATTTGTGTTGAAATCTCTTATAAGAACCGAGATGTTAAATACGTATAACTAAAGACCTCTAATGGAAGAGCTCACTATTATAGCAAAAAATTAGCACACATTAAGTGGCCCAAGAAAAAAGACACCAGAGATTTGCCCAATGTATAAATATAGTGTAGCCTTTCAGGGGGTTTTAGCTCTGAGATCGCTGTCTGGGTAGACAGAATGGCACGGAAACAGTTCATTCAGACAGCAATTATGGTAAAAACTGGCCGCAACCAGTTTTATTAAAGTCCACAGCAAACAGATAAAACAAAGCATAAACAAAAGACCTAGGCTTGTCTAGCCACTAATTACACTTATGTAATGTCCCTTTCTATCAGGAACCCAGACTCTATCAGTCTATGCCCAAAACAACACATATGATATATGTTACCAGTATGGAGTCTCCCAGATACTCCTCCTTATGTCTGAAGGTCCACCCGACTTCCAGACTTGAGAAAGATCCACTCCTATTCAGTAGTCATTATGCTGGAGGTTCACAGAGACACTCCTGTGTCCGGGGTCCTTCCTGCACCCAGACTGAGACGGCTCTCCTCCTCTTCAGTAATCATCAGCATGGAGGTTCACAGAGACACTCCTGTGTCCGGGGTCCTTCCTGCACCCAGACTGAGACGGCTCTCCTCCTCTTCAGTAGCTTATCCGCATGTATTCTCACCGAGACTGCTTCCTTGTGCCAGGACACCTCTCTGTGTCCAGGCTGAAGACAGCTCTAACACTCTTGGCTTATCCGCATGGATTCTCACAGAGACTGCTTCCTTGTGCCAGAACACCTCTCTGTGTCCAGGCTGAAGACAGCTCTAACACTCTTGGAGACTGTTTCTTGTGCCAGGACACCTCCCTGTGTCCAGGCTAAACTAGCTCTCAGATTGTGTTTGCAGACACCTACTTCTGGTCTCCTAATTAAGACCTGAGTAGTTTCAGGCTTGTGCTGCAAGTGTGTGCTGAATGTGAGGTGTAGTGACCTTTCTCTACCACTAGGTTTACAAAGCCACACATTTCCCTTATACCTAGGTGAAATGTACACCCCATTCATCCCATATTCACTCACTGTCTCACATATCCCCTCCCTCTTCTCCAGACCGGAGGGCTGGTCATCCAGACCGGAGGGCTGGTCAACAATCCAACAGAGACAGTGAACTCCGGACCAGTCATGGCCCTCACCAGCTTCATCTCCACCACTGTCACTTGTATCTTCACCTGAGTCATAGCCAACATCAGCTTTCTCTTTATCTGAAGCATCCGCACTACCCTGTACCCTCCCAGGCCTATACTCTCTGCGGGCCTCGGGTACCCTGCACGGTTTCATCTTGACCTTAGGGCCGGGCTCATTTTCGATATAGTGCCTGGCCAGAGAAGTACGACCCGACACATCAGAACACTTCTGCTGACTCTTCCTCAGAAACTCACGTACCTCCTGTCCCTGGTACACTGACCCTGTGTCACCAGCTGTCACAGAAGGTATAGGGGGTTTTTCACTTTTCTCCAGTTCCCCACTTTCAGGCTCTTCTGGCAAGACATGCCCAGAAGCCCACCGTCCGTCCCACACTCTACTTCTTCAGTCACATCTGGCTCACTGTCAGGGCTATACCCTTCATTTTCATTCATATCCTGCTCACTGTCAGTGTCACACAATTCATTTTCACTCACATCCTGCTCACTGTCAGGGTTTATACAATTCATTTTCATTCACATCTTGATCTGGAACCTTAGTTAACATGTCATCCACAACATTAACTGCACCATCTGGTCCCTCAAGTATGTGACTATGTGACAACCCCAGCACTACACTTCTATATAGTTCAGGCACTAGGAGCTGACTCACAACTTCTCCCTGGACTTCAGTGTTTATGGCAACATGAGAGAACCTCTCCTCAGAGTCAGGCTCCTGGGAAACCTCATTTAGAACAATCATATTTTCCTGTGCTGTTTTAAGAGAGGGTTCTCGCCACTGCTCACTCTCAAAACCGTCACAGGACACAGGCAAGTCAGGGACACTCGGTTCCCGAGAACCACCATCCTCGTCTCCCAACATCACCTGCAAAGGAATTTCATCACTATCACAGTCATTATTATTATCAACATCATTATCATGACTATGATCAGTATTATCATCACTATCATTATCAGCATCAGCACCATTTTCATGGTCATCATCATTATCAGGATCATCATCATCATTAGCATTATCATCATCATTATCACATAATTTTAACATCCCACTAGCATCGTGTTCCGCCCCTCGGGACTACGTACCCTCAGTAGGGGCTTCATCACACTGTATATCAGAATCACCCTTCCCCCAGAGATCCTTAGACCGGGGAAAGTCATTACCCAATATAACGGGTTGCACCAGGGTCTTCACTACCCCCACTTCACATGAAATCTCCCCGAGTTTGGGGACCAAGTCCACGGCAGTCTCTGGGTAGACTTTGGTGTCTCCATGGATGCACACCATACTCAAGTGCTTATCAGGGATGAAGTCCCTATCAATCAGGCTGTCACATACGGAAGTCACTGGACCTCTGAGTCCAAGAGGGCCTGCGCTGAGCAACCATTTGTAACCACCGGGGACACCTGTGGTCCAGTCTCTTCAGTTGCGGTGGTCACACACACAGGTTCTGCGCAGAGAGAGAGGGATCTGCCAACATCACGGCACATAGGCTCCCCCTCTAGTGGACAGTTGGCTGCAATTTCACGACATCTCCAACACTGTCCATCACACTCTTCCACCCACATGTCCCCTTGGGCCTGAACCCGCTTATCAGCATACCCCATGTCCCCAACAGCTGGAACGCTCTTACCGGGAGAGTTCGACGTCCGGGAACTCTGAAGTGACGTCCTCTCAGACGGCTGTACCTCAGGAGAACATGCTCGGGTGTAGCGGTTCACTGTAGGACATGCTCGGGTGTAGCGGTTCACTACCACCTTTTCAACTCCATAATCAGGCCTGCTGACTGCAGACTCCCAACTGTATCTCCAGTCATGAACTCCCCTGGCATGGGCTGTCACCGTAACACCAGCCGGGTAAGAATCTCCACTTTCATCTTAGCATAGTCTTGGCTGTCCTGCTCGCTCAGGTCAGCATATGCCCTTTGGGGCTCTCCAATCAGATATGGTGCGACCATCATGGCCCATTCAGATAGGGGCAGATTCTCCTTCTCTGCCAGTCTCTCAAACCTAGTGAGATATACCTCCACATCATCACAAGGTGTCATCTTTTCCAAGGACCGTCTTACCGCCCTCTTCACAGCGGACAAGTCAGGTGACTTTGCAACATTACTTTGGGACGATGCACCACAAGTCCCCTGCAGTGCTGCAACCTGCTCAAAAAACAACCGGTTATTCTCCTGCTGCTGCTGCAGGATTTGCTGCTGGTACTGCTGCATTTGCTGCTGGTACTGCAGGCGCTGCTGCTCCATGCTCTGCTGCATGCTTCGCTGGGCCTGTACCAGGTACTCAATGAGCTCCTTCACACGGCCGGACTTATCTGTCTCAACCACGGCAGTTTTATGTTGCACATTAACTTGCGCCATTTGTTCAAACAGCGCCTCCATGCTGTCATCCATGCTGTCAGACTTCTCTGTCTTAACAACGGCAGTCTTCACTCAAGACATACACACTACACAGCTTTTTTCCACAGAAAATTCAGCCTTGCTGTGCAACCACTTTTTTTTTTCCTTTGCAAAGTCTATTAGGGCTACTGTCTCTTTAAGACTGCTCCACAAACTTTTCTTTTGCTGCTGCACATTCCACAGTCATTTTCACAACAAGTTCAGCTTTGCTGTGCATACATTTTCTCTCTGCAGACCCTATCAGGGCCACTGTCTCTCCAAGACTGCTCCAAACAGACGTTTCTGCTGACACACACTTTTTTTTTTTCTGCTGCTATTTCAATAGACTTCACCTTTAATGCTTCTTCGCCACTGTGCTGCATACACACTCCAGCACTAACTGTATCAGGCACTGCGCTGCCCCAGCATTCTCCGCCAATTGTAGCCTTTCAGGGGGTTTTAGCTCTGAGATCGCTGTCTGGGTAGACAGAATGGCACGGAAACAGTTCATTCAGACAGCAATTATGGTAAAAACTGGCCGCAACCAGTTTTATTAAAGTCCACAGCAAACAGATAAAACAAAGCATAAACAAAAGACCTAGGCTTGTCTAGCCACTAATTACACTTATGTAATGTCCCTTTCTATCAGGAACCCAGACTCTATCAGTCTGTGCCCAAAACAACACATATGATATATGTTACCAGTATGGAGTCTCCCAGATACTCCTCCTTATGTCTGAAGGTCCACCCGACTTCCAGACTTGAGAAAGATCCACTCCTATTCAGTAGTCATTATGCTGGAGGTTCACAGAGACACTCCTGTGTCCGGGGTCCTTCCTGCACCCAGACTGAGATGGCTCTCCTCCTCTTCAGTAATCATCAGCATGGAGGTTCACAGAGACACTCCTGTGTCCGGGGTCCTTCCTGCACCCAGACTGAGACGGCTCTCCTCCTCTTCAGTAGCTTATCCGCATGTATTCTCACCGAGACTGCTTCCTTGTGCCAGGACACCTCTCTGTGTCCAGGCTGAAGACAGCTCTAACACTCTTGGCTTATCCGCATGGATTCTCACAGAGACTGCTTCCTTGTGCCAGAACACCTCTCTGTGTCCAGGCTGAAGACAGCTCTAACACTCTTGGAGACTGTTTCTTGTGCCAGGACACCTCCTGTGTCCAGGCTAAACTAGCTCTCAGATTGTGTTTGCAGACACCTACTTCTGGTCTCCTAATTAAGACCTGAGTAGTTTCAGGCTTGTGCTGCAAGTGTGTGCTGAATGTGAGGTGTAGTGACCTTTCTTACCACTAGGTTTACAAAGCCACACATTTCCCTTATACCTAGGTGAAATGTACACCCCATTCATCCCATATTCACTCACTGTCTCACAATAGATAGAGATTAATACTGGATCAAAATCAGGACAAATATATATTAAGTGAATGGGCGAAGGAAACCCTGTTCCTATTCATAACGAGATCAGGTCACAATGTGCTATATTTATGAAATGCAATTAGTGTTGAGCGATACGATACTGCAAGTATCGGGTATCGGCCGATATTAGCTCTATCGGCCTTTCGATACTTAGTTCCGATATTTTCGTCATATCGGATACCGGAATCGGGATTGTCACTGTCACTGTCAGTGTCCGTCGGTCGGGTCTGTCAGGAGTCAGCGGCACTTACCTGGCAGAAGATCTCCGGCGGTCACGGGCTGGACTGCTTCATGGCCGCCATCCTCTTCTCCCCGGCGGTCACATGCAGTTTCTCGCGATAACTGCAGTGACTGCTGGGTAATCCCGGCCGTAAAGCAGTCAGTCCGATGACGTCACCGCCGGGGAAGCAGGTAATCAGCTGTGCTGCGTTGCGATGACAGGCTCTGCCTGTCATTGCGATGTAGCAGAGCTGGATCGTCGTGGGACTGTCGTTACTATGGACTGCGTCGGACAGGTGGTATACTGTTGGTTTGTTTTTTTTCTTTTTTTTACAGGAGATCGATGGCGTCGCAGGAATGAGTGTATAATAAAATTAATGAAAACTGTGTTGTCTCTTTTATTTCATTAAAATACTTTTTTCTTGCTTTGTCTTTTTTTTATACATTTAATAACTTTGGGATTAATAATGGATCGGTGTCTTATTGACACCTCTCCATTATTAACCGGGCTTATTGTCACCGTGCAATCAACGGTGACAATAACCCCTTATTACCCCACTTGCCACCGCTACAGGGCAGTGGGAAGAGCCGGGTAAAGTGCCACAATTGGCACATCTTTTGATGCGCCAAATGTGGGGCTGCTGTAGCCTGGTATTATCAGGCTGTTGAGGGCCAAAATCCATGGGCCTTGACAGTCTTTTAATACCAGGCCGCAGCAGTCTGCATTTTACTTGGCTGGTTAACAAAAATAGGGGGACCCCTACGCCGTTTTTTTTTCGAGGGGATCCCCTATTTTTGTTAACCAGCCAAGCTAAGCAGACTGCTGTGGCCTGGTATTATCAGGCTTGCAAGATCCATGGATATTGGATCCTTACCAGCCTGAAAAACCAGGCCTCAGCGGTCTGCTTCATCTGGCTGGTTAACAAAAATAGGGGGGACCCCACGCCAATTTTTTTCGAGGGGATCCCCTATTTTTGTTAATCAGCCAAGATATGCAGACTGCTGTGGCCTGGTATTATCAGGCTGGCAAGGTCCATGGATCTTGGCTCCTTAACAGCCTGAAAATCCAGGCCTCAGCGGTCTGCTTCATCTGGCTGGTTAACAAAAATAGGGGGGACCCCACGCCAATTTTTTTCGAGGGGATCCCCTATTTTTGTTAATCAGCCAAGATATGCAGACTGCTGTGGCCTGGTATTATCAGGCTGGCAAGGTCCATGGATCTTGGCTCCTTAACAGCCTGAAAATCCAGGCCTCAGCGGTCTGCTTCATCTGGCTGGTTAACAAAAATAGGGGGGACCCCACACCATTTTTTATTCGAAGGGAACCCCTATTTTTGTTAATCAGTTCCCTCTGACGTCACTGATTGTGTCCCTGGCTGACCTGAAGTGAAAGTGGAAAGCAATCAATTAAGCTTTCCACTTCCTCTCCTGTCAGCCAGGAGAGGAGCTCATTCATTTGGGGGTTTACTGTGAGGCTGCAGCATTAGCTGCGGTCCCTGCAGTAAACATTAACCCTTTCTGAAGGATTACACCGTGGGACCTGACTGTGCATGGGATAGGTAAGAATAATTTTGCTTTTTTATTTTATTTTTATTACAGGAAATGGTTTTTGCAGTCAAATAAAATATGGTCAAAAACATGTGTCTTTATTTCATTAAAATGATTTTTAATTAAAGTGTGTGTGTTTTATTTTTATTTCATGCAATAGGATTAATAATTGATAGTTGTCTAATTGACAGCTCTCAATTATTAACCTGGCTTAAGGTCACCTTTCAATTGCAATGTGGCTTTAACCCCATATTAACCCATTCGCCACCGCTACAGGGCAATGGGAATAGACGGGCAAAGTGCCAGAAAGGGCGAATCTAATTATAGATTTGTCTTTTCTGGGGTGTCTGGGGGCAGATGTTAGCAGCCAGGGGGGGGCAAAAATAATGGTCCCTCTCTGGGCTATTATTATCTGCCCCCATTCGCTGGCTTTGTCTGTCTGGTTGCGAAAATAGGGCGGGAGCCCACGCATTTTTTTTAAACAATTTTACACCTCATATATACAGTGCCTACAAGTAGTATTCAACCCCCTGCAGATTTAGCTGGTTGACACATGCGGAATTAACTTGGCATTGTGACATTTATACTGTAGATCAGCCTGGAAGTGGGAAATGCACTGCTGCAAAAATTTTTGTTTTAATTTTTTTTTTTAAAACGTTAAAAGTTAATTCAGAGTGTCATTTATTATTCAACCCCTCAAACCACAAGAATTCTGTTTGGTCCCCCTAAAGTATTAAGAAGTAGTTCAGGCACCAAGAATAATGAGCTTCATTTGTGTGGATTAATGATCTCTTTTGCCAGCCTTTTCTGACTATTTAAGACCCTCCCCAAACTTGTGAACAGCACTCATACATGGTCAACATGGGAAAGACAAAGGAGCATTCCAAGGCCATCAGAGACAAGATCGTGGAGGGTCACAAGACTGGCAAGGGGTACAAAACCCTTTCCAAGGAGTTGGCCCTACCTGTCTCCACTGTTGGGAGCATCATCCGTAAGTGGAAGGCTTATGGAACTACTGTTAGCCTTCCACGGCCTGGACAGCCTTTGAAAGTTTCCTCCCGTGCCGAGGCCAGGCTTGTCCGAAGAGTCAAGGCTAACCCAAGGACAACAAGGAAGGAGCTCCGGGAAGATCTCATGGCAGTGGGGACATTGGTTTCAGTCAATACCATAAGTAACGTACTCCACCGCAATGGTCTCCGTTCCAGACGAGCCCGTCAGGTACCTTTACTTTCAAAGCGTCATGTCAAGGCTCGTCTACAGTTTGCTCATGATCACTTGGAGGACTCTGAGACAGACTGGTTCAAGGTTCTATGGTCTGATGAGACCAAGATCGAGATCTTTGGTGCCAACCACACACGTGACGTTTGGAGACTGGATGGCACTGCATACGACCCCAAGAATACCATCACTACAGTCAAGCATGGTGGTGGCAGCATCATGCTGTGGGGCTGTTTCTCAGCCAAGGGGCCTGGCCATCTGGTCCGCATCCATGGGAGGATGGATAGCACGGCCTACCTGGAGATTTTGGCCAAGAACCTCCGCTCCTCCATCAAGGATGTTAAGATGGGTCGTAATTTCATCTTCCAACAAGACAACGACCCAAAGCACACAGCCAAGAAAACCAAGGCCTAGTTCAAGAGGGAAAAAGTCAAGGTGTTGGAGTGGCTTAGTCAGTCTCCTGACCTTAACCCAATTGAAAACTTGTGGAAGGAGCTCAAGATTAAAGTCCACATGAGACACCCAAAGAACCTAGATAACTTGGAGAAGATCTGCATGGAGGAGTGGACCAAGATAACTCCACAGACCTGTGCCGGCCTGATCAGGTCTTATAAAAGACGATTATTAGCTGTAATTGCAAACAAGGGTTATTCCATGAAATATTAAACATAGGGGTTGTATAATAATTGACCCACACTTTTATGTTTAAAATTTATTAAAATTCAACTGAGCAACATAACTTTTTGTTTTGTAAGATTTATGCTTCTGTTAATAAATCCTACTCTCGTTTGCAGTTTGAAGGCTCTAACTTATTTGCATCTTATCAAACCAGCTAAATCTGCAGGGGGTTGAATACTACTTGTAGGCACTGTATATATATATACATGTCATTGAATTTGTGACACATATATATATATATTTATATTTATAGTTCATACACTTCTACATAGTATAATAGCCGCTAATTCAATTGACGGCTTTTGTGAAAATGCAGAACCCGACATGAAATGACACTTGGTGTACATAGGGTTAACCATGTCTTTTCATGTCCTTTGCTATCTGATTTGCACAAACAATTACATCAGTCTATGTGTGCAAAATTTCACACCTGTAGGGGTTAATTAAAGGTGTAAATTCGTAGCAAAAAAGTCCGTTTTTTTTACAACGAATTTACACCTTTAATTAACCCCTACAGGTGTGAAATTTTGCACACATAGACTGATGTAATTGTTTGTGCAAATCAGATTGCAAACAACATGAAAAGACATGGTTAACCCTATGTACACCAAGTGTCATTTCATGTCGGGTGCTTCTGTCTTTTCACAGAAGCCGGCTTTACCCGGCAATTGAATCAGAGGATATTTTACTATGTAGAAGTGTATAAACTATACATATATGTATATATATATGTCACAATGACATGTATATATATATATATATATATATATATATATATATATATATATATGTATTCTATGTGTGTATATTTAGTGTTTACAAGGAAATAAAGGTTTTTTTTAGTTGCGATATTTTGTTCCCATAGACTTACATGGGACTTCCGGTATCGGAATCGGATATCGCCGATATTTAGTGATATCGGCGATACCATTCCGATCCGATATTTTTAGATATCGAGCAGTATCGCTCAACACTAAATACAATACATTGAAAGTTAGCCAAAGGCATGGAAAGTATTTACCCTAAAGTGCTGATAGTGCGTGCTCCATTGCTGTCCCTTGCGCCCCGACGTGCGTTTCGCCCTATTGCTTCTTCTGGTGGCGTGATTTCGGGGACGCCCCCGGAAGAAGCAGTAGGGCAAAACGCACATCGGTGCGCAGGGGACAGCAATGGAGTATGTACTATCAGCACTTTAGAGTAAATACTTTCTATGCCTTTGGCTAGCTTTCAAATGTATTTCATAAATATAGCACATTGTGACCTGATCTCGTCATGACTAGGAACAGGGTTTTCTTTGCCCATTCACTTAATATATATTTGTCCTGATTTTGATCCAGTATTGATCTCTATCTATATTTATACATTGGGCAAATTTCTGGTGTTTTTTTTCTTGGGCAACTTAATGTGTGCTGATTTTTTGCTATAATAGTGAGCTCTTCCATTAGAGGTCTTTAGTTATACGTATTTAACATCTCGGTTCTTATAAGAGATTTCAACACAAATGATGCAGGTTTTTGCACATGATATATAGATATTTGTTTGAACCTAGGAGAATTACTAAATTGGATTATACCTCTGTTTGGTATTCTCATTATATATACTGTAGCATTTCCAGGGGATTTAGCTCTGAGATCGCTGTCTGGGTAGACAGAATGGCACGAAAACAGTTCATTCAGACAGCAGTTTGGTGAAAACTGACCGCAACCAGTTTTATTAAAGTCCACAGCACACAGATAAAAACAAAGCATAAACAAAAGACCTAGGCTTGTCTAGCCACTAATTACACTTACACAGATTTTCCCTTTCTATCAGGAACCCGGCTCTATCAGCCTAGGCCCAAAACAACACATATTATATATGTTACCAGTATGGAGTTTACCAGATACTCCTCCTTATGTCTGAAGGTCCACCCGACGTCCAGACTTGAGAGAGATCCACTCCTATTCAGTAGTCATCATCCTGGAGGTTCACAGAGACACTCCTGTGTCCGGGGTACCTCTAACCCAGACTGAGACAGCTCTCCTCCTATTCAGTAATCATCAGCATGGAGGTTCACAGAGACACTCCTGTGTCCGGGGTACCTCTAACCCAGACTGAGACAGCTCCCCTCCTATTCAGTAATCGTCAGCATGGAGGTTCACAGAGACACTCCTGTGTCCGGGGTACCTCTAACCCAGACTGAGACAGCTCTCCTCCTCTTCAGTAATTATCCGCATGGATTCTCACAGAGACTGCTTCATGCGCCGGGACACCTCCCTGTGTCCAGGCTAAAGACAGCTCTAACACTCTTGGAGACTGTTTCTTGTGCCAGGACACCTCCCTGTGTCCAGGCTAAACTAGCTCTCTGACTGTGTCCGCAGACACCTATTTCTGGCTTCCTAATTAACAGCTGATTGGCTTCAGGTTTAAGCTGCAAGTGTGCAATGAATGCAAGGTGTAGTGACCTCTCTCTACCACCAGGTCTACAAAGCCACATATTTCCCTTATAGTTAGCAAAGAACCTAGGTGAAATGTACACCCCAGTCACCACATATCCTCACTGTCTCACATATCCCCCCCCTCTTCTCCAGACCGGAGGGCTGGTCATCCAGACCGGAGGACTGGTCAACAAACCTAAAGAGACAGTGAACACAGCTCAAGTCATAGCCAACATCAGCTTCATCTTTACCTGAAGTATAACCATCATTAGCTTCATCTATATTTTCCATTAAGCAGGGTTTCTATACCCTTACACACACACACACACTGTGTGATGTCACAGTCATGTAACCAGTCAGCTTGAGGGGAAGGAACATGGACAGTCAAAACATACACAGTGATCCATTAAATGGATGCCAGCCAGCGCTGCATTACCCATCCGTCCCCTCTGCATACAACTTTATCCTAGGTATTTAGACACATACCCCTTGGGTGGGTTTGTAGGTGACTGGACCCGCCCAGCTCTCCAAGTCACCTGGAAGCCTCCCAATGTATAGCACAAGTCTCAGCAGTAGATCTGCTGAACCAAAATATATCCAGGCTTCCATCACAGGGCCACCCACCTCTGCGATACATACCGTCCATCCATCACATGCCTCCATGCATATCCTGAGGGCCATACCCAGTGCCCCCTCTGTTCAAATTTGTGGGGTCGAACACCTGCCACCCGACCAGAGATCCCCCTCGGTCGCCTCTGCCAGTCACCCCGTCTCAGTTGATTTTGGGCACTATGCAATATCGCCTCTTTGTTAGGCCTCTCCCGCCCCCAGCGATCAGAACGTTGGCCTTGTCCTTGTGTCGGTGTCACCTCACCCGACCTTTCTTTCCCGAACTGACTCCTACCGTCGTTGCGGCCACGAGTCCATCGTCCAGTCAAGCTTACTGGTAGCTCTGAGTCTGACTCTCTGTCTTTTCGTCCGCCACCGGGTCTCACACTCAGCCGTGAGCTAACAGAAGCGTCATCTCTACCCCTCATTGTTTTAGCACGTCTACTGCCAATCCCCAGGGAAGCCTCTCGTCTCTCCCTTTCTTGGGCTGGAAGTAGTCGCTCTCTTTGTTCCAACTGTAAAACATCCTCAGATGGCATCTTCTGTCTGGCTGTAAGGTCAGCATCAGCCTTCTTCTCAGGACTCTCAACCTCTTCTGCTACCATGCCTTCCTCATTTGCACTGGTTGCTTTATTGTCATCAGATGATTCATTATCACTCCCACTATCCCTGTCTGACCCCTTTTTCTCAGCCACATCTGGCTCACTTTCAGGGTTAGACACTTCATTTTCATTCACATCTTGCTCACTGTCAGGGTTATACAACTCATTCCCATTCACATCTTGATCTGGAACCTTAGTTAACATGTTATCCTCAACATTAACTTCACCATCTGGTCCCTCAAGTATGTGACTATGTGACAACCCCAGCACTATACCTCCATATAGCTCAGGTACCAGGAGCTGACTCACGACCTCTCCCTGGACTTCAGTGTCCCTAAACAATAGGTTATTGTTCATGGCAGCTTGAGGAAACCTCACCTCAGAGCCAGGCTCTTGGGGAACCTCATTCAGAACAATTACATTTTCCTGTGCCGTTTTAAGAGTGGGGTCTCGCATCGGCTCTCTCCCAAAATTGTCACAGGACACAGGCAGGTCAGGGACACTCGGTTCCCGAGAACCACCATCCTCGTCTCCCAACATCACCTACAAAGGAATTTCATCACTATCACAGTCATCATTATTATCAATATCATCATCATGACTATGATCAGTATCATCATCACTATCATGATCATCATCATTATCACATAATTTTAACGTCCCACTAGCATTGTGTTCCGCCCCTCGGGACTGCGCACCCTCAATAGGAGCTTCATCACACTGTCCATCAGAAACATTTCTCCCCCAGAGCTCCTCAGATCGGGGAAAGTCACATACGGAAGTCACTGGACTCTCTGAGTCTACGAGGGCCTGTGCTGGGCAGTCATTTACAACCACCGGGGACACCTGTGGTCCAGTCTCTTCGGCTGAGGTGGACACACACACAGGCTCTGCGCAGGGAGAGAGGGACCCGCCAACATCAAGGCACATAGGCTCCCCCTCTAGTGAACAGCCGGCTGTAATTTCACGACATCTCCAACACTGTCCACCACAATCACCCTCCCATATGTCCCCTATAGCTGGAACGCTCTTACCGCGAGAGTTCAGCGTCCGGGAACTCTGAAGCGACGACCTCTCAGACGGCTGTACCTCAGGAGGACGTGCTCGGGTGTAGCGGTTCACCATCACCTTTCCAACTCCATAATCAGGCTCGCTGACTGCAGACTCCCAACTGTATCTCCAGTCACGAACTCCCCTGGCACGGGCTGTCACCGTAACACTCAGCCGGGTACGAATCTCCGCTTTCAGCTTGGCATAGTCTTGGCTGTCCTGCTCGCTCAGGTCAGCATAGGCCACCTGGGGCACTCCAATCAGATAGGGTGCGACCATCATGGCCCACTCAGATAGGGGCAGATTCTCCTTCTCTGCCAGTTCCTCAAACCTAGTGAGATATACCTCCACATCATCACGAGGTGTCATCTTTTTCAGGGACCGTCTTACCGCCTTCATTACAGCGGACAAGGCAGGTGCCTTCACAACATTACTCTGGGACGAGGTGTTGAGAGCTGCAATCTGCTCAAAAAACAACCGGTCATTCTCCTGCTGCTGCTGCTGCAGGAATTGCTGCTGGGCCTGCTGCATGCGCTGCTGGTGCTGCAGGCGCTGCTGCTCCATGCTCTGCTGCATGCTCCGCTGGGCCTGGACCAGGTACTCAATGAGCTCCTCCATACTGCCGGACTCATCTGTCTCAATCACAGCAGTCTTATGTTGCACATTAACTTGTGCCATTTGTTCAAACAGCGCCTCCATGCTGTCATCCATGCTGTCAGACTTCTCTGTCTTAACAACGGCAGTCTTCACTCAAGACATACACACTCTACAGTCTTTTCCATAGAAAAATTCAGCTCTGCTGTGCAGACACTTTTTTTTTTTTTTTTCTTTTTGCAAAGTCTATTAGGGCTCCTGTCTCTTTAAGACTGCTCCACAGACTTTTCTTTTGCTGCTGCACATTCCACAGTCATTTTCACAACAAGTTCAGCTTTGCTGTGCATACATTTTCTCTCTGCAGACCCTATCAGGGCCACTGTCTCTCCAAGACTGCTCCAAACAAACGTTTCTGCTGACACACTTTTTTTTTTTCTGCTGCTATTTCAATAGACTTCACCTTTAATGCTGTCTCTCGCCACTGTGCTGCATGCACACTCCAGCACTAACTGTATCAGGCACTGCGCTGCCCCAGCATTCTCCGCCAATTGTGGCATTTCCAGGGGATTTAGCTCTGAGATCGCTGTCTGGGTAGACAGAATGGCACGAAAACAGTTCATTCAGACAGCAGTTTGGTGAAAACTGGCCGCAACCAGTTTTATTAAAGTCCACAGCACACAGATAAAAACAAAGCATAAACAAAAGACCTAGGCTTGTCTAGCCACTAATTACACTTACACAGATTTTCCCTTTCTATCAGGAACCCGGCTCTATCAGCCTAGGCCCAAAACAACACATATTATATATGTTACCAGTATGGAGTTTCCCAGATACTCCTCCTTATGTCTGAAGGTCCACCCGACGTCCAGACTTGAGAGAGATCCACTCCTATTCAGTAGTCATCATCCTGGAGGTTCACAGAGACACTCCTGTGTCCGGGGTACCTCTAACCCAGACTGAGACAGCTCTCCTCCTATTCAGTAATCATCAGCATGGAGGTTCACAGAGACACTCCTGTGTCCGGGGTACCTCTAACCCAGACTGAGACAGCTCCCCTCCTATTCAGTAATCGTCAGCATGGAGGTTCACAGAGACACTCCTGTGTCCGGGGTACCTCTAACCCAGACTGAGACAGCTCTCCTCCTCTTCAGTAATTATCCGCATGGATTCTCACAGAGACTGCTTCATGCGCCGGGACACCTCCCTGTGTCCAGGCTAAAGACAGCTCTAACACTCTTGGAGACTGTTTCTTGTGCCAGGACACCTCCCTGTGTCCAGGCTAAACTAGCTCTCTGACTGTGTCCGCAGACACCTATTTCTGGCTTCCTAATTAACAGCTGATTGGCTTCAGGTTTAAGCTGCAAGTGTGCAATGAATGCAAGGTGTAGTGACCTCTCTCTACCACCAGGTCTACAAAGCCACATATTTCCCTTATAGTTAGCAAAGAACCTAGGTGAAATGTACACCCCAGTCACCACATATCCTCACTGTCTCACAATACTTATATCAATCCGTTGCTTTCCCCTTATGGGGTATTTTCTAATGAATTTTTGAATATGTAGTCTTTTTAAATATGTTTAATTTTCTAATAAAAAGAATATTTTTAATGCATTGTTTTTGGTTTGCTTCTTTGTGGTAGGCACAAAAATATTGTTGCCACCTTTTTTTGTTTAACATAAGTATTGAAGTGCCATTTTGTATTTTTGGACACATTGTTGAATCATTATTGAATAAGTGTCAGAGACACTCCCCAAAGAATCAAATTAAAAAATACTTTATTAATATAAAAAAAAATATATAATGCCATCTATTGTTTCATTTAAAATGACAGGGTAACTCTGTGGAGGGCTACAGACACATGCTCAGTTTGCACTGTACAACTGTTATACCGTATACATGCCTAAAGTCTGTGTTCCTGTGGAGAATAAAAGGCCAAACATAAGTGTTGAAAAGTCTTACAAACTGCTAGCGTAGTGGAGCTTGGCTGTGGTGATGCCATAGTGTCCCAACGCACGTTTTACCCAGTTTTGTCAGGAGGCTTGTTTTAAAAGGATCAGGAAGGTAAGTATATAGGTGGACTCAATTGACCGGCAGCATATAGGAAAAGGACAGATAATATGTGCGTCATAAAGAGACAGCCAATCATAGTAACATAGTAACATAGTTATTAAGGTTGAAGGAAGACTTTAAGTCCATCTAGTTCAACCCATATCCTATCCTAACCTGCCCTAACATGTTGATCCAGAGGAAGGCAAAAAAAACCCAAGTGGCAAACAGTAAGCTTCACATTGGGGAAAAAAATTCCTTCCCGACTCCACATACGGCAATCAGACTATCTCCCTGGATCAACGCAGTATCTAGGAAACTAGTGAATATAGCCTGTAATATTATACTTTTCAAGAAAGGCATCCAATCCCTTCTTAAATTTTAGTAGGGAATCACTCATTACAACATTAGACGGCAGAGAGTTCCATAGTCTCACTGCTCTTACAGTAAAGAATCTGCATCTGTGATTATGGCTAAACCTTCTTTCCTCCGGACGTAGAGGATGCACCCTCGTCCCCGTCACAGGTCTAAGAGTAAAAAGATCATTAGATAGATCTTTATACTGTCCCCTCATATATTTATACATTGTAATAAGATCACCCCTAAGCCTTCGTTTTTCCAAACTAAATAACCCCAAGTGTAATAACCTGTCTTGGTATTGCAGACCCCCCAGTTCTCTAATAACCTTGGTCGCTCTTTTCTGCACCCTCTCCAGTTCAGCTATGTCTTTCTGATACACCGGAGACCAGAACTGCACACAGTATTCTAAGTGTGGTCGCACCAGTGACTTGTATAGAGGTAAAATTATGTTCTCCTCATGAGCATCTATGCCTCTTTTAATGCATCCCATTATTTTATTTGCCTTGGCAGCAGCTGCCTGACATTGGCCACTAAATGTGAGTTTGTCGTCCACCCATACACCCAGGTCTTTTTCAGTGACAGTTTTGCCCAGTGTTTTACAATTAAGCACATAATTATACATCTTATTTGTTCTACCCAAGTGCATGACCTTACATTTATCCCCATTAAAGCTCATTTGCCATTTATCAGCCCAAGCTTCTAGTTTACATAAATCCTCCTGTAATATAAAATTGTCCTCCTTAATATTTATTACCCTGCAGAGTTTAGTGTCATCTGCAAATATTGAAATACTACTCTGTATGCCCCCTACAAGGTCATTAATAAATATGTTAAAGAGAAGCGGCCCCAATACTGACCCCTGTGGTACCCCACTGCTAACCGTGACCCAGTCCGAGTGTGCTCCATTAATAACCACCCTTTGTTTTCTATCCATGAGCCAGTTCTTAACCCACTTACACATATTTTCCCCTATCCCCATTGTTCTCATTTTATGTATCAACCTTTTGTGTGGCACTGTATCAAAAGCTTTTGAGAAGTCCATGAACACCACGTCCACTGCATTCCCTTGGTCCAGTCCTGAACTTACCCCTTCATAAAAGCTTATCAGATTAGTCTGACAAGAACGGTCCCTCGTAAACCCATGCTGATACTGTGTCATGAGGTTATTCAGCCTCAGATACTCCAATATAGTATCCCTTAAAAAACCCTCCAGGATTTTACCCACAGTAGATGTTAAGCTCACTGGCCTATAATTTCCAGGTTCAGTTTTTGCCCCCTTTTTGAATATTGGCACCACATTTGCTATACGCCAGTCCTGTGGTACAGACCCCGTTATTATGGAATCTTTAAAGATTAAAAATAATGGTCTATCTATGACTGTACTTAATTCCTGCAGTACTCAGGGGTGTATCCCATCCGGGCCCGGGAATTTGTCAACTTTAGTGATTTTTAGAAGCCGCCGTACTTTCTGCTGGGTTAAGCTAGTGACATTTAATGGAGAAATTTTTTTTATCACTGATCATGTTATCTGTCATGGGATTTTCTTGTGTAAATACAGTTGAAAAAAAGTCATTTAGCATATTGACTTTTTTTCAACTGTATTTACACAAGAAAATCCCATGACAGATAACATGATCATGAAACCATAAAGACAGCAAATGAAACAATCAGAGTGCAAAACATCATCTGCATGTCACACGTGCGAGGTGTGGCATATACATGAACCAGGGGAGATCGACCAATCAGATCGTCAAACATTATATGTGGGTCGCGAGTGTAGGACGCGGCATTCATTAAGCTAGTGGATAATAAAACCATTAGTGCACTGAATGTCATGGATATCACAGGTGCGGGATGGAGCATATGTTGATATCACATGGGCAACGCATACGCTTTCAGAACCCTCACTATAGTAAGAAACCTTACCCCACCGGGAACTTTGTGTGCAGCGTTACCATGGGAAATGTGTCCCTGGAAACATGGACAATGCTATGATGATAGTATGGACATTTCTCTGCCAAAAACATTTGTTTTTAGTAAATGATCAATCTGTTTTCTGATGTATTGTTCTTGTTCACCAAGCAAAATTACTGCGTAATTAAAACATTCCATTCAATGCTAATGTTATTTCTTCCTTTAGGGCAGCCTGTTGACCCCAACAACACTGTGATGTTTGCATCTTCTAATGTTATTGCAAACCTATTACTTGGATCACGCAAATGCTATGATGACAAAAAGTGGCAGAAACTTTTACAGAATATTCGTGATGCTTTTCAAGTCATCTCATCCATTTGGGGACAGGTGGGAATTTAATTTTGCAACTATAAATGCATCAAGGAGAGGCTTTCATTCTGGGGGACCTGACATGTCCATGGATTATGTGGATGGTCCAATGATTTCTGCAACAACTGTGTTACGTTTTAGTACAATCTTTTGATCTTATTTTTATACATTCTTGTTCAAAAATATTCCTCTACTGCACTTATCACCTCTGCTAGAGGAAGCCATCCTGTCCCTAGTTGCAGAGTTGAGGTATTGACAGTGCTTGATGATGGGTGTCAGGGAACAGCTATGAAATTATACAGCTATCCACCAGCTATGAACACGTTGTCACAAGCCTGAACTCCACTGTCTCCAATTGTCAGAACAATTTTGCAATTGAATGATGGTTGATGGACGAGGCCACGATTGCTTTCACTACTAGCTTGGATACTGGGGAACTCAGAAAAAACATACAGATTATACACAACCAATTTCAATCCATGGAATATATATAACTAGCTATGAACCCGTTCTACGCCCGGGTGGCAAGCATTTTTATAGGTATATGGTCTCCCATCCTGGTATGTGCTGCCCCCCTCCTATCCTGGTATACATGGCACCCCTCATAACTATCCTGGTATGCATGGTACCTCTCATCCCTATCCTGGTATGTATGGTCCCCTCACCTCCACCCAAATCTGGTATGCATGGCACCCCATTCCTCATCCTGGTATGCATGGTCCCCTCATCCCCCAATCCTGGTATGCATGGTACCCCCTCATCCCTATCCTGGTATTCATGGTTCCCTCACCCCCCAATCCTGGTATGCATGGTCCCCTCACCCCCCAATCAAGGTATGCATGGTCCCCTCACCCCCCAATCCTGGTATGCATGGTCCCCTGCCGCCCAAACCTGGAATGCATGGTCCCCTCACCCCCAAATTCTGGTATGAATGGTCCCCTCACCCCAAATTCTGGTATGCATGGTCCCCCCTCATCCATATCGTAGGATGTATGGTACCCTTCACCCCCAATCCTGGTATGCATGGTCCCCTCATCCTCAATCCTGGCATACATGGCACCCCTTACCTCCCAATTCTGGTAGGCATGGTCCCCTCACCCCCCAATCCTGGTATGCATGGTAGCCCTCTATCCTGGTATGCATGTTACCCCTCATCCCCAATCCTGGTATGCATGGCCCTCTTACCCCCAATCCTGGTATGCATGGTCCCCTCACCCCCAATCCTGGTATGCATGGTTCTCTCACCCCCTATCCTGGAATGCATGGTGCCCCTCCAAATCCTGGAATGCATGGTCCCCTCACCCCCAAATCCTGGTATGCATGGTCCCCTCATCCCCCAATCCTGGAATGCATGGTCCCCTCACCCCCCAATCCTGATATGCATGGTCCCCTCACCCCCCAATCCTGATATGCATGGTCCCCTCACCCCCCAATCCTGGTATGCATGGTCCCATCACCCCCCAATCCTGGTATGAATGGTCCCCTACCCCCCAATCTTAGAATGCATGGTCCTCTCTCCCCCAATCCTGATATGCATGGTCCCCTCACCCTAATCCTGGTATGCGTTGTCCCCCCACACCCCAATCCTAATGTGCAAGGTCCTCTCACCCCCCAATCCTGATGTGCATGGTCCCCTCACCCCCCAATCCTGATGTGCACGGTCCCATCACACCCCAATCCTGGTATGCACGGTCCCCTCACCCCCAATCTTGGAATGCATGGTCCTCTCACCCCCCAATCCTGATGTGCATGGTCCCCTCACCCCCCTATCCTGATGTGCATGGTCCCCTCACCCACCAATCCTGATGTGCATGGTCCCATCACACCCCAATCCTGGTATGAATGGTCCCCTCACCACCCAATCTTAGAATGCATGGTCCTCTCACCCCCCAATCCTGATGTGCATGGTCCCCTCACCCCCCTATCCTGATGTGCATGGTCCCCTCACCCCCCAATCCTGATGTGCATGGTCCCATCACACCCCAATCCTGGTATGAATGGTCCCCTCACCACCCAATCTTAGAATGCATGGTCCTCTCACCCCCCAATCCTGATGTGCATGGTACCCTCACCCTCCAATCCTGATGTGCACGATCCCATCACACCCCAATCCTGGTATGCATGGTCCCCTCACCCCCCAATCTTGGAATGCATGGTCCTCTCACCCCTCAATCCTGATGTGCATGGTCCCCTCACCCCCTATCCTGATGTGCATGGTCCCCTCACCCCCCAATCTTAGAATGCATGGTCCTCTCACCCCCCAATCCTGATGTGCATGGTCCCCTCACCCCCAATCCTGATGTGCATGGTCCCATCACACCCCAATCCTGGTATGAATGGTCCCCTCACCACCCAATCTTAGAATGCATGGTCCTCTCACCCCCCAATCCTGATGTGCATGGTACCCTCACCCTCCAATCCTGATGTGCACGATCCCATCACACCCCAATCCTGGTATGCATGGTCCCCTCACCCCCCAATCTTGGAATGCATGGTCCTCTCACCCCTCAATCCTGATGTGCATGGTCCCCTCACCCCCCTATCCTGATGTGCATGGTCCCCTCACCCCCAATCCTGATGTGCATGGTCCCCTCACCCCCCCAATCCTTATGTGCATGGTCCCCTCACCCCCCCAATCCTGATGTGCATAGTCCCCTCACCCCTCCAATCCTGATATGCATGGTCCCCTCACCCCCCAATCCTGGTATGCATGGTCCCCTCACCCCCCAATCCTGATATGCATCGTCCCCTCATCCCCCTATCCTGATGTGCACGGTCCCATCACACCCCAATCATGGTATGCATGGTCCCCTCACCCCCCAATCTTGGAATGCATGGTCCTCTCACCCCCAATCCTGATGTGCATGGTCCCCTCACCCCCCTATCCTGATGTGCATGGTACCCTCACCCCCCAATCCTGATGTGCATGGTCCCCTCACCCCCCCAATCCTGATGTGCATGGTCCCTTTACCCCCCCAATCCTGATGTGCATGGTCCCCTCACCCCTCCAATCCTGATGTGCATGGTCCCCTCACCCCCCAATCCTGGTATGCATGGTCCCCTGACCCCCCAATCCTGGTATGCATGGTCCCCTCACCCCCCAATCCTGGTATGCATGGTACCCTCACCCCCAATCCTGATATGCATCGTCCCCTCATCCCCCTATCCTGATGTGCATGGTCCCCTCACCCCCATCCTAATATGCATGGTCCCCTCACCCCCAATCCTGATGTGCATGGTCCCCTCACCCCCTAACCTAATATGCATGGTCCCCTCACCCCCCAATCCTGATGGGAATGGTCCCCTCACCAACCTATCCTGATATGCATGGTCCCCTCACCCCCCCAATCCTGGTATGCATGGTCCCCTCACCCCCCTATCCTGATATGCATGGTCCCCTCACCCCCCAATCCTGATATGCATGGTCAACTCATACTCCTATCCTGATGTGCATGGTCCCCTCACCCCCAATCCTGATGTGCATGGTCCCCTCACCCCCTATCCTAATATGCATGGTCCCCTCACCCCCAATCCTGATGTGCATGGTCCCCTCACCCCCCAATCCTGATATGCATGGTCCCCTCATCCCCCTATCCTGATGTGCATGGTCCCCTCACCCCCTCATCCTAATATGCATGGTCCCCTCACCCCCAATCCTGATGTGCATGGTCCCCTCAACCCCTATCCTGATGTGCATGGTCCCTCACCCCCTATCCTAATATGCATGGTCCCCTCACCCCCCAATCCTGATGTGCATGGTCCCCTCACCCCCCATCCTAATATGCATGGTCCCCTCACCCCCCAATCCTGATGTGCATGGTCCCCTCACCCCCCTATCCTGATATGCATGGTCCCCTCACCCCCCAATCCTGGTATGCATGGTCCCCTCACCCCCCAATCCTGAAATGCATGGTCCCCTCACCCCCCAATCCTGGTATGCATGGTCCCCTCACCCCCCATCCTGATATGCATGGTCCCCTCACCCCCCAATCCTGATGTGTATGGTCCCCTTACCCCAATCCTGATGTGCAAGGTCCCTCACCCCCCTATCCTAATATGCATGGTCCCCTCACCCCCCAATCCTGATGTGCATCGTCCCCTCACCCCCCTATCCTGATATGCATGGTCCCCTCACCGCTATTACACACATACACCCAAAAAAACAAACATTTATACTCACCTTTCATCCCTGTGCTCCAGCGCTGTTCCGTTCTGCTGGACGCCGGGGGAGGAGAGCGGCGCCAGAGTACGCGCATACCCATACTGCGCGGTCCGGCGCCATATTGCTGAAAACACACTGTAAATGTGTCTTCAGCAAAATGGCGCCGGATAGAGGTAGGCGCATGCGTGATTCCGACGCGCACTCCTGGTCTCCTGCCCGAGAGAAGAGAAGCGCCGTGCCAACGCTTCTCCCGGTCAGGTAAGTATGTGAGTATGGTACCGGAGATCGCGGTATGCATCCAGTACGCATACCGCGATCTCCGGCGCCATACAGAGTACTCACCGCTGGATGCCTCACTCTGTCTGGAGCCAGACTGCGCAGGCGTGTCGCGCTTGCACAGTCTATAAAGGCTTCAGACAGAGTGACGCTCCTAGCGTTATATTATACAGGTCCTTCTCAAAAAATTAGCATATAGTGCTAAATTTCATTATTTTCCATAATGTAATGATTACAATTAAACTTTCATATATTTTAGATTCATTACACACCAACTGAAATTTGTCAGGTCTTTTATTGTTTTAATACTGATGATTTTGGCATACAACTCCTGATAACCCAAAAAACCTGTCTCAAAAAATTAGCATATCAAGAAAAGGTTCTCTAAACGACCTATTACCCTAATCTTCTGAATCAACTAATTAACTCTAAACACATGCAAAAGATTCCTGAGGCTTTTAAAAACTCCCTGCCTGGTTCATTACTCAAAACCCCCATCATGGGTAAGACTAGCGACCTGACTGATGTCAAGAAGGCCATCATTGACACCCTCAAGCAAGAGGGTAAGACCCAGAAAGAAATTTCTCAACAAATAGGCTGTTCCCAGAGTGCTGTATCAAGGCACCTCAATGGGAAGTCTGTTGGAAGGAAACAATGTGGCAGAAAACGCTGTACAACGAGAAGAGGTGACCGGACCCTGAGGAAGATTGTGGAGAAGGACCGATTCCAGACCTTGGGGGACCTGAGGAAGCAGTGGACTGAGTCTGGTGTAGAAACATCCAGAGCCACCGTGCACAGGCGTGTGCAGGAAATGGGCTACAGGTGCCGCATTCCCCAGGTAAAGCCACTTTTGAACCATAAACAGCGGCAGAAGCCCCTGACCTGGGCTACAGAGAAGCAGCACTGGACTGTTGCTAAGTGGTCCCAAGTACTTTTTTCTGATGAAAGCAAATTTTGCATGTCATTCGGAAATCAAGGTGCCAGAGTCTGGAGGAAGACTGGGGAGAAGGAAATGCCAAAATGCCTGAAGTCCAGTGTCAAGTACCCACAGTCAGTGATGGTGTGGGGTGCCATGTCAGCTGCTGGTGTTGGTCCACTGTGTTTCATCAAGGGCAGGGTCAATGCAGCTAGCTATCAGGAGATTTTGGAGCACTTCATGCTTCCATCGGCTGAAATGCTTTATGGAGATGAAGATTTCATTTTTCAGCACGACCTGGCACCTGTTCACAGTGCCAAAACCACTGGTAAATGGTTTACTGACCATGGTATTACTGTGCTCAATTGGCCTGCCAACTCTCCTGACCTGAACCCCATAGAGAATCTGTGGGATATTGTGAAGAGAAAGTTGAGAGACGCAAGACCCAACACTCTGGATGAGCTTAAGGCCGCTATCGAAGCATCCTGGGCCTCCATAACACCTCAGCAGTGTCACAGGCTGATTGCCTCCATGCCACGCCGCATTGAAGCAGTCATTTCTGCAAAAGGATTCCCGACCAAGTATTGAGTGCATAACTGAACTTTATTATTTGATGGTTTTTTTGTTTGTTTTTAAAAAACACTTTTATTTTATTGGTCGGTTGAAATATGTTAATTTTTTGAGACAGGTTTTTTGGGTTATCAGGAGTTGTATGCCAAAATCATCAGTATTAAAACAATAAAAGACCTGACAAATTTCAGTTGGTGTGTAATGAATCTAAAATATATGAAAGTTTAATTGTAATCATTACATTATGGAAAATAATGAAATTTAGCACTATATGCTAATTTTTTGAGAAGGACCTGTAGATCCTTTACAGTTACTGCCAAGATCCGTAATAATGTAAGGGGTTAACTAGACTGTCCTGTATTGATGTGCATATGTTAATGTATTATTATACAAATGTATATTGTTATATGGTAGGGAAAGCGTACTACCCCAGTTGGTCCACTAGATGGGGTAGTGTGATGCTCAGCATGTAAATTGTTAAAGTAGGAGGGGCTAACGGTGGTTAAGCCAGTGAGCATCTGACATTTTAGTCAGTTGGGCTAGGTAGCCCTGACAGGGCAGTTAGCCCCGTAATGTTTAACCCCTTAATCCCATTGGACGTACTATTCCGTCCATGTGACCTGGTACTTAATTCCCTGGGACGGAATAGTACGTCCAAGGCGATCAGCTGAATATCACAGCTGACACCCGGCCCTATGTGCCAGGAGCGGTCACGGACCGCTCCCGGCACATTAACCCCTGGCACACCGCGATCAAACATGAAGCACAGGGGGCACAGGGAAGCATCGCGATAAGTTCCTTTGGGGATCTAGTTTACATAATTGGGTCAGTTGTGGGGGGTTTCCACTGTTTAGGCACATCAGGGGCTCTCCAAACGAGACATGACACCCGCAGACCATTCCATCAAAGTCTGCAATGCAAAACGTCACTACTTCATTTCCGAGCCCCGACGTGTGCCCATACAGTAGTTTTCTCCCACATATAGGGTATCAGCGTACTCAGGACAAATTGGAAAACAACTTTTTGGGTCCAATTTCTCCTGTTACCCTTGGGAACATAAAAAACTGGGGACTAAAAGATCATGTTTGTGGAAAAAATAAGATTTTTTTATTTTCACGTCCGGGCGTTATAAACTTCTGTGAAGCACTTGGGGGTTCAAAGCGCTCACCACACATCTAGATAAGTTCCTTTGGGGTCTAGTTAACAAAATGGGGTCACCTGTGGGGGGTTTCCACTGTTTAAGCACATCAGGGGCTCTCCAAACGTGACATGACACCCGCAGACCATTCCATCAAAGTCTGCATTACTAAACGTCACTACTTCTATTCCGAACCCCAACGTGCGCCCACACAGTAGTTTTATCCCACATATAGGGTATCAGCGTACTCGGTACAAATTGGACAACAACTTTTGGGGTCCAATTTCTCCCCTTACCCTTAGGAAAATAAAAAATTGGTGACTAAAAGATCATTTTTGTGGGAAAAAATTGGATTTTTTATTTTCATGCCCGGGCATTATAAACTTGTGTGAAGCACTTGGGGGTTCAAAGTGCTCACCACAGATCTAGATAAGTTCTTAGGGGGTCTAGTTTCCAAAATGGGGTCACTTGTGGGGGGTTTCCACTGTTTAGACACATCAGGGACTCTGCAAACTGAACATGACATCCATCAAAGTCTGCATTCCAAAATGTCATTACTTCCTTTCCGAGCCCTGCCGTGCGCCCAAACAGTATTTCCCCCCACATATGGGGTATCAGGGTACTCAGGACAAATTGGACAACAATTTTTGGGGTCCAATTTCCTTGTGAAAAATCAAAAATTGGAAAATTGGGGGCTAAAAAATCATTTTTTGTGGAATTTTTTTATTTTTTTTATTTTCACACCCAGGCATTATAAACTTTAGTGAAACATTTGGGGGTTGAACATGCTCCCAACAGATCTAGATAAGTTCCTTAAGGGGTCTAGTAGGAGGAGCTAACTGTGGTTAAGCCGGGGAGTGAGTCGCCCGCCAGGGCCGTGGGGTACTCGGATCCGAGCCCGTTCACTTCTAGGAGCTGACTCTCTCCACACTCTAAGAGAACTAACAACTTCACAACTTCTTTCTGAGGTGAATAGACTGTCTGAGGTAATTTGATCTCATCTCCTCAGCTCTCCCAGCTAATCTGGCCTCTTTGCTGTCTAGGCGCAGACTGATCTAACTGCTGTGGCTTCACCATCCTTATATATATACTACTAAAAGGGCTCCCTCTGGTGGTTTGTGGGATTGGTGAAGCTGTGAATGAATATCAGGTACGTGTGGGGGTTACCTTCAGTGCATCCTCCTGGGAAATGTGGCTCCAAGCGCAGCTCGGCTACACATCCCCCCTAGTTAACATCAGCACTCCCGGGCTGAAAGAAATAATTTTTAAGTTAACATCAACATAAAGTCTTCCCTTGCAGGAGGTGAGGACTCTTTAACATTACAATATAAATACACTTTTAATACTCGTATAAAAGTAGAAAATACTTCAGAGTTCAAATACACAATATTCTTGTGAAGGATCTGCTCTAAACCTCCCACGGTGGTCCTGGGTGGGCTGCAGGACTTTCCTTTTTGCAGACCTCACTCTAGGCCACACCAAACGGGTTTTTCTTCACGAGGTAGTAGTGATGGCTTACGTAAAACCAAGATGGGGCACAAAGCGCCAACTATTTACAACACAGTTTTTGGGCTGGCAGAGTCCTCAGCCACGCAGTCCATAATCATAGACATTACGAAAAACACATTACCCAACTAGGGTATACTAAGCATCATAGTAGTGCAAACATTTTCAAACTTCTTTTCACATTATATCGCAATAAAGTGCAACTTTTCAAACATAACATCTCTGGCAACTTTTTACAGTACAGTAAACCCTGTCCAGGTTAGACATTTACTTAGCTGGGGCGACACCTGGTGGCGGTGCCAGCACCGTTCCTATTCACGGGCCCAGTGCCTAGCACCAGGATCATCGACTCCACCATCGGATCATGTCCAGCCCCCGGCCGCCGCAGCCCCTGCACAGTACATCTCATCTGCCGCATCCGCTGCTCCTGGCGACGCTGCTGGGACAGGCGGCGCTCAGCACAGGCAGGTGCTGGGGCTTGCTGCGGAGCCGACTCGCTCCAGCTCTCTAGGCCGCAGGGCCTGTCTCCCTCCGGCGATGCCGGCGGCAGGCACAGATCTTGTGCAGGCGGTGTGGGAAGACGTTCCTCCACGGACTTCTCCGTGTTGGTGTCAGCTTCGGTGTCGGGATCCTCCTCTGATTCTTCTGTGGGGACAGGTAAGGCAGCGGCGGCGTCTGCGACGGGACTTGCTCCTTGGACGGCTTCTGATGCCGGGATCACAGGTGGGCAGAGCGATCGGCTCTGCTGCAGCCGCAGCTTCTGAGCCCTCCAGCTCTGTTCCATCCGCTCCACTTCTGCCCGGTGCCGGGCCAGGTCCTCCAGCGCTGCATCCGCTTCATCGCGGGAGAGGGTGCCGACAGGTGCAGACTCCTTCATTCCCTCCCGCGACAGCTCACCACCGGCAGCCATCTTTATCAGGTCACCAGTCCCTTCTCCATTCGGGGGGTCCCGTTCTTTGGTACAGAGGCGGGGTTTCCTTTTCCTCCTCTTCACTCCATTTGGGACAAGGAGGCGGATTCCCCTTGCTGATGGGCATGTCCGGTTAGTGCAGTAACATTTAGGGTAGGTGGACATCTCTTTCGCGCCACAGAGTGAGCGCACGCCCACGAAGCACGCCCTCCTTCACCAGCGCCTCAGGGCGCGAATATGGCGGCAAAATGGCGGCAAATGGCGGGAAAGTCACAAAAACAGCAATCACAGTCGTTTTGCACAAAAACAGTCCATTCAGGCACACAGGACTCGCTTTTCACGAGCTTCGTATCCTGTTCGTGACGCCAGAAGATGAGTCGCCCGCCAGGGCCGTTGGGTACTCGGATCCGAGCCTGTTCACTTCTAGGAGCTGACTCTCTCCACACTCTAAGAGAACTAACAACTTCACAACTTCTTTCTGAGGTGATAAAGACATACTCCGGAACAGAAACAATTGAAACAAACATTGTTATAAAGCGAGATGCTCTCCTAAACAATATGTAATACCATAAGAAGCAATTGGGAGCTTAAATCCCTAATATTTTGAGTAACCAATATAGATAAGGAATGCATAACCAATCCAGAAATAAAGTAATTACAAAAGTAAATCAAAAAATATATATATAGTTTATTTCAAAATACAGTACATAAAAACCACATTACACAAACCATATGCAAAAATAATAAAAAAAACTGTGAAAAATGACATGACCGTGGTGTGGCAACTGCAGACAAAAAATGTATATGATAGTGAACCATCCAGTGATTTAGAATGAATCAAGATATGTACACATTACCAATGACCATAGATCAAAAAACGTATGGGGGTATACTCATATATATGTGTGACATAGAGGCGCATCTCTCCAGAAAAAATGAAAAGACTATGTCTTAGGTAAGGGGAGGGGAAAATCCCACATATCCAAAGAGAAAAAAACGCCTTCACTCACAATTCCTTTAATGGTCACTGACTGACTGCCATATGGAAAAGGAAACAGTCACTATCATTGTAGCCATAGCACATATCAATGCTCACCCATAGTTCAAAGCCTGCGTGCCACGCCGAGGCCCCGACGCCATTTTGCGTTTCCGCTTCCTCTGGGGGCAGTATGTTAGTGTGCCAAGCAAGGGTCCTTTAATACCCCCAGCATGTGCTCCCCAGACCAATCGAGTCGCAGAAAAAGGAGGAGGAGACCTCACTTCGGTACTCGGTGCATGAGGGCGGGACATCCGGTGCCTTGATGTCACATCCGGCGTCTCGGGTGCAATGCGTGTCAGGAACAAGTGTTCCTATAGATGTCATTGAGACGCATTGCCTCCTCAGATACCTTAGGCAACGGAGGCATACAGGAAGGACCGGCCACATGCGTCACACCTAGGAAGTGAGTCTCTATATAATACAACCTGCATCCACCATATAAAATTATGTATAAAGAAATTTTGATTTCTTTAAAAAGGAAAAGAAATATGTAATTTGGGATGATCATGCTAATGAATATAGTAGAGTCATACAAAAATTTCCAATATACAAAATGCCACAAATTATATACACAATACATCCAAATTTATACAAATTAAATGCATATTGACATAAAATCCAGAAAAAATACCAATAATAATAATGACTTATTCACATATAATATTGTATACAGACTTCAGATATATAAATAAATCTATAAAGTCATACACAAAAATAAAGAAAAAGAAAAAAATAAAAAAATAAAAAAGAAGAAGAAAAACGCATTGTGGTATATGGCAGCAGCGTCCTCCGTCTAGAGCGGTCCGAAAGGAGCACATCGATGTATATGGACCCAAACAGTCCAAAGGGGGAGAAGAAAGTCATCCACTGTAAATAAAGATACACAAAACATACAATTAAAATCAATAAAACGATTCTGAAGAAAACAGGACTCCATAAGAAAGATCTCCTAAAGGACTACAAAAATGAGGAAAAGCTCAATTGTTCATTCAAACCGTGAGGAACCATGGTGTTCAATCTAATTATCCACCTACACTCCAATTGGGATAATTTCCGCTTCAAATCTCCCCCCCTAATTCCGCCATGTACTCGATCTATCCCGCGCACTTTCAATAAATCCGGGTTGCAAGCATGTTTGACTTTGAAATGACGGAGAATGGTTTTCAAAGATGTCACATCGAGGGCCGTTGCAGCTGACACAATATCCCTAACATGCTCCCTCGTGCGTACTCTAAGTTCGCGTGACGTCAAGCCCACATATATTAGGCCACACGGGCATGTGGCATAATATACTACAAAGTCACTTTTGCAAGATATATACTCCCTAATTTGATAAGTACGCTTACTGTCTGAGGAACAGAAAGTAGCTATGCGCTCAATGTTGCGGCAGGCCACACAGGATCCACATGGAAAACATCCAAAACGGGGTTTATTGGCAGAGAGAAAAGTGGACGATGGTTGTCCAACATAATGACTCCTCACCAGTAAATCCTTTAAATTACTACTCCTTCTGGCTGTTAGAAGAGGTCTATGATGGACCAATGTTTGTTCAGAATACTTCTGATAGTATTCCATCTATTATTGTAAGTGGAAATGAATCTAACATCCTGGGACCGATCAGAGACAGCACCCGAGCCCGACAGCAAGGGGCCACGAGCGGACGTCTTAGCATGATTGTATCCCTTTTTGATACATCGCTGACTGTAACCACGTGTGCGGAATCTATCCCGAAGATCAGCCACCTGCGCCTCAAAATCCTCCTCCGTCGAAGAGAGGCGTCTAACGCGCAGGAACTGACCCACGGGAATCGCTCGCACAGTGGAAGGTGTATGGGCTGAGGTGGCGTGAAGGAGTGAATTGACAGATGTCTCCTTCCGGTATACATCTGTCTGTATCACTCCAGTTGTAGTCACAGTGATCCGGATATCCAAAAATTCGAGCTGCTTTTCATAGAGCTTATATGTAAGTCTGATATTGTAAGGATTTTGATTTAGGCAGGACAGGAAATGACGCAACTCGTCCCCCGTGCCCTGCCAAATAATTAATAAATCATCAATATAACGGTACCAAGACAATGCCTGAGAGGCGGCCCCTGCCTCATCACTAAACACCTCCCTCTCCCAGTAACCCAGGAAGAGGTTGGCATAGGACGGAGCACAGGCCGCCCCCATGGCAGTCCCCCGTTTCTGTAAATAAAATCGATTTTTGAAAGTGAAAAAATTATGAGTCAAAATAAATTCCAATAACTCCATGATTAACAGCTGCAATGTTGGATCCAGATCACTGGTCCTTAAATAGAAGTCCACTGCCCTCAGCCCGTCAGCATGATCAATACAGGTATACAGTGATTCAACGTCCGCCGTGGCCATCACCATGTCCCGCTCAAGAGAGAGGCCATCCTTAAGGGGTCTAGTAGGAGGGGCTAACTGTGGTTAAGCCGGGGAGTGAGTCGCCCGCCAGGGCCATGGGGTACTCGGATCCGAGCCCGTTCACTTCTAGGAGCTGACTCTCTCCACACTCTAAGAGAACTAACAACTTCACAACTTCTTTCTGAGGTGAATAGACTGTCTGAGATAATTTCATCTCATCTCCTCAGCTCTCCCAGATAATCTGGCCTCTTTGCTGTCTAGGCGCAGACTGATCTAACTGCTGTGGCTTCACCATCCTTATATATATTGTAAGGTTTTACTCACTCGGCTGCTTCGGAGGTAAATCAGGAGACACTTTCTTATGCAAAAAGTCCTTAGGTTTATTACATCATAAACCATATGGTAACATATAATACAACTCTTCAATGCTTCAGCTCCTGCCTGGAGCCTCACTCTTCAGTCACAGAGACCTCTCTGTAATGTCCTGCCTTGGACACGTGGAAGCCTGTCCACACTGGCAGACTCCCACACACTCTCTCAGGTGCCAAACACAACTCAGTTACATAGCCGTAACCCCGCCCACAGGTGAGGTCAGGATCACATGGTTAGGTCACATGGTTATGACCTCACCACAGGTCCTTTTGATACACATAAACATACTGGCTTTATCTTGGGTATTCAGACACATACCCCTTGGGTGGGTTTGTAGGTGACTGGACACGCCCAGCTCTCCAAGTCACCTGGAAGCCTCCCAATGTATAGCAAAACTCTCAGCAGTAGATCTGCTGAACAAAACATGCTCAGGCTTCCATCACAGGGCCACCCACCTCTGTGATACATAACGTCCATCCATCACATGCCTCCATGCATATCCCGAGGGCCATACACAGTGCCCCCTAGCTGCATCAGGGGTCATTACACCACATACCTCCCCCCTCTGTTCAAACTTGTGGGGTTGAACACTTTTTACCCGACCAGAGGTCCTTCTCGGTCGTCTCTGCCAGTCAAACCGTCTCTCTAAGTCGGACCCTGCTACTAATCTCTTTGGTAGGCGTCTGTCCTCCGACTCTGTCACATATGTTGCTGATGCCCCCCTGTCAGACCACCCGCATCCCCAGCGGTCAGTACGGCGTCGCAATTCTCTTGCACCCATACGTCCTGTCTGGTCTGAGTCCTTTTCATTTTGTCTACTACAGGTTCTCCTGCTTAGGTCACTCATCACTGAGCTAACTGAGGCATCGCTACTTCTACCTCTTCCATCAGGCGACCTATTTCTTGTATTAGCTCCAGCTTGAGGACTTGTAGTCTTAAGCGAACCTCTTCTCCTCTCAATACCACGGGTTGAAGGTGAAGGCCATCTTCTTTCCATTTCCTGCAGGTTTCTGTTGACCTGATCCCTCTCAAGTCGTAGCTGCTCTACTTCTCTCAGGTATGACACACGATACTCCAGGAGCATCCGGATATTCCCAAGGCTCTCCCTGGATCCGACAACGAGGAACGGAACCATCCCGTCTTCACCCCTGACCTGGACTTCGTCATCAGCAGGAATCCGGACTCTCGTCACACCGGACCTATTCACCATCTCCTGCATCACTTTCCCCAGTCTTCCGATGACTTTCTTCACCAGACCTCTGGGCACTTGAATGATGTCTTCCATCAATCCAAGCTGACTTTGAACCTTTTTTGCTTTCTCCAACCGTCGAGTGGCTTCGTGATTTCTCACTAGGATCATTTGCTTCGTGCGGAGACAATGTAGGTGCATGTCCCTCAGGATAGCCACCCGCTTCATCGTGACTTCCTTAGTCGACAGTATGACCAACTGTTTCATCTCTGGCACCCAGTTCACACTACATGCTTCTACCGCTTTTCTAAAGGCCTCATGTACATCCTTACTGGCACAAGCTTCTTGCATGTCTTCGGGTACCTCTATTATACACTTGAAAAGCGATGTCTCCTTTTCCTGAACATGCGGTTGGACCTCCTCATCCTGAGCATCAGCGCAGTTCTTCAAGACCTCAGCATTTCTTGTGTGGCCATCTGCATGGCACTTCGCTTGCTGTACTTCGTCTCCTGTGGATTTCTGGAGCTGGGCATTAGTCTCTTTCTCCATCTTGAGCTTACGGAGAACTTTATCTCACTCCTCTGCCAAGCCGCGACACTCATCCTCCCTCCGGAGAAGCTCCTGCTGATGCTTCTCCTGGGCCTCTCTGAGCACCTCCATATCTTTCCATAGGGCTTTGTTCATACTAAGACACGCTGACAGATGATCTCTGAGTTTAGAGACTTCCTTCTCCAGCTCCTCCATTCTGTGCTCAATTATTCGTCTCAGGACCCTTTCTTGCTCAACTGCCTCTTTCACTGTTTCTTTAAACAGCTCTACCTCCTGGTCCTGCTCTCTTTTATCCAGCACATGTCGCACCATCACTTCTTTAATTACAATTTCAGATGGGCACTCTTGTCCACTCACACTCTGCTTCTTCAGAGTTCCGCCTGTTCCGGCATCCGCAGCTTCAACTGTCTCACGACTCTTAGTAACTTCAGAGAGCTCCAGCTCTGCCTCCGGTACCCTGGAGCCTTCATCATACTGAGCCCTTTCACCCTTTCCGGGCATTGCAGATGTGGATCTACTACAGGTCCGTTCTACCTCCAGCCCTACCTCTGTGCTGGGATTTGTCAGAGATAACATGGCCTCTTTATCAAGGACAGTAACCTGACCAGTACCTGACCCTGACTCTTCCTCATCATTTCTCTTCTTAGAGGATGTAGCCTGTCCCGCCTTTCCGCGGCCCCTGCGGTGAGAGGAAGATCGGCCATTTTTACTCGGCTCCACGTTACTGCACTCGCTTTCCCTTGCGGTCGAGTCACAGTCTGGACAGGAGTCACTCTCGGGGCCCCTCCCCTTACCCTCTAACCGGGTGTCCATTCTAGAGGTCTTAACTACCACATCGTCATGGGTTCTGTTGTCATACATTTCAGAGGACATCATGTCAGTCAGTCGGGCAAACGCATCCTTTCCTCCTGTGTCACCGTCTGACTCATCAGTTTTGGGAGGTGTCACTGTCCCAATGTCTGCCACCCCAACAGTAGAGAGGCCTCCCTCCTGCTGTAGAGGAACTCCCCTGTCCCACAAGCCAGAGAACAGTTTAGAGTCCCGCCCTATAACCACTGGACACGACAAATTAGGGATTATAGCGACATCCTGTCCTGCAATGTCCCAGCCTGTCTCAAAGACCACCCTGGCCACTGGATAATCTCTAGTGTCCCCATGGATACAGGTGACCCCGACCTTTCTTCCAGGTATTTGAAACCCGTCAGGTGCAACCCTCACTAGAGTCACCGGACTCCCTGAGTCGACCAGACCCACCACCTCTTCATCGTGTATCTGCAGGGTACACCCCCGTAGTAGTGTGCCGGGCGGATAGTTCCTAAGGCAGACTGGACACATATAACATATTTGCCCCTGGCAACAGTTTGTCTGGACCTCCCCTTTAACATTGGGATCCTCCACCCCTTTTTGCCAACCGCCCCCTTTTTGGACTCCGCCCCCTTTTGGGCCACCATCCCCTTTTGGGTTGCCACCCCCTTTTGGGACTCCACCCCCTTTTGGGCCATCACCCCTCCTTGGGTTTAACACCGTGGACTCCCCCCACAGCTCTACCAGACCCCAGTTCGCACAGACCCTTATGTCTTTTTGGGCTGGTACTGTTCCTTTAAGAGGTCACCCACTCTGGACCTCTGATGTCCTTATGGTACCTCCCCAGCTCCTGCTGGTACTGTCACCTTCCGCCAGCACCTCCGGCTACCGCGCACAAGCCGCTGCTGCCACTGCAGCTCTTGCTGCTGCAGAACCTCTTGCTGCAAGTCACTGTAGCTCCTGCTACCATAAGTCTCTACACGCTGCGCTGTCTTGCCGCTTGTCACCTTCGAGACCCCACGAGTCACAGCCAGCCGCTTGTCACCTTCATGACTCCTCCGAGCCACAGCAAACACCTCACATGTGTTCCAGAAGAAGAAAAAAAACACTAAAAAAAAAAATAGTTTCTCACTAGTAGTGTTGAGCGATACTGCTCGATATCTAAAAATATCGGATCGGGATGGTATCGCCGATATCACTAAATATCGTCGATATCCGATTCCGATACCGGAAGTCCCATGTAAGTCTATGGGAACAAAATATCGCAACTAAAAAAACACTTTCTTTCGTTGTAAACACAAAATATACACACATAGAATACATATATATATATATACATGTCATTGTGACATATATATATATACATATATTTATAGTTTATACACTTCTACATAGCAAAATAGACTCTGATTCAATTGCCGGGTAAAGCCGTGACATACCCCATAGAAGTCGACGGGCTCGGTGCCGAGTACCCCCAAAACCTCTGGCTCTGTGCGACTCAACTTGGGCGTCACGAACAGGATTCTGTAGCTCGCTATAAGCGAGTCCTGTGTGCCTGAATTGAACTGGTTTTGTGCTTGAGAATTGCTAAAATCATCAGAGAATGTATTTGCCATTTTTCCGCCATATCTGCGTCACGACGAGGCACTGGTGAAGAAGAAGGGCGTGCTCTTCGTGGGTGTACACTCACTCAGTGGCGCGAAAACGATGGCCGACCACTCTAAATGTTACTGCAATGTAAGATCGTGCCCCACAGCTCTTGAGTTCCGCCTCCTCATCCTCCTCAGTGTGCGGAAACTAACACGAAGGTCCCGCCTCACTACAAAAGAGGGGCCCTCTCCAGATGCTAATGACACATGTGACTTGGCAGAGATGGCTAATGGACACGAGCAGAAGTGTGAAGGGATGGAGCAGTCAGAGCTCTCCCCCACGGAAGCGACCCGATCGCCACGGAACCACCGTTGGGCACCCGGCCTGGAAACCCTCCTACGCTGCAAGACGCGGAGGATACCCTAAGAGGCCTGGCCCGGCACCGGGAGGAGGTCGCCAGGATGGAAGCCAGCTGGCGTGCCCTAAAACTAAACTTGGAGCGGCGCCAATCCCTCTTACCTGAAGTGTCTGTACCGGAAGGTGAGGCACCCGTTCTAGTAGAGGAGTCCGTGCGGGCATCCCAGCCCTTGCAATGTGATCCGGTTGACGTTGTCGCAGTGGAGGCACCCGTTACTGCAAAAAACGCTGCACCGGCAGCACCCCAGATCCCGCTGTCTGCCCCCGTCGCTGAGACAGAAGAAGCGACAACCGTCCTCATGGAAGGGGGCCGCGCAGGCACCAGAGGTCTACTTGTCTGTACCGGAGCCCCGACTGTCATCTGTTCCAGAGCCGGCTGCTTCCTCCGCAGGTGAGCGCCGCCAGGACTGTCGGGCGCCAGGAGAGCTGCCGCAAACCGGACATCGTAAGCTGCAGTTTGATGGTGGAGACATGGAGATGCTGGTGGAGGAGAATTACAACCGGCGTCAGGAGGAAGAGTGTAGACGTCGGGAGAGAGAAGCCGAGCGACAAAGGGAGCAGCGCGAATCCCAGAAGCTTCGCCAACGTCACATCGAGAAGGACCGGGCAGATAAGGACCGGATGAGAAAAGATAAAAGTACGGTGAGGGAGCCGCGGCGTAAGGGTGCAGTACGGAGCTTTAAATTGAAAGCTGGTTGGGGCTTCATCCAGGAGCCTGGACTTTATTTAGAAGTGTCTGTGACCCGGCGGGACGTGGAGACTCACCTCCCAGAAGGACACCCGGGGAGGGACCTGTTGCCAGGAGACTTGGTAACTTACACCCGACACTGGGGTTACAATGGATGGTATGCCCTAAATGTCACCAGGTGCGACCCCTGGTCCCCAGAGTGTCAGGAACCTGTGAGACCCTCGGAGCCTTCAGCCTCCCACATCCAGGCCTCTGCACAAGTGCCCACCCCACGCCGTAAATCTCCCCAGCCTCCCTCAGTGGTCTCCTCAGCAGCCCCAGCTATGGACATGATAATGATAGCTGGCCCGTACCCGGCGCCTGTTAGGCCCCCTGGGGTTCGTTCAGTCCGGGACATAGGGCTCCAGACCCGGAGGGAGATGAAAGAGGTGGCCACACAGACACAGATAGCGGGTCACGACTTGACTGTACAGACCACACGACGTCATCAGGTCCTGGTGGTCCTTGGTGTCTCGGATGTTTGGCAAGCATCAGAAGAGTACCAGGTGGTACCTGGAACACCCCTGCCAAAGAATTATAAATAACCCGGACAGGGTCCCTGTATGTAAATAGTTAAATTGTTGATGTACCCGGACGGGTGAATGTTCATAAAAAAGTTTTTTAATTTAATAAAAAAAACAACACAGTTTTCATTACTTTTATTACAGTCTCATCCTGCGACGCCATCGATCTCCTGTAAAAAAATGAAACAAAAAAAACAGCAGTATACCACCTGTCCGACGCAGTCCATAGTAACGAGTGTCCCACGACGATCCAGCTCTGCTACATCAGAATGACATCAGAGGCAGGCAGGCAGGCAGGCAGAGCCTGTCATCCCGGCGCAGCACAGCTGATTACCTGCTTCCCCGGCGGTGACGTCATCGGACTGGTTTACGGCCGGGATTACCCTGCAGTCACTGCAGTTATCGCGAAAAACTGCATGTGACCGCCAGGGAGAAGATAATGGCGGCCATCAAGCAGTCCAGGACGTGACCGCCGGAGATCTTCTGCCAGGTAAGTGCCGCTGACTCCTGACAGACCCGACCGACGGACACTCACAGTGACAGTGACAAATCCGATTCCGGTATCCAATATGACGAAAATATCGGTACTCGGAATCGAAAGCCCGATACAGCTAATATCGGCCGATACCCGATATTTGCAGTATCATATCGCTCAACACTACTCACTAGTGTTGAGCGATACTGCTCGATATCTAAAAATATCGGATCGGAATGGTATCGCCGATGTCACTAAATATCGGCGATATCCGATTCCGATACCGCAAGTCCCATGTAAGTCTATGGGAACAAAATATCGCAACTAAAAAAAAACCTTTATTTCCTTGTAAACACTAAATATACACACATAGAATACATATATATATATATATATACATGTCATTGTGACATATATATATACATATATGTATAGTTTATACACTTCTACATAGTAAAATATCCTCTGATTCAATTGCCGGGTAAAGCCGGCTTCTGTGAAAAGACAGAAGCACCCGACATGAAATGACACTTGGTGTACATAGGGTTAACCATGTCTTTTCATGTCGTTTGCAATCTGATTTGCACAAACAATTACATCAGTCTATGTGTGCAAAATTTCACATCTGTAGGGGTTAATTAAAGGTGTAAATTCGTTGTAAAAAAACCGGACTTTTTTGCTACGAATTTACACCTTTAATTAACCCCTACAGGTGTGAAATTTTGCACACATAGACTGATGTAATTGTTTGTGCAAATCAGATAGCAAAGGACTAGTGTTGAGCGATACGATACTGCAAATATCGGATATCGGCCGATATTAGCTGTATCGGCCTTTCGATTCCGAATACCGATATTTTGTCATATCGAATACCGGAATCGGATTTGTCACTGTCACTGTGAGTGTCCGTCGGTCGGGTCTGTCAGGAGTCAGCGGCACTTACCTGGCAGAAGATCTCCGGCGGTCACGTCCTGGACTGCTTGAGGCCGCCATTATCTTCTCCCTGGCGGTCACATGCAGTTTTTCGCGATAACTGCAGTGACTGCAGGGTAATCCCGGCCGTAAACCAGTCCGATGACGTCACCGCCGGGGAAGCAGGTAATCAGCTGTGCTGCGCCGGGATGACAGGCTCTGCCTGTCATTCTGATGTAGCAGAGCTGGATCGTCGTGGGACACTCGTTACTATGGACTGCGTCGGCCAGGTGGTATACTTTTTTTTTTTTTTTTCATTTTTTTACAGGAGATCGATGGCGTCGCAGGATGAGACTGTAATAAAAGTAATGAAAAATGTTTTTTTTTTTTTTTATTAAATTAAAAAACTTTTTTATGAACATTCACCCGTCCGTAGAGTTGAGCGATACTTTCCGATATCCTAAAGTATCGGAATCGGAATGGTATCGCCGATATCACTAAAATATCGGCGATACCCGATACCGATACCGGAAGTCCCATGTAAGTCTATGGGAACAAAATATCGCAACTAAAAAAAACCCATTCTTTCCTTGTAAACACTAAATATACACACATAGAATACATATATATATATATACATGTCATTGTGACATATAATATACATATATGTATAGTTTATACACTTCTACATAGTAAAATATCCTCTCATTCAATTGCCGGGTAAAGCCGGCTTCAGTGAAAAGACAGAAGCACCCGACATGAAATGACACTTGGTGTACATAGGGTTAACCATGTCTTTTCATGTCGTTTGCTATCTGATTTGCACAAACAATTAAATCAGACTATGTGTGCAAAATTTCACACCTGTAGGGGTTAATTAAAGGTGTAAATTCGTTGTAAAAAAAACGGACTTTTTTGCTACGAATTTACACCTTTAATTAACCCCTACAGGTGTGAAATTTTGCACACATAGTCTGATTTAATTGTTTGTGCAAATTAGGCTGGAGTCACACACAACCACAAAAAATCGGTCCGTTTTAGACGGTCGACAATCGGATCAAAATAAAAACATCACACATCCTTCTGGCATCCGATTTTCCTTCAAAGATGCGATTTAATCGCATGTGTGTGTACCTTGTAACATCCGATTTTCATCCGACTTGCGAGATTTTCTCGCAGGCTTGCAAAACTGACATATAATGGATCCAAAAGAATAGTATTTAAATGCCAAAAGAAAGAATAGATATATACACATAGAGCACATATATATATATATATATGTCATTGTGACATATATATATACATATATTTATAATTCTTACACTTCTACATACTGTTATAGCCGCTAATTCAATTGCCGGCTTCAGTGAAATCACAGAAGCCGACATGAAATGATACATTGTTTCCACACATTTAACCATGTCATTTCATGTATTTTTATATATGTTTGAAACATACAATTACATGAGTATATGTGTGCTAAATTTCAGACATGTAGGGGTTAATTAAAGGTGTAAATTCGTTGAAAAAAAATGCGTGGGCTCCCGCTGTATTTTCTCCACCAGACAGACAAAGCAAGCGAGTGGGGGCAGATAATAATAGCCTAGGGAGGGTACATTTTTTTTGTGCCCCCCCTGGCTACTAACATCTGCCCCCAGACACCCCAGAAAGGGCAAATCTATAATTAGATTCGCCCTTTCTGGCACTTTGCCCGTCTATTCCCATTGCCCTGTAGCGGTGGCGAATGGGTTAATAAGGGGTTAAAATGACCTTGCAATTGAAAGGTCACTTTAAGCCAGGTTAATAATTGATAGCTGTCAATTAGACAACTATCAATTATTAATCCTATTGTATGAAAGAAAAATCAAACACACACAGTTTAATAAAAAATAAGTTTAATTAAATAATCACACAGTTTTTGACCATATTTTATTTTCCTGCTAAAACCATTTCCTGTAATAAAAATAAAATAAAAAAGCAAAATTATACTTACCAATCCGATGTACAGTCAGGTCCCACGGTGTAATCCATCAGAAAGGGTTAACAGGTTACAGGTCGCAGAGAGCTAATAATGCTGTCTCAGACCTGTATTCCCCTGAATGAATAACTTCCTCTCCCAGCGAAAGTAGAGGAATAGATTCATGAATGGAGCTTAATTGATTTATTGGCAATTTAACTGTAGTGACCTGACCTAAAGGGAAAGTGGACACAATCAATTAAGCTTCATTCATGAAACACATCCTCTCCTGTCGCCAGGAGAGGAACTTATTCATTCATGAGCTTTGAGCTGAGCATGCAGGATTACTTGCACTGCTTGGCTCAAAGCTAGTTAACCCTTTGTGAAGGATTACAGCGTGGGACATGACAGATCGGCGGAATAGGTAAGAATAATGTTGTTTTATTTCTTTTTCTTTATTTTAGGAGATCAATGGCTTCGCACGGATTAAGTGTAAAATAAAATATGGTCAAAAAAATGTGTTTTTATTTCATTAAAATTATTTATTCTTAAAGTGTGTGTGTTTTTTTATTTACTTCAATAGGATTAATAATTGATAGTTGTCTAATTGACAGCTATCAATTATTAACCTGCCTTAAGGTCACCTTTCAATAGCAAGGTGACAGTAAGGTGAGATTAACCCATTCGCCACCGCTACAGGGCAATGGGAATAGACGGGCAAAGTGCCAGAAAGGGCGAATCTAATTATAGATTTGCCCTTTCTGGGGTGTCTGGGGGCAGATGTTAGTAGCCAGGGGGGGCACAAAAAAAATGCACCCTCCCTGGGCTATTATTATCTGCCCCCACTCGCTTTGCTTTGTCTGTCTGGTGGAGAAAATACAGCGGGAGCCCACGCATTTTTTTTCAACGAATTTACACCTTTAATTAACCCCTACATGTCTGAAATTTTGCACAAATACACTCATGTAATTGTAAGTTTCAAACATATATAAAAATACATGAAATTACATGGTTAAATGTGTGGAAACAATGTATCATTTCATGTCGGCTTCTGTGATTTCACAAAACCCGGCAATTGAATTAGCGGCTATTACAGTATGTAGAAGTCTAGGAACTATAAATATATGTATATATACATGTCACAATGACATGTATATATATATGTATGTGTTCTATGTGTATATATCTATTCTTTCTAGTCTTTATTAAAGCTGTCAGTGTGATTTTACAGTATAGCCGGGGATGAATTGCCGGCTTTTCTAAAGGACACCGATGCGATTTCATCGCAAGTCACACAGTGTGGTCCGTTTGTAATCAGATTTTTCATCGCTCCCATAGACTTGCATTGGCGATAGTCGACCCACAATCGGTGACAATCGCAGCATGCTGCGATTGTACACGGACGTTTAAAACGGACCACAAAAAATCTGATACTGGGAGCTGCTCCATAGATTAACATAGGGCAGACTGCAATGCGATATTTCATCGCATTGCAGTCGTCCGATTTTGTCGCCAGTGTGACTCCGGCCTTAGATAGCAAAGGACATGAAAAGACATGGTTAACCCTATGTACACCAAGTGTCATTTCATGTCGGGTCACCCGACATGAAATGACACTTGGTGTACATAGGGTTAACCATGTCTTTTCATGTCCTTTGCTATCTAATTTGCACAAACAATAAAATCAGACTATGTGTGCAAAATTTCACACCTGTAGGGGTTAATTAAAGGTGTAAATTCGTTGTAAAAAAAACGGACTTTTTTGCTACGAATTTACACCTTTAATTAACCCCTACAGGTGTGAAATTTTGCACACATAGTCTGATTTAATTGTTTGTGCAAATTAGATAGCAAAGGACATGAAAAGACATGGTTAACCCTATGTACACCAAGTGTCATTTCATGTCGGGTTCTGCATTTTCACAAAAGCCGGCAATTGAATTAGCGGCTATTATACTATGTAGAAGTGTATGAACTACAAATATAAATATATATATATATGTGTCACAAATTCAATGACATGTATATATATATATATGAGGTGTAAAATTGCTGAAAAAAAATGCGTGGGCTCCCGCCCTATTTTCGCAACCAGACAGACAAAGCCAGTGAGTGGGGGCAGATAATAATAGCCCAGAGAGGGACCATTATTTTTGCCCCCCCCCCCGGCTACTAACATCTGCCCCCAGACACCCCAGGAAAGACAAATCTATAATTAGATTCGCCCTTTCTGGCACTTTGCCCGTCTATTCCCATTGCCCTGTAGCGGTGGCGAATGGGTTAATATGGGGTTAAAGCCACCTTGCTATTGAAAGGTGACCTTAAGCCAGGTTAATAATTGAGAGCTGTCAATTAGACAACTATCAATTATTAATCCTATTGCATGAAATAAAAATAAAACACACACACTTTAATTAAAAATCATTTTAATGAAATAAAGACACATGTTTTTGACCATCTTTTATTTTACTGCAAAAACCATTTCCTGTAATAAAAATAAAATAAAAAAGCAAAATTATTCTTACCTATCCCATGCACAGTCAGGTCCCACGGTGTAATCCTTCAGAAAGGGTTAATGTTTACTGCAGGGACCGCAGCTAATGCTGCAGCCTCACAGTAAACCCCAAATGAATGAGTTCCTCTCCTGCCTGACAGGAGAGTAAAGGCTGGGTGTCACATAACGATACACCAGCGATCCCGACAACGATTTGCACTTGTCAGGATCGCTGGTGTATCGCTACATGATCGCTGCTGAGCTGCCAAACAGGCAGCTCAGGCAGCGATCTGGGACAGCGACACTGCGGGTAACATCGCTTAAGGGCCCGTCTCACATAGCGATATCGCTACCGAGATCGCTGCTGAGTCACTAGTTTTGTGACGCAGCAGCGAGCTCACCAGCGATATCGCTGTGTGTGACATTCAGCGACGATCAGCCCCCTGCCGGGTATCGCTGATCGTCGCAGAAATGTCAGGACCTTTTTTTGATCGCTGGTTTCCCTCTGACAGGCACGCATCGCTGCGTGTGACAGGCGGGAGACCAGCGATCCGCTGGTAACCAAGGTACACAGCGGGTTTCTAGGCACAGCCCCGCGCCTGGAAACCCGCTGTGTACCTTGGTTACCAACGGATCGCTGGTCTCCCGCCTGTCACACGCAGCGATGTGTGCCTGTCAGCGGGAAACCAGCGATCAAAGGTCCTGACATTTCAGCGACGATCAGCGATACCCGGCAGGTGGGCTGATCGTCGCTGAATGTCACACACAGCGATATTGCTGGTGAGCTCGCTGCTGCGTCACAAAACTAGTGACTCAGCAGCGATCTCGGTAGCGATATCGCTATGTGAGACGGGCCCTTAAGTGGAAAGCTTAATTGATTGCTTTCCACTTTCACTTCAGGTCAGCCAGGGACACAATCAGTGACGTCAGAGGGAACTGATTAACAAAAATAGGGGTTCCCTTCGAAAAAAAAATGGCGTGGGGTCCCCCCTATTTTTGTTAACCAGCCAGATGAAGCAGACCGCTGAGGCCTGGATTTTCAGGCTGTTAAGGAGCCAAGATCCATGGACCTTGCCAGCCTGATAATACCAGGCCACAGCAGTCTGCATATCTTGGCTGATTAACAAAAAATAGGGGATCCCCTCGAAAAAAATTGGCGTGGGGTCCCCCTATTTTTGTTAACCAGCCAGATGAGCAGACCGCTGAGGCCTGGATTTTCAGGCTGTTAAGGAGCCAAGATCCATGGACCTTGCCAGCCTGATAATACCAGGCCACAGCAGTCTGCATATCTTGGCTGATTAACAAAAATAGGGGATCCCCTCGAAAAAAATTGGCGTGGGGTCCCCCTATTTTTGTTAACCAGCCAGATGAAGCAGACGCTGAGGCCTGGTTTTTCAGGCTGGTAAGGATCCAATATCCATGGACCTTGCAAGCCTGATAATACCAGGCCACAGCAGTCTGCTTAGCTTGGCTGGTTAACAAAAATAGGGGATCCCCTCGAAAAAAAAACGGCGTGGGATCCCCCCTATTTTTGTTAACCAGCCAAGTAAAATGCAGACTGCTGCGGCCTGGTATTAAAAGACTGTCAAGGCCATGGATTTTGGCCCTCAACAGCCTGATAATACCAGGCTACAGCAGCCCCACATTTGGCGCATCAAAAGATGTGCCATTGTGGCACTTTACCGGCTCTTCCCACTTGCCCTGTAGCGGTGGCAAGCGGGGGTAATAAGGGGTTATTGTCACCGTTGATTGCACGGTGACAATAAGCCCGGTTAATAATGGAGAGGCGTCAATAAGACACCGATCCATTATTAATCCCAAAGTTATTAAATGTATAAAAAAAAGACACAGCAAGAAAAAAGTATTTTAATGAAATAAAAAGAGACAACACAGTTTTCATTTCTTTTATTATACACTCATTCCTGCGACGCCATCGATCTCCTGTAAAAAAGAAAAAAAACAACCAACAGTATACCACCTGTCCGACGCAGTCCATAACGACAGTCCCACGACGATCCAGCTCTGCTACATCGCATGACAGGCAGAGCCTGTCATTGCAACGCAGCACAGCTGATTACCTGCTTCCCCGGCGGTGACGTCATCGGACTGACTGCTTTACGGCCGGGATTACCCAGCAGTCACTGCAGTTATCGCGAGAAAACTGCATGTGACCGCCGGGGAAAGATGATGGCGGCCATGAAGCAGTGCAGGACGTGACCGCCGGAGATCTTCTGCCAGGTAAGTGCCGCTGACTCCTGACAGACCCGACCGACGGACACTGACAGTGACAGTGACATCCCGATTCCGGTATCCGATAAGACGAAAATATCGGAACTCGGAATCGGAATTCCGATACAGCTAATATCGGCCGATACCCGATATTTGCAGTATCGGAATGCTCAACACTACCCGTCCGGGTACATCAACAATTTAAACTATTTATCAACAATTTAACTATTTACATACAGGGACCCTGTCCGGGTTATTTATACTTCTTTGGCCGGGGTGTTCCAGGTACCACCTGGTACTCTTCTGATGCTTGCCAAACATCCGAGGCACCAAGGACCACCAGGACCTGATGACGTCGTGTGGCCTGTACAGTCAAGTCGTGACCCGCTATCTGGTCTGTGTGGCCACCTCTTTCATCTCCCTCCGGGTCTGGAACCCTATGTCCCGGACTGAACGAACCCCAGGGGGCCTAACAGGCGCCGGGTACGGGCCAGCTATAGTTATCATGTCCATAGCTGGGGCTGCTGAGAGACCACTGAGGGAGGCTGTGGAGATTTACGGCGTGGGGTGGGCACTTTTGCAGAGGCCTGGATGTGGGAGGCTGAAGGCTCCGAGGGTCTCACAGGTTCCTGACACTCTGGGGAGTAGGGGTCGCACCTGGTAACATTTAGGGCGTACCACCCATTGTAACCCCAGTGTCGGGTGTAAGTCACCAAGTCTCCTGGCAAACAGGTCCCTCCCCGGGTGTCCTTCTGGGAGGTGAGTCTCCACGTCCCGCCGGGTCACAAAAACTTCTAAATAAAGTCCAGGCTCCTGGATGAAGCCCCAACCACCTTTTCAATTTAAAGCTCCGTACTGCACCCTTACGCCGCGGCTCCCTCAGGGTTCCTTTATCCTTTCTCATCCGGTCCTTATCGCCCGGTCCTTCTCCACCTGACGTTGGCGAAGTTTTTGGGTTTCTCGCTGCTCCCTTTGTCGCTCTGCTTCCCGTCCCAACGTCTCCACTCTTCCTCCTGACGCCGGTTGAAATTCTCCTCCACCAGCAGCTCCATGTCTCCACCACTCCACTGCAGCTTGCAATGTCCGGTTTGCGGCAGCTCTCCTGGCGCCCCCCAGTCCTGGCGGCGCTCCCCTGCGGAGGAAGCAGACGGCTCTAAATCAGATGACAGTCGGGGCTCCGGTACAGGCAGGTAGTGCTCTGGTGCCTGCGCGGCCTCCTCCATGAGGACGGGTGTCGCTTCTTCTGTCTCAGCGACGGGGGCAGACAGCGGGATCTGGGGTGCTGACGGTGCTGCGGTTTTTTGCAGGAACGGGTGCCTCCACTGCGACAACGTCAACCGGATCACATTGCAAGGGCTCCTCTACTAGAACGGGTGCCTCACCTTCTGGTACAGACACTTCAGGTAAGAGGGATTGGCGCCGCTCCAAGTTTATTTTTAGGGCACGCCAGCTCGCTTCCATCCTGGCGACCTCCTCCCGGTGCCGGGCCAGGCCTCTTAGGGTATCCTCCGCTTCTTGCAGCGTAGGAGGGTTTACAGGTCGGGTGCCCAACGGTGATTCCGTGGCGATCGGGTCGCTTCCGTGGGGGGAGAGCTCTGACTGCTCCATCCCTTCACACTTCTGCTCGTGTCCATTAGCCATCTCTGCCAGTCACATGTGTCATTAGCATCTGGAGAGGGCCCCTCTTTTGTAGGGAGGCGGGACCTTCGTGTTAGTTTCTGCACACTGAGGAGGATGAGGAGGCGGAACTCCAGAGCTGTGGGGCACGATCTCACATTGCAGTAACATTTACACTTGTAGGCCATCGTTTTCACGCCACTGAGTGAGTGTACACCCACGAAGAGCACGCCCTTCTTCTTCACCAGTGCCTCGTCGTGACGCAGATATGGCGGAAAAAATTGGCAAATACATTCTCTGATGATTTTAGCAATTCTCAAGCACAGAGTCTATTTTACTATGTAGAAGTGTATAAACTATAAATATATGTTTATATATATATGTCACAATGACATGTATATATATATATATATATATATGTATTCTATGTGTGTATATTTTGTGTTTACAACGAAAGAAAGGGTTTTTTTTGTTGCGATATTTTGTTCCCATAGACTTACATGGGACTTCCGCTATCGGAATCGGATATCGGCGATATTTAGTGATATCGGTTATACCATTCCGATCCGATATTTTTCGATATCGAGCAGTATCGCTCAACACTACAAAGGACATGAAAAGACATGGTTAACCCTATGTACACCAAGTGTCATTTCATGTCGGGTTCTGCATTTTCACAAAAGCCGGCAATTGAATTAGCGGCTATTATACTATGTAGAAGTGTATGAACTATAAATATAAATATATATATGTGTCACAAATTCAATGACATGTATATAATATATATATATGAGGTGTAAAATTGTTTAAAAAAAATGCGTGGGCTCCCGCCCTATTTTCGCAACCAGACAGACAAAGCCAGCGAATGGGGGCAGATAATAATAGCCCAGAGAGGGACCATTATTTTTGGCCCCCCCGGCTACTAACATCTGCCCCCAGACACCCCAGAAAGACAAATCTATAATTAGATTCGCCCTTTCTGGCACTTTGCCCGTCTATTCCCATTGCCCTGTAGCGGTGGCGAATGGGTTAATATGGGGTTAAAGCACATTGCAATTGAAAGGTGACCTTAAGCCAGGTTAATAATTGAGAGCTGTCAATTAGACAACTATCAATTATTAATCCTATTGCATGAAATAAAAATAAAACACACACACTTTAATTAAAAATCATTTTAATGAAATAATCACACAGTTTTTGACCATCTTTTATTTGACTGCAAAAACCATTTCCTGTAATAAAAATAAAATAAAAAAGCAAAATTATTCTTACCTATCCCATGCACAGTCAGGTCCCACGGTGTAATCCTTCAGAAAGGGTTAATGTTTACTGCAGGGACCGCAGCTAATGCTGCAGCCTCACAGTAAACCCCCAAATGAATGAGTTCCTCTCCTGGCTGACAGGAGAGGAAGTGGAAAGCTTAATTGATTGCTTTCCACTTTCACTTCAGGTCAGCCAGGACACAATCAGTGACGTCAGAGGGAACTGATTGACAAAAATAGGGGTTCCCTTCGAATAAAAAATGGCGTCGGGTCCCCCCTATTTTTGTTAACCAGCCTCATGAAGCAGACTGCTGAGCAGTGGCGTACCGTGAATGAAGCAGACCAAGCAGCTGCTATGGGGCCTGGACAGGTGAGGGGGCCCTCGACGGTCGGGTAGCTGTGCTGACACAGTACTACCAGGGGGTCGGCGGATGAGGGGGAGCGCAGCTCTTCTATATACTCACCCCTCCTGGTGCGGTCTCTGCAGCCCCTGCTCTTCTCCCACGGTCTCCGACGCCTGTGTTCGGCGGTCAGGTGGTACCGCTCATTACAGTCATGAATACGCACATATTCATGACTTTAATGAGCTGTCCCGCGTGACCGCTGAACACTGGCGGCGGAGACCGTGGGAGAAGAGCAGGGGCTGCACAGACCGCGCCGGCAGAAGGGTGAGTATAAGGGATATTTACCTGTCCCGTTCCACCGTTGCTCGCGTCCTCTTGCTGCAATGTTCAGGTCAGAGGGCGTGATGACGTCGTTAGTGCGCGCCGCGCCCTCTGCCTCATCATTCACTGCTGGAGGACCCCGAAGACAGCGGCACTCAGCAGTGGAGAGAGGACAGGTAAAATATCTCAGGTGCCGGGGCCCTGAGCGAGCGGTGACATCGGCACCTGGTGTCACCCCCTGCTCAGGACACCGGCACCTGGCCCCCAGCGACGAAAGGTGAGTATGTCTTTTTTTTTTTTGGTTGCAGCTGCTGCGGCAGCATAAGGGCCTATACTATGGAGCATCTATGGGGGCACAATCTATGGGGGCATAATACATTTTTTTTGCTTAATGTGTCCCCTCACTGTGCTGGCACTTTACATTTACAATGGCTGTGGGTTTTTTTTTTGGGGGGGGGGCCCATTCAGACTTTTGCTATGGGGCCCCATGATTTCTATGTACGCCCCTGCTGCTGAGGCATGGTATTTAAGGCTGTTAAGGAGCCAAGATCCATGGACCTTGCCAGCAGCGTCGGACTGGAGTACCTTGGGCCCACCAGAGAAAAAATATTCTTGGGGCCCACCATCATACTTCCCAACCTTTGAAGAAGGGAAAGAGGGACAAAGGCTGTGGCGCGCTGTGCCTGCTGCAGCAAATTTTAGGCCATGCCACGTTGCACCACAGACTGTCCAGGAGTTGGTGGATGCTTTAGTCCAGGTGTGGGAGGAGATCCCTCAGGAGACCATCCGTCGCGCTCATCAGGAGCATGCCCAGAAGTTGTAGGGAGGTCATACAGCATACCTCCCAAATTTTGAAGACAGGAAAGAGGGTTAAAGGCTGCGGGCGCGCCGCTGCAAATTTTAAGCCACGCCCCGACCACACCCATTTCACAGCTAATCACACCCATATCCTCGCCCCAACCGTACCCATGCCGATACAGCTGACCCTCCGATGACGGTTGGGGGCCCACTGCTGGCACCGGGCCCCCCCAACGCCTGTTCAGGCCCCATAGCTTCTGGGCGGCAGAGCAGGAAGATCGATTCTCCCTGCTCTGCCACAGAATGTAACTGTAGCGTAGCTCCGGGTGGGCCCCCTCAGAGCGCGGGGCCCGGAGCCACCGCCCCCTCTGCCCCGCGACCTATCCTTTCAAATCAGGGCCCACCACGCAGGAGCTGGGGCCCACCGGAGGTTTCTCCGGTGTCCCGGTGGCTCAGTCCGACCCTGCTTGCCAGCCTGATAATACCAGGCTACAGCAGTCTGCTTATCTTTGCTGGTTAACAAAAATAGGGGATCCCCTCGAAAAAAATTGGCGTGGGGTCCCCCCTATTTTTGTTAACCAGCCAGATGAAGCAGACCGCTGAGGCCTGGATTTTCAGGCTGTTAAGAAGCCAAGATCCATGGACCTTGCCAGCCTGATAATACCAGGCCACAGCAGTCTGCATATCTTGGCTGATTAACAAAAATAGGGGATCCCCTCGAAAAAAATTGGCGTGGGGTCCCCCCTATTTTTGTTAACCAGCCAGATGAAGCAGACTGCTGAGGCCTGGTTTTTCAGGCTGGTAAGGATCCAATATCCATGGACTTTGCAAGCCTGATAATACCAGGCCACAGCAGTCTGCTTAGCTTGGCTGGTTAACAAAAATAGGGGATCCCCTCGAAAAAAAAATGGCGTAGGGGTCCCCCTATTTTTGTTAACCAGCCAAGTAAAATGCAGACTGCTGCGGCCTGGTATTAAAAGACTGTCAAGGCCCATGGATTTTGGCCCTCAACAGCCTGATAATACCAGGCTACAGCAGCCCCACATTTGGCGCATCAAAAGATGTGCCAATTGTGGCACTTTACCCGGCTCTTCCCACTGCCCTGTAGCGGTGGCAAGTGGGGTAATAAGGGGTTAATGTCACCGTTGATTGCACGGTGACAATAAGCCCAGTTAATAATGGAGAGGTGTCAATAAGACACCGATCCATTATTAATCCCAAAGTTATTAAATGTATAAAAAAAAGACAAAGCAAGAAAAAAGTATTTTAATGAAATAAAAGAGACAACACAGTTTTCATAAATTTTATTATACACTCATTCCTGCGACGCCATCGATCTCCTGTAAAAAAAGAAAAAAACAAACCAACAGTATACCACCTGTCCGACGCAGTCCATAGTAACGACAGTCCCACGACGATCCAACTCTGCTACATCGCAATGCCAGGCAGAGCCTGTCATCGCGACGCAGCACAGCTGATTACCTGCTTCCCCGGCGGTGACGTCATCGGACTGACTGCTTTACGGCCGGGATTACCCAGCAGTCACTGCAGTTATCGTGAGAAACTGCATGTGACCGCCGGGGAAAGATGATGGCGGCCATGAAGCAGTCCAGTCCGTGGCCGCCGGAGATTTTCTTGCCAGGTAAGTGCCGCTGACTCCTGACAGACCCGACCGACGGACACTGACAGTGACAGTGACAATCCCGATTCCGGTATCCGATAAGACGAAAATACGGAACTAAGTATTGAAAGGCCGATAGAGCTAATATCGGCCGATACCCGATACTTGCGGTATCGTATCGCTCAACACTATTTCTCACTGATTCTTCTCACTGATCCCGACCAGCCTAGCACGGTTGTCAAGACTGTCCCCTGTTGGCGTCAGCCACACAGGTTCCTGGAGACCTCAGCCTCAGAGGTACCCAACAAACACAAAAATACAGTCTTTCTCACTGACCCGTCAGCACACCACAGACTCCTGTCTGTCACTCTTGGCCACAGAGATTTCCGGACACCTCCTCTCTCAGAGAGGCATCCCACAAAGGAAAAAACAGTCTCACTGACCCGTCAGTACACCACAGACTCCTGTCTGTTACCTGTTGGCCACGCAGGTTTCCGGACACCTCCTCTGAGGTATCCTCTCAGCATGCTTTTTGCTTACTTCTCAATGACCCCGGTCACATAACACAGACTCCTGTCTGTCACCACTGCTTAACAGTTTCTTCAGATACCTCATATCAGAGGCACCCCATAAACATCAACACAGTTTATTCGTGACCACTGGTCACACTCACGGTTTTCACAGACCGTCCGATCCTCCTCTGGTTCCTGATTCCCAGTCCTGGAACATGTGCTCCTTAGGCCGCTGCCAGCATTCCATCCACCAATTGTAAGGTTTTACTCACTCGGCTGCTTCGGAGGTAAATCAGGAGACACTTTCTTATGCAAAAAGTCCTTAGGTTTATTACATCATAAACCATATGGTAACATATAATGCAACTCTTCAATGCTTCAGCTCCTGCCTGGAGCCTCACTCTTCAGTCACAGAGACCTCTCTGTAATGTTCTGCCTTGGACACGTGGAAGCCTGTCCACACTGGCAGACTCCCACACACTCTCTCAGGTGCCAAACACAACTCAGTTACATAGCCGTAACCCCGCCCACAGGTGAGGTCAGGATCACATGGTTAGGTCACATGGTTATGACCTCACCACAGGTCCTTTTGATACACACAAACATACTGGCTTTATCTTGGGTATTCAGACACATACCCCTTGGGTGGGTTTGTAGGTGACTTGACCCGCCCAGCTCTCCAAGTCACCTGGAAGCCTCCCAATGTATAGCAAAACTCTCAGCAGTAGATCTGCTGAACAAAACATGCTCAGGCTTCCATCACAGGGCCACCCACCTCTGTGATACATAACGTCCATCCATCACATGCCTCCATGCATATCCCGAGGGCCATACACAGTGCCCCCTAGCTGCATCAGGGGTCATTACACCACAATATATACTACTAAAAGGGCTCCCTCTGGTGGTTTATGGGATTGGTGAAGCTGTGAATGAATATCAGGTACGTGTGGGGGTTACCTTCAGTGCAGCCTCCTGGGAAATGTGGCTCCAAGCGCAGCTGGGCTACACATCATCATCCGACATTTTAGTCAGTTGGGCTAGGTAGCCCTGACAGGGCAGTTAGCACCGTAATGTTTAAGGAAGAGCCCAGCCATCCATAGCACAAGTAAGAACAAAAAGAGGCCAGGAAAACAGCAAGATAGAGCTACAGTGGGCTACAGCAGTGTGGTACAGAAGCTGAAGGAAAGACCAGGAGAGTACAGTGATGCAGGAGACTCCATGAAGTGGCAGCTTATTGTTTGGACTGATGCCCTCAGTACCGGGGCTAAATGGCTGAGGGAGTCCCCAACCGTAGTGAGTGTGAGCAGGGAGGATGCTGCATTACCGTTAAAGGCGGTATTTCCCCGTAATGAACTGGATGCCATAGAAAGTACCTCAGGAGGAGCTAAGGCAGTACAGAAGGGCAGGTCACTCACTATGTGGCAACTGACTTCGGTTACAGATGATCTGATGTCTGGGGCAAAACAGAAAGAGGAGTGTCTAACTGTAGCAGAGGCAAACAGGGGGGACGCTGATAGACCGACTGGGATGGTCCGACCTGGGTACGTGCTGTGTAGCCATGAGAGAGGTGCAGGAAAAGATGAAGATATATGTATTGTGCAACCTGTGATAAAAGCTGTGGAGTACAAGGATGTGCTGTGTAAAGAAACTAGTAAAGTCGTTCAGTTAAAAGTTGCAATGGACTCATTATATGTGAAATTGTCTGAAGAGAGACCCCAGCAGCAGAGAGGAGACTCTGAAGGAGTTGGACCTGGAGCTACAGGTATGCTGACAGAGAACTGTCATGTCTATGTGAGGGAAAGCCAGGACACCGTTGGCCCGGAGTCCTCGGTCACAACTACAGTCCTGGCTGACCCTTACAATAATCAAGAAAACTAGCTGCCACCAACTGTTTATACAGGCTGTTTTGACTCCCCATTTTACATAGTAACATAGTTAGCAATGCCGAAAAAAGACATTTGTCCATCCAGTTCAGCCTGTATTCCATCAGAATAAATCCCCAGATCTACGTCCTTCTAAAGAACCTAATAACTGTAAGATACAATATTGCTATGCTCCAGGAAGACATCCAGGCCTCTCTTGAACCCCTCGACTGAGTTCGCCATCACCACCTCCTCAGGCAAGGAATTCCAGATTCTCACTGCCCTAACAGTAAACAATACTCCTCTATGTTGGTGAAAAAAACATTCTCTCCTTCAGACGCAGAGAATGCCCCCTTGTGACCATCACATTCCTTGGTATAAACAGATCCTCGGAGAGATATTTCTATTGTCCCCTTATATACTAATACATGGTTATTAAATTACCCCTCAGTCGCCTTGTTTCTAGACTAAATAATTCTAATTTTGCTAATCTCTCTGGATATTGTAGTTGCCCCATCCCCTTTATTAATTTTGTTGCCCTCCTTTGTACTCGCTCTAGTTCTATTATATCCTTACTGAGCACTGGTGCCCAAAACTGTACACAGTACTCCATGTGTGGTCTAACCAGGGATTTGTACTGAGGCAGTATAATGCTCTCATCATGTGTATCCAGACCTTCTTTAATGCACCCCATGATACTGTTTGCCTTGGCAGCCGCTGCCTGGCACTGGCTGCTTCAGGTAAGTGTATCATTAACTAAGGTCCCCAAGTCCTTCTCCATGTCAGATTTACCCAGTGGTTTCCCATTCAGTGTGTAATGGTGATATTGATTCCTTCTTCCAATGTGTATAAACTTACATTTATCATTGTTAAACCTCATCTGCCACCTTTCGGCCCAAATTTCCAACTTATCCAGATCCATCTGTAGCAGAATACTATCTTCTCTTGTATTGACTGCTTTACATAGCTATGTATCATCCACAAATATCGATATTTTCCTGTGTAAACCATCTACCAGATCATTAATAAATATGTTGAAGAGAATAGGTCCCAATACCGACCCCTGCGGTACCCCACTGGTCACAGCGACTCAGTTATAGAATATACCATTGGTAACCACCCACTGCTTTCTATTACTAAGCCAGTTGCATACCTGTTATGATTTGGTAGCTGAGGAGGACAGGAGCAAAAAACAGCCAAGGCAGCCGAACACCCAGAGAGGTTGGGAACTAATGGGTTGCAGATCCCTCAGCTAACCGCACAACTAGAAGCAGCCGTGGGACATACCTATGGTGACCAAGACACCTCGGCACAGCCGGAGAGATTAGTTACACCTGAAGATAGAAACAGGAAAGCTAACTGCCCCAGAGTAGAGCCCCAAAGGAATAGGTAGCCCCCAAACATATAATGGCGGTTAGACAAGAAGAAACACAAACGCAGGCAGAAAATAGAGTGAGCAAACGCTGGGGCCAAATACTGCCTAGATAGGACAGGACAGGACAGAATACTATCTGAAACTCAGCAAAACCCTAGAAAAATTCCAACACTTCTGATTTCAAAAAAATGCTGAGACCACACAATCTCGCCACCCGCTAAATCGGATCTCTGGTGTGACCAAGCTGCTAACCCGCAGCCACTCAAATAGCAGGGACAGAGCAATGGAACAAATAAACAGTGGCTACTGAAAAACAGAGAGTAGCACAGGCCCCTGGAGGGGAACCTAGCTAACCTCCCACAAAAGTTCAGGCAAAAAAATGGAAATAGCAAACACAATAGAAACAAGCAGAAAATAACTTATCTGAAAGTAGCAGACAAAGGCAAGACACAAGCTGACTTCCAAATGAACCAGGAAACAACAATTGATCACCGGCGAGGATCATGGGAAGGCAGCTCACTTATATCAGCCCGGTCCGTCTCTACTGATTGCCAGTCATCGCTCGCTGGTGATGGACTTCTATTATTCAACACTGGTTCAATACCCTCAGCAACCACCAGAGGGAGCCCCAACTCAGAAGTCATTTCCAACATGCTCACAACAGTACCCCCCCTTGAGGAGGGGTCACCGAACCCTCACTGGTGCCACAAGGCCGATCAGGCGCGAACCAATTTCTCCGCATGGATGTCAGAAGCAAACACCCAAGAATTGTCCTCCTGACCATAACCTTTCCACTTAACCAAGTACCGGAGTCTCTGCCTAGCCTGACGAGAATCCAATATCTTCTCATCTTCATATTCCAGATTGCCCTCAACCAAAACAGGCTCAGGAGGCGCAGCCATAGGAACCACTGGCTCGACAAACCTTTTCAATAAAGATTTGTGGAAGACGTTATGAATCTTAAATGTCCCTGGAAGCGCCAAATGAAAAGAAACTGGATTAAGGACTTCCAAGATCCTATAAGGTCCAATGAACCTTGGCTTAAATTTTAGAGACGCAACCTTCATAGGGATATTCTTTGAAGACAACCAAACAAAGCCACCCACTTTAAACCGATGACCATCAGTCCTATGCCGGTTGGCAAACAGTTGGGCCTTCTCCTGAGAGAGAGACAATTTATCCACTACTTGATCCCAAATCTGCTGCATTCTCTCCACCATAGAGTCAACACCCGGACAGACAGAAGCCTCCACCTGCCCCGAAGAAAACTGAGGATGAAACCCGAAATTGCAGAAAAAAGGAGACATCAAGGTGGCAGAACTAGCCCTATTATTCAGAGCAAATTCAGCCAAAGGTAAAAAAGAGACCCAGTCATCCTGATCAGCAGACACAAAACATCTCAAATAAGTCTCTAAGGTCTGGTTTGTTCTCTCAGTCTGCCAATTGGTCTGAGGGTGAAACGCAGAGGAGAAAGACAGCTGAACTCCCAGTTTAGAACAAAATGTCCTCCAAAATCTGGAAACAAATTGGACTCCTCTGTCAGACACAATGTTTTCCAGAATGCCGTGCAACCGAACCACCTGCTGAAAAAACAAGGGCACCAACTCGGTAGAGGATGGCAACTTCGGCAGTGGTACAAGATGGATCATCTTGGAAAACCTATCACAGATCACCCAGATAATAGTCATTCTCTGAGAGACAGGAGGTCGGAAATAAAATCCATAGAGATATGGGTCCATGGCCTCTTGGGCACAGGCAACGGCATTAACAATCCACTAGAGCGAGAGCAAGGTTTGGACCGAGAAAAAGTCCCACAGGACTGCACAAAGTTCCTGACGTCACGAGATAAAGTAGGCCACCAAAAGGACCGACTCACCAAATCTCTAGTACCAAAAATACCGGGATGACCATCCAACGCAGAGCAATGAACTTCAGACATAACTTTTTCTCTCCATTGTTCTGGGACATACAATTTCCCCGCAAGGCAACGTTCAGGTTTATCCCCCTGAAATTGCTCCAGGGCCAGTCTCAAATCGGGTGAGATAGCGGAAATAACGAAACCCTCCTTCAGAATGGCCGTAGGCTCAGTCACATCAATAGAATCCACAAGGAAACTCCTAGAGAGGGCATCCGCCTTAACATTCTTAGTAACCGGGAGGAAGGAGACCACAAAGTTAAAACGTGTGCAAAACAAGGCCCACCTAGCCTGTCTGGGATTCAATCGCTTGGCTGATTCGAGATAGATCAAGTTTTTGTGGTCAGTGAGGACCACAACTTGATGTTTGGCTCCCTCCAACCAATGTCTCTACTCTTCGAACGCCCACTTCATAGCCAATAATTCCCGATTCGCCACATCATAATTACGTTCAGCTGGGGAAAACTTTCGGGAGAAGAAGGCACAAGGGTTAATCTTAGAGGTTACAGGATCCCTTTGGGACAAAACGACTCCTGCACCAATCTCAGAAGCATCTATCTCCACCTGAAATGGTAGAGAAACATCAGGTTGCCGTAGAACAGGAGCAGAAGTGAATCTATGCTTGAGCTCCTGAAACGCAGAAACTGACTCAGGAGACCAATTCACCACATCTAAACCCTTTTTGGTCAAATCAGTCAGTGGTTTCACAATACCAGAGAAATTACCTATAAATTTACGGTAAAAATTAGCCAAACCCAAAAATCTCTGAAGAGCCTTCAATGAAGTGGGTTGAACCCAATCACAAATGGCCTGAACCTTGACCGGGTCCATTTCAATAGCAGACGGAGACAAAATGAATCCCAAAAACGAAACCTTCTGTACGCCAAAGAGACATTTCGATCCCTTTACAAAGCATTCTCTCTCAAAATCCGGAACACCATCCGAACATGTTCCACGTGAGAATCCCAGTCATCGGAAAATATCAAAATATTGTCCAAATAAACGATCAGAAACTTATCCACCAAATCCCGGAAAATATCGTTCATGAAAGACTGGAAGACGGAAGGGGCATTAGTGAGCCCAAAAGACATCACTAGGTACTCAAAATGCCCCTCAGGGGTGTTAAACACCGTCTTCCATTCATCTCCGTGCTTGATGCGAATAAGATTATACGCCCCCCTAAGGTCAAGCTTGGTAAACCAACTGGCACCTTTCACTCTGGAAAATAAGTCAGAAATCAGGGGTAACGGATACTGATATTTAACAGTGATCTTATTAAGGAGACGATAGTCAATACATGGCCTGAATGAACCATCCTTTTTGGCCACAAAGAAAAAGTCGGCGCCCAAGGGTGAAGAGGATGGTCTGATATGACCCTTCTCCAAAGATGCTTTGATATAAGATCGCATAGCATCATGCTCGGGTACCAATAAATTGAAGAGTCGACCCTTGGGAAATTTACAACCGGGTACCAACTCAATCGCGCAATCATAACTCCTATGAGGAGGTAAGGACGCAGACTTACTGTCACTAAACACATCAGAAAAATCAGCCAAATAGTCAAGGACATCTTGAGACTGGGGAGAGGTAGAAAAAACTGGAGTGTCATTACGAACACATTGACAACCCCAACTGACCACAGACACAGACTTCCAATCCAAAACAGGATTATGAGTCTGTAACCAAGGAAATCCCAGTACAATAATGTCATGTAAATTATGTAACACCAAAAATTTACAATTTTCTTGGTGGTCCGGGGCAACCTGCATTATCACCTGGGTTCAAAACTGGGGTTTATTCTCCGCCAAAGGGGTAGAATCAATACCCAGCAAAGGAATAGACCTCCGCAGGGGTACCATGGGAAAACCACAACATTTGACAAAATCAAAATCCATCAGGTTTAGCGCTGCTCCTGAATCAACAAAAGCCTGAGCCGAAAATGTGGACATGGAGCAAATCAAAGTAACAGTCAAAAGAAATTTAGTCTGAAATTTACCCAAAGCAACCGAGCGCGCAAAACATCTTCCCCGCTTAGGGCAGATAGAAATAGTATGAGAAGCGTCTCCACAATAGAAGCACAACTTATTATGGTTACGAAACTCTCGACGGTGAGCCCCAGAAACCACTCCATCACACTGCATGGGCTCAGAGGTTTGCTCACAAGGCATCACCACCTCTCGCATATTTCTACGCTCACGTAAATGTCTATCAATTTAAGTAGCCAATGACATAGTCATTGAGACCAGAGGGAACAGGAGATCCCACCATAACGTCATTTACGGTTTCTGCCAGACCCTTCCGAAAAAGAGCTGCCAGGACATCATCATTCTATTTAGTAAGGACTGCCCACTTTTGGAATTTCTGACAATATAGCTCTGCGGCTTCCTGACCCTGATTCAATGACAAAAAGGTTTTCTCAGCTTGATCAGTAACATTAGGTTCATCGTACAACAACCCCAAAGCCTGAAAAAACACATCAACATCAGTCAAAACAGGATCCCCAGGTGTCAGGAAAAAAGCCCAATCCTGAGGGTCGCCGTGCAACAGGGAGATGACAATTTGAAACTGCTGTGCTGCGTTCCCCGATGACTTAGGTTTCAGAGCAAAAAACAACTTACAGTTATTTTTAAAATTCAAAAATTTAGACCGATCCCCAAAAAATAAATCCGGAGTAGGGATCTTAGGTTCTACAGCAGGCAAACGAGTGAGATAGCTAGCAATACTCCGAACTTCAGCAGCAAGCTGCTCCAAACGCAGGCAGAAAATAGAGTGAGAAAATGCTGGGGCCAGATACTGCCTAGATAGGACAGGACAGAATACTATCTGAAACCCAGCAAAACCCTAGAACAATTCCAACACTTCTGATTTTAAAGAAATGCTGAGACCACACGATCTCGCCACCCGCTAAATCAGATCTCTGGTGTGACCAAGCGGCTAACCCGCAGCCACTCAAATAGCAGGGACAGAGCAATGGAACAAATAAACAGTGGCTACTGAAAAACAGAGAGTAGCACAGGCCCTTGGAGGGGAACCCGGCTAACCTCCCACAAAAGTGCAGGCAAAAAAATGGAAATAGCAAACACGATAGAAACAAGTAGAAAATAACTTATCTGAAAGTAGCAGACAAAGGCAAGACACAAGCTGACTTCCAAATGAACCAGGAAACAACAATTGATCACCGGCGAGGATCATGGGAAGGCGGCTCACTTATATCAGCCCAGTCCGTCTCTCCTGATTGCCAGTCATCGCTCGCAGGTGATGGACTTCTATTATTCAACACTGGTTCAATACCCTCAGCAACCACCAGAGGGAGCCCCAACTCAGAATTCATTTCCAATATACTCACAACACATACCCTTTTACACACATTTTCCCCCAGACCCAGCATTCTCATTTTGTGTACCAACCTCTTGTGTGGCACGGTATCAAACGCTATGGAAAAATCAAGATATACCATGTCCAATGACTCACCTTGGTCCTCTTCATAAATAATAATTAGATTAGTTTGACAGGAGCGATTCCTCATAAACCCATGCTGATATGGAGTTAAACAGTTATTCTCATTGAGATAATCCAGAATAACATCCCTCAGAAACCCTTCAAATAATTTACCAACAATAGAGGTTAAACTTACTAGCCTATAATTTCCAGGTTCACTTTTAGAGCCCTTTTTGAATATTGGTACCACATTTGCTATGCCCCAGTCCTGTGGAACAGACCATGTCGCTATAGAGTACCTAAATATAAGAAATAATGGCTTGTCTATTACATTACTTAGTTCTCTTAGTACTCTTGGGTGTATGCCATCTGAACCCGGAGATTTATGTATTTTAATCTTATTTAGCCGGTTTCACACCTCTTCTTGGGTTATATTGGTGACCCTTAATATAGGGTTTCCTTTGTCTCTCAGCATTTCACCTAGCATTTCATTTTCCACCGTAAATACCGTGGGGAAGAAGGTGTTTAATATATTAGCTTTTTCCTCGTCATCTACAACTATTCTTTCCTCACAAGTTTTTACGGGGCCTACACTTTCACTTATGATTCTTTTACTATTGATATAGTTGAACAGTTTGGGATTAGTTTTACTCTCTTTAGCAATGTGCTTCTCTGTTTCCGTTTTGGCAGCTTTAATTAGTTTTTTAGATACAGTATTTTTCTTCCTATAGTTTTTTAGAGCTTCAGTGGTGCCTTCCTGCTTTATTAGTTTAAATGCTTTCTTTTTGTTGTTAATTGCCCCTCTTATTTCTTTGTTTAGCCACATTGAGTTTTTCCTATTTCTTGCCCTTTTATTCCCACAAGGTATAAACCGCTTACAGTGTCTATTTAGGATGTTCTTAAACCTTTCCAATTTATTATCTTTTCTGAGGACATTGTCCCAGTCAACCAGATTAACGGCATCTCTAAGCTAGACAAACTTTATCTTCCTAAAGTTCAGTGTTTTTGTGACTCCCTGACAAGTTCCCCTAGCGAAAGACAAGCGAAACTGTACAATATCGTGATCGCTATTTCCTAGATGCCCGTCGACCTGCAGATCTGTTATTCTGTCAGGTCTATTAGATAGTATTAGGTCTAAAATTGCTGCTCCTCTAGTTGAATTCTGCACCAATTGTGAAAAATAATTTTTCTTAGTTATTAGCAGAAACCTGTTGCCTTCATGGGTTTAGCTGTTCTCTGTTTCCCAGTTAATATCCGGATAGTTAAAGTCCCCCATAACAAGGACCTCATTATGGGTTGCAGCTTCATCTATCTGCCTTAGTAGTAGACTTTCAATGATTTCTGTTATATTTGGGGGCTTGTAACAGACCCCAATGAGAATTTTGTTATTATTTTTCCCTCCATGTATATTGACCCATATGGACTCGACATCCTCATTCCATTGGCTAATATCCTCCCTTAAAGTGGACATTAGATAAGATTTTACATTAAAACAAACCCCTCATCCTCTTTGATTTTTACAATCCTTTCTAAACAGACTCTAACCTTGTAAGTTAACTGCCCAGTCATAGCTTTCATCTAACCATGTGTCGGTTATTCCCACTATGTCATAGTTACCTGTAGATATTTCTGCTTCTAGTTCTTCCATCTTGTTTGTCAGGCTTCTGGCGTTTGCGAGCATGCAGTTAAGAGGATTTTGTTTTGTTCCAATTTCCTCCCTGTGAAACATCAGTATATTTTCTGGCTTCATGTTTGAGTCTAATGTTTTCCTTCCCTTCCCCTCTTCTTCTAGTTTAACCCCTTTCTGTCATCGGATGCACTATCCCGTCCATGTGCCCTGGACTTAATTCCCAGGGATGGGATAGTACGTCCTAGGCGATCAGCTGCGCTCCTGGGGGGAGCGCAGCTGATCGCGGCCGGGTGTCAGCTGATTATCACAGCTGACACCCAGCCCTATGTGCCAGGAGCAGTCACGGACCGCTCCCCGCACATTAGGCCCTGGCACACACCGCGATCAAACATGATCGCGGTGTACCGGGGGCACAGGGAAACATCGCGCAGGGAGGGGGCTCCCTGCGCGCTCCCCTGAGACCCTCAGAACAGCGCGATGTGTCGCGCTGTTCCGAGGGACTCTCCTCACTGCAGGACCCCGGATCCAAGATGGCCGCCGGGTCCTGCAGGGAGGCGGCTTCCTCAGTGACTGCTGAGAGCAGGCTCTGAGAAGCCTCCAGCAGTGCTTGTGCGATCGCTGGTGTGACAGAGTGCTGTGCACACTGTCACACCAGCGATCTGACCCTACACAGTGATGTCCCACCCTGGGACAAAGTAAAATGTACAAAAAATAAAAATAAACATTTGTAAAAAAAAAATCCTAAATAATGAAAAATAAAAAATATTCCCCAATAAATTCATTTCTTTAATGTAAAAAAAAAAACAACAACAATAAAAGTACACATATTTAGTATGTAATGACCAGTAGTATAAAACTGTACCATTAGTTAACCCCTTTAGTGAACCCGTTTAAAAAAAAAAAACAAGTCTAAAAAGCAATGATTTATCATCATACCGCCGAACAAAAAGTGGAATAACACGCGATCAAAAAGACGGATATAAACAAACATGGTACCGCTGAAAACGTCATCTTGTCCCGCAAAAAAAAGCTGCCATACAGCATCATCAGCGAAACAATAAAAAAGTTATAGCTCGCAGAATAAAGCAATGCAAAAATAATTATTTTTTTTATATAACCGTTTTCATTGCATAAAAGCGCCAAAACATAAAAAAATGATATAAATGAGGTATCACTGTAATCGTACTGACCCGAAGAATAAAACTGCATTATCAATTTTACCACACGCGGAACGCTATAAACGACCCTCCCCCAAAAGAAATTCATGAATTGCTGGTTTTTGTTCATACTGCCTCCCAAAAATCGTAACAAAAAGCGATCACAAAATGTCATGTGCCCAAAAATGGTACCAATAAAAACGTCACCTCGTCCCGCAAAAAATACGACCTCACATGACTCTGTGGGCCAAAATATAGAAAAATTATAGCTCTCAAAATGTGATGATGCAAAAACTACTTTTTGCAATAAAAAGCGTCTTTTAGCATGTGACAGCTGCCAATCATAAAAACCCGCTATAAATAGTAAATCAAACCCCCCTTTATCACCCCCTTAGTTAGGGAAAATTAATAAAATTAAAAAAATGTATTTATTTCCATTTTCCCATAAGGGTTAGGGTTAGGGTTGGGGCTAAATTAGGGTTAGGGTTAGGGCTAAAGTTAGGGTTAGAGTTGGGGCTAAAGTTAGGGTTAAGGTTGGCACTAGGGTTACGGGTGTTAGGGTTAGGTTTGTGGTTAGGGTTATTGTTATGTTTCGGTAGCTGAGGAGTGCAGGAAAAAAAAGGCAATACACCAGAGCAGTTGGAATCTATGAGATTGCAGTACCCTGACTAACCACCACAACTAGAGGCAGCCGTGGAGCGTTCCTACGTTGGTCCTAGACGCCTCGTCACAGCCTGAGAAACTAACTACACCTAAAGATAGAAATAGGAAAGCTATCTGCCCCGGAGCAGAACCCCAAAGATAATAGAAAGCCCCCAAACATGTAATGGCGGTTAGACAAGATGAAATACTGACACAGAAAGAAAATAGTATGAGCAAACGCTGGGGCCCAAACTAACTAAATAGAAAAGGATAGGAAGGGTACTTACTGCAATCCCAGAAAACCCTGAAAGGCACCAACTCTACTAATTTCAAAAGCACCTGAGATCACACGACCTCTTCCACCTAAATTAGTTCTCTGGTGTAACAAAATCAAAACAGCAGCCACTGAAAAAACTGGAAAAAGCAAAAGTACAAACATCAGTGGCTGAACAAAACTGAGAGGGCAGAAGCCCCCGGAGGGGACCCTGAAGGCCCCCACAGAAGTGCAGGACAAAATGCAAAAATATAGCACAAACACAAAAGAAGAAAATGTCTTATCTGTTAGCAGGGGATGCAGACACGACACAGCAGACTACAAGGGAAACAGGAATGAAGGATTCAGACCAGAACAATTGGTCACCGGCAACCCTGATGGGAAGGTGACTCCCTTATATAAGACCAATCAGTAACAGGTACAGACAAGTTAAAAAGGCGACCTTTAGGGAATTTACTACCCGGCACTAATTCAATAGCGCAGTCATAGCTCCTATGGGGAGGCAAGGATGCAGATTTACTTTCGCTAAAGGTCGCCTTTTTAACTTGTCTGTACCGGTTACTGATTGGTCTTATATAAGGGAGTCACCTTCCCATCAGGGTTGCCGGTGACCAATTGTTCTGGTCTGAATCCTTCATTCCTGTTTCCCTTGTAGCCTGCTGTGTCGTGTCTGCATCCCCTGCTAACAGATAAGACATTTTCTTCTTTTGTGTTTGTGCTATATTTTTGCATTTTGTCCTGCACTTCTGTGGGGGCCTTCAGGGTCCCCTCCGGGGGCTTCTGCCCTCTCAGTTTTGTTCAGCCACTGATGTTTGTACTTTTGCTTTTTCCAGTTTTTTCAGTGGCTGCTGTTTTGATTTTGTTACACCAGAGAACTAATTTAGGTGGAAGAGGTCGTGTGATCTCAGGTGTTTTTGAAATTAGTAGAGTTGGTGCCTTTCAGGGTTTTCTGGGATTGCAGTAAGTACCCTTCCTATCCTTTTCTATTTAGTTAGTTTGGGCCCCAGCGTTTGCTCATACTATTTTCTTTCTGTGTCAGTATTTCATCTTGTCTAACCGCCATTACATGTTTGGGGGCTTTCTATTATCTTTGGGGTTCTGCTCCGGGGCAGATAGCTTTCCTATTTCTATCTTTAGGTGTAGTTAGTTTCTCAGGCTGTGACGAGGCGTCTAGGACCAACGTAGGAACGCTCCACGGCTGCCTCTAGTTGTGGTGGTTAGTCAGGGTACTGCAATCTCATAGATTCCAACTGCTCTGGTGTATTGCCTTTTTTTTCCTGCACTCCTCAGCTACCGAAACATAACAGTATCACCGGCCCAACAAACCTCTTCAACAAGGACTTGTGGAACACGTTATGGATCTTAAATGTCCCTGGAAGAAGCAAACGAAAAGAAACAGGATTAAGAATCTCCATGATCTTATAAGGTCCAATGAACCTAGGCTTAAATTTAGGAGATGCTACTCTCATAGGAATATTCTTTGAGGACAACCAGACCAAGTCCCCCACTTTAAACCGAGGACCATCAGTCCTATGCCGGTTAGCAAACCGCTTGTAACCACCAGAGGGAGCCTCTGCTCAGAACTCATCTCAAACCCATTCACAACAGTACCCCCCCTTGAGGAGGGGTCACCGAACCCTCATTTGAGCAACCAGGTCGGTCAGGATGAGTTCTATGATACGCACGGATAAGTCTCCTAGCATGGATGTCCGAAGCAAACACCCAAGAATTGTCTTCCTGACCATAACCTCTCCATTTAACCAAATACTGGAGTTTCCGTCTAGAAAAACGAGAATCTAATATTTTCTCAACCACATACTCCAGATTGCCCTCAACCAAAACAGGGTCAGGAGGCACAGCAGCAGGAACCACTGGCTCAACAACCTCTTCAACAAGGACTTGTGGAACACGTTATGGATCTTAAATGTCCCTGGAAGAAGCAAACGAAAAGAAACAGGATTAAGAATCTCCATGATCTTATAAGGTCCAATGAACCTAGGCTTAAATTTAGGAGATGCTACTCTCATAGGAATATTCTTTGAGGACAACCAGACCAAGTCCCCCACTTTAAACCGAGGACCATCAGTCCTATGCCGGTTAGCAAACCGCTTGTAACCACCAGAGGGAGCCTCTGCTCAGAACTCATCTCAAACCCATTCACAACAGGTTATGATTAGGGTTGGGATTAGTGTGAGGGGTGTGTTGGGGTTAGGTTTGGAGTTAGAATTGGGGGGTTTCCACTGTTTAGGCACATCAGAGGCTCTCCAAATGTGACATGGCGTCTGATCTTAATTCCAGCCAATTCGGCGTTGAAAAAGTCAAACGGTGCTCCTTCCCTTCTGAGCTCTGCCATGCGCCCAAACAGTAGTTTACCCCCACATATGTGGTATAATACTCAGACAAATTGCACAGTAACTCTTGGGGTCCAATTTCTTCTGTTACCCTTGGGAAAATAAAAAATTGGGGGTGAAAATATCGTTTTTTGTGGAAAAAAATATGATTTATTATTTTTATGGCTATATGTTATAAACTTCTGTGAAGCACTTGGGGTTCAAAGTTCTCACCACACATCTAAATAAGTTACTTTGGGGGTCTAGTTTCCAAAATGGGGTCACTTGTGTGGGTTTCCACTGTTTAGGCATATCAGGGGCTCTCCAAGCGCGACATGACACCCGCAGACCATTCCATCAAAGTCTGCAATGCAAAACATCACTACTTCACTTCCGAGCTCCGACGTGTGCCCATACAGTAGTTTTCTCCTACATATAGGGTATCAGCATACTCAGGACAAATTGGACAACCACTTTTTGGGTCCAATTTCTCCTGTTACCCTTGGGAATGTAAAAAACTGGGGACTAAAAGATCATGTTTGTGAAAAAAATATTTTTTTTATTTTCATGCCGGGGTGTTATAAACTTCTGTGAAGCACTTGGGGGTTCAAAGCGCTCACCACACATCTATATAAGTTCCCTTGGGGGTCTAGTTTACAAAATGGGGTCACTTGTGGGGGTTTCCACTGTTTAAGCACATCAGGGTCTCTGCAAACTGAACATGACACACATCAAAGTCTGCATTCCAAAACGTCATTACTTCCTTCCGAGCCCTGCGGTGCGTCCAAACAGTATTTCTCCCCCACATATGAGGTATCAGCGTACTCAGGACAAATTGGACAACAACTTGTGGGGTCCAGTTTTCTTGGGAAAAATCAAAAATTGGGGACTAAAAAATAATTTTTGTGGAATTTTTTTTTTTTCACACCCAGGCATTATAAGCTTTAGTGAAACACTTGAGGGGTTCAAAGTGCTCACAACAGATCTATTTAAGTTCTTTAGGGGGTCTAGTTTCCAAAATGGTGTCACATGTGGGGGGTTTCCACTGTTTAGGCACATCAGGGGCTCTCCCAAACGCGACATGGCGTCCAATCTCAATTCCAGCCAATTTTGGTTTGAAAAAGTCAAACGGCACTCCTTCCCTTCCATGCCCTGCCGTGCGCCCAGACAGTGGTTTTCCCCCACATATGGGGTATCGGCGTACTCAGGAGAAATTGCACAACAACTTTTTCTGTCCATTTTTTTCCTTTTACCCTTGTTAAAATACAAAAATTGTTTGTAAAAGATCATTTTTGTGACTAAAAAGTTAAATGTTCATTTTTTCCTTTCAAGTTGCTTCAGCTTCCTGTGAAGCACCTGAAGGGTTAATAAAACTTATTGAATGTGGTTTTGAGTACCTTGAGGGGTGCAGTTTATAGAAGGGTGTCATTTTGGGGTATTTTCTGCTATATAGACCCCTCAAAGTGACTTCAAATGTGAGTGGTCCCTAAAAAAAATGGTTTTGTACAATTTGTTGTAAAAATGAGAAATCGCTGGTCAACTTTTAACCCTTATAACTTCGTAACAAAAAAAATTGTTTTCAAAATTGTGCTGATGTAAAGTAGACTGTGGGAAATGTTATTTCTTAACTATTTTGTGTGACATATTTCTCTGTTTTAAGGAATAAAAATTCAAAGTTTGAAAATTGCAAAATTTCAAATTTTTGCCATATTTCCATTTTTTTCATAAATAACCGCAAATTATATCAAAGAAATTTTACCACTATCATGAAGTAAAATATGTCACAAGAAAACAGTCTCAGAATCGTGAAGATCCGTTGAAGCGTTCCAGAGTTATAGCCTCATAAAGAGACAGTGGTCAAAATTGTAAAAATTGGCGCGGTCATTAACGTGCAAACCACCCTTGGGGGTTAAGGGTTAACTCCCTCCTGATGAGTGTAGCAAGTCTTCTGGTGAATGTGTGTTTCCCAGGATTGTTGAAGTGTAGTCCTTCTCAGGCGAGGAGTCTGTCGTACAGGTAATTCACACAGTGGTCCAGGAATCCAAATCCTTGTTGTCTGCACCATCGTCTTAGCCAGTTGTTCACATCAAGGATCTGTTCCATCTCCTGGTGCCCTGCCCATCTACTGGAAGGATAGAAGAAAAAACTACTCGTGCATCCAGTTCCTTTACTTTCTTCCCCAAGTCCTTGCAGATTGTCAGTAGGTCCTTCCTTGCCGTATCATTGGTGAAAACATGTATCAGAAGAAAAGGATGGACGTCCTTGGAAGTGATGAGCTTTGGTATCCTATCGGTCACATCCTTGATCTTCGCACCTGGGAGGCAGCATACTTCTCTTTCGGTTATGTCTGGTCTGCAGATAGTGCTTTTGTGCCTCTCAGTATTGAGTCTCCCACCACTACCATCTTTCTTTGCTTCTTGGCCATACTTTTCGTTGTCACATCTGGACGTTGCTGTGTGCTCTTTTCTTCTTTGCTTGCTGGTAGTGCCTCATCCTTAGGTGTGCCATCTAAGTCCTCTACAAGGCCTTGGTATCGGTTAATAAGTTGTGTGGTTGGTGATGTCTCCATGGTCTTCTTGCTTCTTTTGGTCACATGCTTCCACTCATTTGGTTTGGAGGTTCTCTGACAATTTCTTCACCTTCTGTGACCGTAGAGATGCTTCTATTCACTCTAGGAAGTCTTCATTTTTTTTGATGAGTTTCAAAGTTACAATTCCTTCTCCAAACCCTGCACCTTTTCTTCTAAAAGGGCAAGTAGTCTACACTTCTGGCAGGTGAAGTTGCATTCTTCTTCTGGTCAATCTGTGAACATGTAGCACATGTAGCACATGTTACAGCTCAACAGTAGGTTGTCACGTGTTGCTCCTAGATCCTGCTGACTTGCTGTGTGTCTCCTTTTTGTTTAATCTACTGTGTGTAACCTTCTTGTGTAATCTGCTGTGTTTCCTTCTTGCGTAATCTACTAAATCAGCCAGCTTTTTTGAACTAATGTCCTAGAGGCAAAATTTGCGCGCTGTAAGGCTGTACCCAATGATCTTCTTGCTGAGGGGGACTCTTCGCTTTTTCCAGATGGCACCTGGAATATGCAATTTGTCCTCTTCAAGCTTCAATCGCTGGTTTGGCGATGCATTCAAGCAGCTAGTCCGGCTGTACCCATCGATCTTCTTGCTGAGGGAGACTCTTCGCTTTTCCCAGAAGGCACCAGGAATATGCAAATTGGCCTCATCAAGCTTCAATCCCTGGTTTGGCGATGCTTTCCAAGCAGCTGGTCCTGGCTGTACTCAACTATCTTCTTGCTGAGAGAGACTCTTCGCTTTTCCCAGAAGGAACCTAAATATGCAAATTGTCTCTTCAAGCTTCAATCCCTGTTTGGCGATGCGTTCAAAGCAGTGGTCCCAGCTGTACCCAACGATCTTCTTGCTGAGGGAGACTCTTTGCTTATCCCAGAATGCACCTGGAATATGCAAATTGTCCTCTTCAAGCTTCAATCCCTGGTTTGGTGATGTTTCAATCAGCTGGTCCCGGCTATACCCAACGATCTTCTTTTGACACCTGTTACAGGTAGCGTATGTCTGCAGTGACTCGGTTTATACAGCAACAGGAGTGAAGATATAAAATTTTATAAACCTAATACAAAAAGTAGGCAGTGTTTATAAAAAAATGCAAAACATGTCACAAAAGGGGAATAAAACAATATAGTATAGACAATTGCATAAAATAAAAATGGATAACAAAAGAAAAGTACTAAACTTGTGTCGTAGAAATGATGCAGATCTTATCGGAGGAAAGCTCTCCTTTTCAGAAAATGGTAAAGAACTACAGCAAACTGTGTCTTCCAGGACTAATTAACAGATAAAATTCATGCCCACATAACTCCCCATGGTGACTCAGATTGCAGCTAGTCAGTGGGATGAGGCTAGATCACCATAAATTATGGGATTCTCAAATTTCAGGATATCTGTGCACCTGGAGGTCCAGTCAGGAGACATTAATGCCATATTTACTTTCATGAGTTTAGCTTTCCAAACATGGCATATATATCATTATTCATCTGTCCGATATTAATTTGGAGCTGAAGAGAAGGCTGCCCAGTGATGTAAGAAAATGCGTTATGTTTGCCACTTCATCATAACTCCAAAAATGTTTCTCATAACTAGAGGACATACGTCGTTCACAAAAAATGTAATATTCAGAACTGGAATCCAGCTCCTCAAAGTCTGCTATAATTCAAGGAGGGAGAGAGAATGCAGAATGTACATCTGTTAAGTGTTAACAAAATATTTATTTGAATCAATTCAAATGAACAATATCCAAAGAAAACATTAAAACTGGTATGCGTCTGGTGAAAAACACCCTTAATGATAGTACAGGGTGAAACATTTATATGGATACACTAAATAAAATGGGACTGGCTTGTGATATCAACTTCCTGTTTGTGGCACACTAGTATATGGGAGGGTAAAACTTTTCAAGATGGGTGGTAAACCATGTTGGCCATTTGAAGTCGGCCATTTTGGATCCTACTTTATTTTTTCCAATGAGAAGAGGGTCATGTGACACATCAAATTTATTGAGAATTTCACAAGAAAAACAATGGTGTGCTTGGTTTTAACGTAAAATTTATTCTTTCATGAGTTATTTACAAGTTTATGACCACTTATAAAATGTGTTCAAAGTGCTGCCCATTGTGTTGGATTGTCATACAACCCTCTTCTCCCACTTTGTCACATGATAGCAACACCGCAGAAAAAAATGCTATCACAGGCTTCCAGTATCCGTTGTTTCAGATGCTTCACATCTCGTATTTTCACTGCATAGACAGTTGCCTTCAGATGACCCCAAAACAAAAGTCTAATGGGGTAAGATCGGGAGACTTGGTGGCTATTCTACTGGCCCACGACGACCAATCTACTTTCCAGGAAACTGTTCATGTAGGAATGCTCAGACCTGACACCCATAATGTGGTGGTGCAACATCTTGCTGAAAACTGAGGGACCTGTTCCAATTTTTGTTTTGCCCATTCTGCAAATTCAGCGCGCCGCTCTGGGTCATCCTCGATGAGATGCTGCGCAGCTGGATTTGTAAGGGTGCCTGTTATGTTTCGGTAGCTGAGGAGTGCAGGTAAAAAAGGAAATACACCAGAGCAGTTGGAATTATGAGATTGCAGTACCCTGACTAACCACCACAACTAGAGGCAGCCGTGGAGCGTTCCTACGTTGGTCCTAGACGCCTCGTCACAGCCTGAGAAACTAACTACACCTAAAGATAGAAATAGTAAAGCTATCGCCCCGGAGCAGTCCCAAAGAACATAGAAAACCCCAAACATGTAATGGCGGTTAGACAAGAGGAAATACTGACACAGACAGAAAATAGTATGAGCAAACGTTGGGGCCCAACTACCTAAATAGAAAAGGATAGGAAGGGCACTTACTGCAATCCCAAAAAACCCTGAAAAGCACCAACTCTACTAATTTCAAAAACACCTGAGATCACACGACTCTACACCAAATTAGTTCTCTGGTGTAACAAAATCAAAACAGCAGCCACTGAAAAAACTGGAAAAAGCAAATGTACAAACATCAGTGGCTGAACTAAACTGAGGGGCAAAAGCCCCGGAGGGGACCTGAAGGCCCCCACAGAAGTGAGGACAAAATGCAAAAATCAAGCAACAAAAACAAAAAGAAGAAAATGTCTTATCTGTTAGCAGGGATGCAGACACGAACAGCAGGCTACAAAGGAACAGGAATCAAGGATTGAGACCAGAACAATTGATCACGGCAACCCTGATGGGAAGGCGAGTCCCTTATATAAGACCAGTCAGTTTTCACTGATTCCCAATCCTCAACAATCTTCACTGGACAGTCCAGTACTGCTTGTAACCACCAGAGGGAGCCTCTGCTCAGATCATTCAAGTCCATTCACAACAAGTACCCCCCTTGAGGAGGGGTCACCGAACCCTCACTTGAGCAACCAGTCGGTCAGGATGAGTTCTATGATTCGCACGGATGAGTTCTCCTAGCATGGATGTCCGAAGCAAACACCCAAGAATTGTCTCCTGACATAACCTCTCCACTCAACCAAATACGGAGTTACCGTCTAGAAAAACGAGAATTCAAAATTTTCTCAACCTCAAAACTCCATATTGCCCTCAACCAGAACAGGGTTCAGGAGGCAAAGCAGTAGGAACCACTGGCTCAACAAACAATCTTCAACAAGGACTTGTGGAACACATTATGGATCTTAAATGTCCCTGGAAGAAGCAACGAAAAGAAACAGGATTAAGAATCTCCATGATTCTTATAAGGTCCAATGAACCTAGGCTTAAATTTAGGAGAGCCACTTCATAGGAATATTTTTTGAGGACAACCAGACCAAGTCCCCCACTTTAAACCGAGGACCATCAGTCCTATGCCGGTTAGCCAAACGCTGGGGCCCTCTCCTGAAGAGGGACAACTCTGCACTACCTGGTCCCAAATCTGTTGCATACGCTCCACAGCAGAGTCAACACTGGACAGGCAGAAGCCTCCGCTGTCCTGAAGAAAATCGAGGGTGAAACGCAGAATTCAGAAAAATGGAGACATCAAAAGTGGCAGAGCTAGCCCTATTATTAAGAGCAAACTCAGCCAAAGGCAAAAAGAGACCCAGTCATCCTGATCAGCAGACACAAAGATCTTAGATAAGTCTCCAATGTCTGATTTGTTCTCTCAGTTTGTCCATTGGTCTGACGATGAAACGCCGAGGAGAAAGACAATTGAACACCAAGTTTAGAACAAAAGGTCCTCCAAAATCTGAAAAAAAAACTGGACTTCTCTGTCAGCACCAATGTTCTCAGGATGCCGTGTAAACGAACCACGTGTGAAGGAAACAAAGGTACCAATTCAGAGGAGGAAGGCAATTAGGTAATGGCACAAGATGTATCATCTTGGAAAACCTATCACAAATCACCCAGATGACGGTCATTCTCTGAGAAACAGGGAGGTCGGAAATGAAATCCATAAAGATATGGGTCCATGTCTCTTGGGCATAGGCAATGGCATCAACAAACCACTAGGCGGGAGCAAGGCTTGGAGCGAGAGCAAGTTCCGCAGGACTGCACAAATTCCCTGACATCACGAGACAAGGTAGGCCACCAAAAGGACCGACTAAACAGTCTTGTACCAAAAAATTCGGGATGACCGGCCAACGCGGAACAATGAATCTCAGACATCACACTCTTTTTCCCGTGGTCCGAGACAAACGATTTCCCAACAGGGCAGCGCTCGGGCCTATCCTCCTGACACCCCTCCAGAGCCAGTCTCAAATTGGGTGAGATGGCGGAAAGAACTACACCTTCTTTCAAAATAACAGAAGGATCAGATAACTCAGGAGAGTCCGCAAGGAAACTCCTGAAAGGGCATCCGCCTTAACATTCTTAGTGCCAGGAAGAAAGGAAACACAAAATTAAAACGTGTGAAAAACAAGGCCCACCTGGCCTGTCTAGGATTGAGTCGCTTGGCAGATTCCAGATAAACCAGATTCTTATGGTCAGTAAGACCACCACCTGATGTTTGGCCCCTCCAGCCAATGTCTCCACTCTTCAAAAGCCACTTCAGGCCAATAACTCCCGATTACCCACGTCATAATTACGTTCAGTAGGAGAAAATTTTCGAGAGAAAAAGGCACAAGGGGTTACTTTTAGATGTCTTGGATCTCTTGGGACAAAACGGACCTGCCCAATTTAAGGCTCAACCCTTCG
>JARQOD010000008.1:31847560-31986854 GCA_033576555.1 Oophaga sylvatica
CAACACTAGTCAAGACAGATATGCAATATAAACTTATCTGGTCAAGGATAGTCCAATAAATAGCAGTGACTTACCTATCATACAGAGAGATCAAGTAACTGCTATGAGGTCCAAGATAAGGGGAGTGACGTGACACTAACAGATAGTGACAACCACTGTCGATTGTAATGCTGCTGCAGCTCAGTAGCACACAACCTCCACTAGGGGGTGCAGGTGAAGGAAAACAGGTACACTCATAGTGATACCACAGAGCAGCAGGCAGAAGCTACTAGGTGGCAGAAGAGTAGTCAGAAAAGCCAGATCAGCAACAGAGAGGGAATGAAGTACCAGAGGTCTCAGCAATACACGTGGTCAGAAACAAGTCAGAGAAGTCAGAGCCGGTCGGGAGCAGTAAAGACAGAGACGGAAAACAGTCAAACAGGTCAGAGGACAAGCTGAGTCAAACACCAAAGGGTCACAATACAGAGAGCGAGTACTACCACGAGCGAAATCACAGGGGAACACAGGAACGGGACATAAGTAAATGGGCAGAGGACAAATCAGGGCATAATGCGGTCAGCTGCTCAAGCCAGAGACAGGAACTATAACTGACGCTGCTTGCAGTTAACAGCGGACTGAAATAACCAGACAGATCCCAACACGAGGCAGGGAAGATTAACCCCGCATGACCATCCAGGGGAGAGAATAGTCAGAAACAAACCCTGAACTGGATCATGACAGTACCCCTCTCAATGGGGGGCCACCAGACCTCCAGGTTTCCCCGGATACCGAGCATGAAAAGTCCGGACCAACCGATCTGCATGGACTGAGCGCGCCAGTACATAAGACTGGTCTTCCAGACCGTAACCTTTCCAATGGACCAGATACTGAAGTGAACGGCGGAACATCCGAGAATCCACGATGCGTTCCACCTCATACTCGGTCTGATCCTCACCAAAACAGGAGGCGGACGACACGGAAAGTCCCTGAGGAAGATACCCACGGTTTCAAAAGAACCTTATGGAACACATGGGGGATCCGCAGCGATTGGGGCAAGTGCAGGCGAAAGGCAACAGTATTAACTACCTCCAAAATTTCATAAGGTACAATAAACTTGGGGCCCAGCTTAGCAGAAGGAAACCTCAACCTTATGTTCTTAGTGGATAACCATACCTTATCCCCCACCTGAAATTCCGGCCCCACCGACCGTCGTTTATCAAAAAATGTATACTTGCCCTAAGCCTCCCCAATGTTCCTTTTGACCTCCCCCCAGAACTCCCCCAACCGATGAATGGCAACATCAGCTCCTGGACACCTGGAATCCAGCCGAAAAAATTCACCAAAATGGGGGTGAAAACCATGATTGCAAAAGAATGAAGAAGTGCCAGTGGACTGATTAATATGATTATTAAATGCAAATTCTGCCAACGGTAATGAAGAGCACCAATCATCCTGACGAGACGAGGCAAGGCACCGTAAAATCTGCTCCAAATATTGATTTGTCCTCTCAGTCTGACCGTTGAAATCAGGATGATAGGCTGAAGAAAAGGTCAAACTGATACCCAGCCTTTTACAAAAAGCCCTCCAGAAATTAGACACAAATTGCACCCCTCTATCAGAGACAACACTCACAGGCACACCATATATTTGCACAACATGCTCAATGAAACATTTCAACAAAGTTTTCGCATTAGGCAGCCCTGCCAATGGTACAAAATGCACTTTTTTGCTGAACCTATCCATCACCACTCAGACCACAGTTTTGCCACTAGAAAGAGGAAGATCTGTGATAAAATACATGGACATATGGGTCCAAGGTTTATCTGGAATTGGAAATGGCACCAATTTCTCGGCCGGCTGGTTATGAGAGGTTTTTGCTTGGGCACATGTCTCACAGGAAGATACAAATACAGCGACATCAGAAGCCAATGAAGACCACCAAAACAGCCTAGTAATGGTTTTGCACGTGGCCGAGATTCCCGGATGCCCACTAAGAGCCGAGTCATGAAATTCCCGGAGCACCCTTAACCGATACTGGACAGGCACAAAAAACTTATTATCCGGCGTGGATTGAGGAGCAAGAGACTGGGCCTCCTGAATCTCCAGCTCTAATGCTGAGAAAACTCCAGTCACAACCACCCCGTGCTGAAGAATGGAGGAAGGAGGTTCAGTAGGAGATATTGGATCCAAGCTGCGAGATAAGGCATCCGCCTTCACATTCTTGGATCCAGGCCTAAATGTGATGGAGAACTGAAATCGAGAAAAAAAGTGACCACCTCGCCTGCCTCGGGGTTAAACATTTGGCTGACTCAATGTGAGACAGGTTCTTGTGGTCCGTGATGACCGTGATTCGATGGACAGCCCCCTCCAAAAAATGCCTCCATTCTTCAAAAGCCAATTTAATGGTTAGTAACTCTCGGTTACCCACATAGTAATTCCTTTCAGCAGAGGAAAACTTTTTAGAAAAGAAGTCACAGGGACTTAAATTGGATAATGTGGTGGGCCCATGGGACAACACCGCCCCCACTCCCACCTCTGAGGCATCCACCTCAACAATAAATGGCTTAGACAGATCAGGTTGAATCAGTACAGGGGCAGACATAAAACATTCTTTTAAAGAAGAAAATGCCGCTAAAGCTGGAGCTGACCAGTTTTTGAGATCAGCCCCCTTGCAAATTAAATCAGTGAAAACCCCTTGATGAATTTTCTATAATAATTGGCAAAACCCAAAAATCTCTGAAGAACCATGAGATCTTTGGGTTGCACCCAATCAACAATAGCCTGAACCTTTCTAGAGTCCATGTAAAACCGCTCAGCAGACAAAATAAACCCCAGAAAGGACAATTCTTGCACAAAAAATGAACACTTCTCCAGTTTAGCAAAGAGAGAGTTCTCCCTGAGCCTCTGGAGGACAGCATGGAGATGACCCATATGTTTCATTTTATCAGCAGAATATATAAGGATATCATCCAGATACATCACCATGAAGCGCCCAATGAAATCCAAAAAAAACATGATTAATGAAATTCTGAAATACCGCTGGCGCGTTAGTCAGACCAAAGGGCATAACCAGGTTCTCAAACAAACCTTTGGAGGTGAGGAAAGCCATTTTCCACTAATCCCCCTCCCAAATGCGGATGAGATTATATGCTCCCCTGAGGTCCATCTTAGAGAACCACCTGGCCCCAGACATTTGATTATACAAATCAGGAATAAGTGGGGGGGGTAAGTATTCCTCACGGTGATCTTGTTTAATTTTCGAAAATCGAGGCATGGGCGTAAACTACCATCCTTTTTCTTCACCAAAAAGAATCCCGCTGCCACAGGAGAAACAGAGGCGGTGAATGTGCCCTTTACGAAGACTATCGGAGATAAACTTCTTCATAGCCGCCCGCTCAGGGCCAGAGAGATTGTATAAACGGGCCTTGGGCAGTTTGGCACCAGGGACAAGATTAACAGCACAATCTTATGGGCGGTGTGGTGGTAGGACCTCAGCCTCCTTTTAGGAGAATACATCCTCAATATCCTTCAGGTACTCCAGAATACCCTCCAGACTGACGGATGACAGAGACACATTAACAATGCAACCTTTAGAACAATTAGGACCCCAATTAACAATGCCCCGAGATTCCCAATCAATGATCGGGTTATATAACAGTAACCAGGGAAACACCAGTCCCGCATGTAGATTGTCCATAATAAAACATGTAATACATTTTTGATGACAGGACCCCACCTTAAGGATAAGGCCTCTTTCACACTTCAGTCGTGCGACGTCAGTCAAAATCCGCCAAAGTGTGAAAAAAGCGGATCCGCCATTTTTTTGGCGGATCCGCTTTTTTCAATTGACTTGCATTAGAGGCGGATTTTGATGGATGGTCGTCCGTTAGGTCCGTTTTTTGGCGGATCGCCAAAAATTTGGCGTCCGCCTTTTTTGGAAAACGTCCAATGCAACGTTTTTTGTGTCCGCCAAAATGGCGGACTATGGCGGATCCGCCGCGTCTGCCATTTTGTATAATGGACGCCTATGGGTGGCAGATCCGCTGCCGTCCGTTATTGACGGAATCCGCCAGTGGATCCATCGCTTCCATAGAAAACCCATACAAAATGCTGACAACACTGTCCGGGGTCTCTCTCTCTCTCTCTCCTCCGTGCCAGACATCCGTACATGCATTTTCCGGGTTGAAAACTTCATGACGGATCCGTCTGAAAACGGATCCGTTTTGCATCCGTTTGTCCCGCTTTATGGCGGATCCGCTTGTTTCACACTTTGGCGGATTTTAACTGACGTCACACGACTGAAGTGTGAAAAAGGCCTAAACGCCTCGGAGATAAGCTTAACAACATTCTAAGTGAGAGGTGTTTTATCAATGGCCACGATATTAATGGGAGTTTCCAACCTGACTGTCCCTATCTTACATTTGGCCACCAAATCAGAGTCAATCAAGTTCAAAGATGACCCACAATCCACAAAAGCTGAAGTGGAGGTACAACTGTTCTTGACACAAAGTTCTACTTCCAACAATAGTTTAAGAGATGAAGAAAAAGGTACCTGAGAGTCTGGGCAACCTCCTCGACAGTTACCCAGACTTAGGCGTTTCCCGGCACCTTTTCCAAGTGTCCCGGACTACCACAGTAGTAGCAGAGTCTCCCATCATGCCGTTGCCTCCTCTCCCTTTCCTTGACAGTGGTGACCCCCACCTCCATGGGCTCAGACTGAGGCGTAGCATCAGGGTTACTCAGAAGCAAAGCACCTTCTCGCTGCATGACACCCATCTCCCTTAGTCTTCAATCCATCTGGATGGCCTGAGTTATAGCCTCCTTCAAAGAACTAGGTGGAGGATGGAGAGCCAGAGCATCCTTCAAATGGTCAGACAGTCCCCTCCAGAACTGGCACCTGAGTGCAGAGTCGTTCCATGAGACCTCTGGTGACCATCGTCTAAACTCTGAGCAATACCACTCGGCTGAGAGCTTTCCCTGAGCAAGACCCATAATAGTATCCTCTGCCACCCTGACACGGTCTGGCTCATCATAGATAAGTCCTAGGGCCTCAAAAAACCTATCCACCGACATCCGTTCAGGGGGAGTAGGGGACAATGAGAAAGCCCAAGATTGGGGACATTCCCTAAGTAAGGAAATAATTATTCCCACCCGCTGACTCTCATTCCCAGAGGATCGAGGTCTAAGTGAAAACAGCAATTTGCAACTCTCCCTGAAACGTGCGAAACTTATCCTTCTCACCCGCAAAGTTGTCAGGGAGCTTGACTGAGAGTTCGGGAGAGAGCAAGGCGACATCTATAGAATCGCCAGGCCTGCTGACAACATGGGGGGTGGTACCCCGAACTGTTTTCACTGTCTCCGTCAACTCTTGCTGCAATTGAGTATGGGACATGGCCAGAGCCCTATGTTCCACCAACAATTCTCACATCATCTGCATCAAACTGGACACCTGATCAGCCAGATTGCACAGCAGATCCATAGCCAGGGAAAAAAATGAATAAATCCCTCTAAATATATGGCCAGTTATACTATAATGCCTGCTGCAGCACAGTAGCACACAACCTCCACTAGAAAAGTCAGAAAAGCCGGATCAGCAACAGAGAAGAAACGAAATACCAGAGGTCATAGCAATACACGTGGTCAGAAACAAGCCAGAGAAGTCAGAGCTGGTCGGGAGCAGTAAAGACAGAGACGGAAGACAGTCAAACAGGTCACAGGACAAGCCGAGTCAAATACTAAAGGGTCACAACTAGTGTTGAGCGATACTGCCCGATATCCCGAAATATCGGATCGGATTGGATCGGCCCGATACTCAAAAAGTATCTGGTATTGCCGATTCCGATACCGGAAACACAATGCAAGTCAATGGGACAGAACAAAAAAAAACCTCTTTCTTTCCTTGTAAACACTAGATATACACACATAGAATACATATATATATATATATATATACATGTCATTGTGACATATATATACATATATTTATAGTTCATACACTTCTACATAGTAAAATAGCCTCTGATTCAATTGCCGGGCAATGCCGGCTTTTGTGAAAATACAGAACCACCCGACATGAAATGACACATGGTTTACATAGAGTTAACCATGTCATTTCATGTAGTTTGATATATGGTTTTCACTAACAATTACATGAGTGTACAGTCATGGCCAAAAGTTTTGAGAATGACACAAATATTAATTTTTACAAAGTCTACTGCTTCACTTTTTCTAATGGCAATTTGCATATACTCCAGAATGTTATAAAGAGTGATCAGCTTAACAGCAATTACTTGCAAAGTCAATATTTGGCAAGAAAATTAACATTATCCCCCAAAACACATTTCAACATCATTGCAGCCAGCGTCGGACTGGAACACCTTGGGCCCACCAGAGAAAATCATTCTTGGGGCCCACTATGTAGCTACATAGAAATAAATACAAGACCACCAATTGTGCAGTAAAACACACTAATATCAGGGTATAATATAAGGTAGTACATGTCTTAATTATGTAGCAGGAGATGGGGTAGCCTCCCTCATAGATTATAAAGCAGACCCCTCATAGGAGATAATGCTGCCCCCCTCATAGAGGATAATGCTGCCCCCCCTCATAGGGTATAATGCTATATATATAGATAGATAATAGATAGATACCATATATACTCGAGTATAAGCCGACACCCCTAATTTTGCCACAAAAAACTGGGAAAACTTATCGACTCCAGTATAAGCCTAGGGTGGAAAATGAGATTATGCCCCATATGCTGCCCCATGTATTATGCCCCACAAGATGCTCCATAGATTGTGCCCCATATGCTACCCATGTATTATGCCCCCATAGATGCTCCACAGATTGTGCCCTCATATATGCTCCATAGATTATGCCCCATAAATGCTCCTTAGATTATGCCCTTAGAGATGCTCCATAGATTATGCCCTTATAGATGCTCCATAGATTATGCCCCATAGATGCTCCATAGATTATGCCCCCATAGATTATGCCCCCATAGATGCTCCATAGATTATGCCCCATAGATGCTCCTTAGATTATGCCCCCATAAAAGCTCCATAGATTGTGCCCCCATAGATTCTCCTTAGATTATGCCCCCATAGAAGCTCCATAGATTGTGCCCCCATAGATGCTCCTTAGATTATGCCCCCATAGAAGCTCCATAGATTGTGCCCCCATAGATTATGCCCCTATAGATGCTCCATAGATTATGCCCCCATAAATGCTCCTTAGATTATGCCCCCATAGATTATGCCCCCATAGATGCTCCTTAGATTATGCCCCCATAGAAGCTCCATAGATTATGCCCCCATAGATGCTCCATAGATTGTGCCCCCATAGATGCTCCTTAGATTATGCCCCATAGAAGCTCCATAGATTGTGCCCCCATAGATTATGCCCCTATAGATGCTCCATAGATTATGCCCCATAAATGCTCCTTAGATTATGCCCCCATAGATTATGCCCCCATAGATGCTCCTTAGATTATGCCCCCAATAGAAGCTCCATAAATTATGCCCCCATAGATGCTCCATAGATTATGCCCCCATAGATTATGCCCCCATAGATTATGCCCCCATAGATTGTGCCCCATAGATGCTCCTTAGATTATGCCCCCATAGATGCTCCTTAGATTATGCCCCCATAGAAGCTACATAGATTGTGCCCCATAAATGCTCCTTAGATTATGCCCCATGGATGCTCCATAGATTATGCCCCCATAGATGCTCCATAGATTATGCCCCATAAGTGCTCCTTAGATTATTCCCCATAGATGCTCCATAGATTATGCCCCCATAAATGCTCCACAGATTATGCCCCCATAGATTATGCCCCCATAAATGCTCCACAGATTATGCCCCATAGATTGCTCCTTAGATTATGCCCCCATAGAAGCTACATAGATTGTGCCCCCATAAGTGCTCCATAGATTATGCCCCCATGGATGCTCCATAGATTATGCCCCCATAGATGCTCCATAGATTATGCCCCCATAAGTGCTCCTTAGATTATGCCCCCATAGAAGCTCCATAGATTGTGCCCCCATAAATGCTCCTTAGATTATTCCCCATAGATGCTCCATAGATTATGCCCTCATAAATGCTCCACAGATTATGCCCCCATAGATTATGCCCCCATAAATGCTCTACAGATTATGCCCCCATAGATTATGCCCCCATAAATGCTCCACAGATTATGCCCCCATAGATTATGCCCCCATAAATGCTCCACAGATTATGCCCCCATAGATTATGCCCCCACAAATGCTCCACAGATTATGCCCCCATAGATTATGCCCCCATAGATGCTCCACAGACTGTGCCCCCATAGATGCTGCAAAAAAAAAAAAAAAGACATACTCACCTCTCGTCGCTGGGGGCCAGGTGCTGGTGTCCTGAGCAGGCGGCGACACCAGCGCGCTATGTGGGACAGATGCCGGTGTCACCGCTGGCTCAGGGCCCCGGCACCTGCGATATTTACCTGTCACCGGGTCCACTGCTGAGCGCCGCTGTCTTCGGTCCTCCGGCAGTGAATGCTCAGGCAGGGGGCGCGGCGCTCACTAATGACGTCATCGTGCCATCTGCCTGAACATCGCAGCAAGAGGGCCCGAGGACACAGCGGCGCTCAGCGGTTGGAGCGGGTGACAGGTAAGTAATGATATTCACTGCTTCCCACGCCCATGTGGGCATGGGAAGCAGTGAATATTCATTTCTCTTTAGCAGCGGGGACAGGGGCTCCTGCCTCCTGTCACCCGCTGCTGCTCCGCTGGCACGGGGCCCACATGGCAGCTGCGTGGTGTGCCGCTATTAGCGACACACCACCGGCTGGGGGCCCTGGAGCAGTGGGGGCCCTAGGCAACTGGCCCCTGTATGCCAGCAGGTGCCAGGGCCCACCGGAGAATCCTCCGGTTCTCCGGTGGGCCAGTCCGACCCTGATTGCAGCCCTGCCTTAAAAGGACCAGCTAACCTCTTTTCAGTGATTGCTCCATTAACACAGGTGTGGGTGTTGATGAGGACATGGCTGGAGATCAATCTGTCATGATTAAGTAAGAATGACACCACTGGACACTTTAAAAGGAGGCTGGTGCTTGGCATCATTGTTTCTCTTCTGTTAACCATGGTTATCTCTAAAGAAACACGTGCAGTCATCATTGCAATGCACAAAAATGGCCTAACAGGGAAGAGTATCGCAGCTAGAAAGATTGCACCTCAGTCAACAATCTATCGTATCATCAAGAACTTCAAGGAGAGAGGTTCAATTGTTGCCAAAAAGGCTCCAGGGCGACCAAGAAAGACCAGCAAGCGCCAGGACCATCTCTTAAAAGTGTTTCAGCTGCGGGATCGGGCTACCAGCAGTGCAGAGCTTGCTCAGGAATGGCAGCAGGCAGGTGTGAGTGCATCTGCATGCACTGTGAGGCGGAGACTCTTGGAGCAAGGCCTGGTCTCAAGGAGGGCAGCAAAGAAGCCACTTCTCTCCAGAAAAAACATCATGGACAGACTGATATTCTGCAAAAGGTACAGGCAGTGGACTGCTGAGGACTGGGGTAAAGTTATTTTCTCTGATGAATCCCCTTTTCGATTGTTTGGGACATCAGGAAAACGCCTCATTCGGAGAAGACAAGGTGAGCGCTACCACCAGTCTTGTCTCATGCCAACTGTTAAGCATCCTGAAACCATTCATGTGTGGGGTTGCTTCTCAGCCAAGGGAATCGGCTCTCTCACAGTCTTGCCTAAAAACGCAGCCATGAATAAAGAATGGTACCAGAATGTCTTCCAAGAGCAACTTCTCCCAACCCTCCAAGAGCAGTTTGGCGATCAACAATGCCTTTTCCAGCATGATGGAGCACCTTGCCATAAAGCAAAGGTGATAACTAAATGGCTCAGGGAACAAAACATAGAGATTTTGGGTCCATGGCCTGGAAACTCCCCAGATCTTAATCCCATTGAGAACTTGTGGTCAATCATCAAGAGACGGGTGGACAAACAAAAACCTAAAAATTCTGACAAAATGAAAACATTGATTGTGCAAGAATGGACTGCTATCAGTCAGGATTTGGTCCAGAAGTTGATTGAGAGCATGCCAGGGAGAATTGCAGAGGTCCTGAAGAAGAAGGGTCAACACTGCAAATATTGACTTGCTGCATTAACTCATTCTAACTGTCAATATAAGCTTTTGTTACTCATATGTTTGCAATTATATATTTCTGTCTGTGATAAAAACATCTGTCAAACACACATAAAAACCAGAGGGCAGCAGATCATGTGAAAATATAATATTTGTGTCATTCTTTTGGCCATGACTGTATGTGTGCAAAATTTGACACATGTAGGGGTTAATCAAAGGTGTAAATTCGTTGTAAAAAAAACACATTTTTTTGCTACGAATTTACACCTTTAATTAAACCCTAGATGTGTCAAATTTTGCACACATACACTCATGTAATTGTTAGTGAAAACCATATATCACACTACTAGTGTTGAGCGATATTGCTCGATATCTAAAAATATCGTATCGAAATTGTATCGCCGATAGCACTAAATATCGTCGATATCCGATTTCGATACCGGAAGTTCCATGTAAGTCTATGGGAACAAAATATCGCAACAAAAAAAACCCTTTCTTTCGTTGTAAACACAAAATATACACACATAGAATACATATATATATATATACATGTCATTGTGACATATATATACATATATTTATAGTTTATACACTTCTACATAGTAAAATCGACTCTAATTCAATTGCCGGGTAAAGACGTGACATACCCCATAGAAGTCGACGGGCTCGGTGCCGAGTACCCCGAAAACCTCTGGCTCTGTGCGACTCAACTTGGGTGTCACGAACAGGATTCTGTAGCTCGCTATAAGCGAGTCCTGTGTGCCTGAATTGCACTGGTTTTGTGCTTGAGAATTGCTAAAATCATCAGAGAATGTATTTGCCATTTTTCCGCCATATCTGAGTTACGACGAGGCACTGGTGAAGAAGAAGGGCGTGCTCTTCGTGGGTGTCACTCACTCAGTGGCGTGAAAACGATGGCCGCCCACTGTAAATGGTACTGCAATGTAACATCGTGCCCCACAGCTCTGGAGTTCCGCCTCCTCATCCTCCTCAGTGTGCGGAAACTAACACGAAGGTCCCGCCTCCCTACAAAAGAGGGGCCCTCTCCAGATATGACACATGTGACTTGGCAGAGATGGCTAATGGACACGACGAGCAGAAGTGGGAAGGGATGGAGCAGTCAGAGCTCTCCCCCACGGAAGCGACCCGATCGCCACAGAATCACCTTTGGGCACCCGGCCTGTAAACCCTCCTACGCTGCAAGAAGCGGCGGACACCCTAAGAGGCCTGGCCCGGCACCGGGAGGAGGTCGCCAGGATGGAAGCCAGCTGGCGTGCCCTAAAAATAAACTTGGAGCGGCGCCAATCCCTCTTACCTGAAGTGTCTGTACCGGAAGGTGAGGCACCCGTTCTAGTAGAGGAGTCCTTGCAATGTGATCCGGTTGACGTTGTCGCAGTGAAGGCACCCGTTCCTGCAAAAACCGCAGCACCGTCAGCAGCACCCCAGATCCCGCTGTCTGCCCCCGTCGCTGAGACAGAAGAAGCGACACCCGTCCTCATGGAGGAGGCCACGCAGGCACCAGAGCACTACCTGCCTGTACCGGAGCCCCGACTGTCATCTGATTTAGAGCCGTCTGCTTCCTCCGCAGGGGAGTGCCGCCAGGACTGGGGGGCGACAGGAGAGCTGCCGCAAACCGGACACTGTAAGCTGCAGTGGAGTGGTGGAGACATGGAGCAGCTGGTGGAGGAGAATTTCAACCGGCGTCAGGAGGAAGAGTGGAGACGTTGGGAGCGGGAAGCAGAGCGACAAAGGGAGCAGCGAGAAACCCTAAAACTTCGCCAACGTCACCTGGAGAAGGACCGGGCAGATAAGGACCGGATGAGAAAGGATAAAGGAACCCTGAGTGAGCCGCGGCGTAAGGGTGCAGTACGGAGCTTTAAATTGAAAGGTGGTTGGGGCTTCATCAAGGAGCCTGGACTTTATTTAGAAGTCTTTGTGACCCGGCGGGACGTGGAGGCTCACCTCCCAGAAGGACACCCGGGGAGGGACCTGTTGCCAGGAGACTTGGTGACTTACACCCGACACTGGGGTTACAATGGGTGGTACGCCCTAAATGTTACCAGGTGCGACCCCTACTCCCCAGTGTGTCAGGAACCTGTGAGACCCTCGAAACCTTCAGCCTCCCACATCCAGGCCTCTGCAAAAGTGCCCACCCCACGCCGTAAATCTCCACAGCCTCCCTCAGTGGTCTCCTCAGCAGCCCCAGCTATGGACATGATAAGTATAGCTGGCCCGTACCCGGCGCCTGTTAGGCACCCTGGGGTTCGTACAGTCCGGGACATAGGGCTCCAGACCCGGAGGGAGATGAAAGAGGTGGCCACACAGACCCAGAGAGCGTGTCACGACGTCACTGTACAGGCCACACGACGTCATCAGGTCCTGGTGGTCCTTGGTGCCTCGGATGTTTGGCAATCTCAAGAAGAGTACCAGGTGGTACCTGGAAGAGGCCAGCCAAAGAAGTCTAAATAACCCGGACAGGGTCCCTGTATGTAAATAGTTAACTTGTTTATGTACCCGGACGGGTGAATGTTCCTAAAAAAGTTTTTTAATTTAATAAAAAAAAAAACACAGTTTTCATTTCTTTTATTACTGTCTCATCCTGCGACGCCATCGATCTCCTGTAAAAAAATGAAAAAAAAAAAAAAAAAAAGTATACCACCTGACCGACGCAGTCCATAGTAACGAGTGTCCCACGACGATCCAGCTCTGCTACATCAGAATGACAGGCAGAGCCTGTCATCCCGGCGCAGCACAGCTGATTACCTGCTTCCCCGGCGGTGACGTCATCGGACTGACTGCTTTACGGCCGGGATTACCCTGCAGTCACTGCAGTTATCGCGAAAAACTGCATGTGACCGCCAGGGAGAAGATAATGGCGGCCATCAAGCAGTCCAGGACGTGACCGCCGGAGATCTTCTGCCAGGTAAGTGCCGCTGACTCCTGACAGACCCGACCGACGGACACTCACAGTGATAGTGACAAATCCGATTCCGGTATTCGATAAGACGAAAATATCGAAACAAATTATCGAAAGGCCGATAGAGCTAATATCGGCCGATAGCCGATATTTGCATTATCGTATCGCTCAACACTACACACTACATGAAATGACATGGTTAACTCTATGTAAACCATGTGTCATTTCATGTCGGGTTCTGTATTTTCACAAAAGCCGACAATTGAATTAGCGGCTATTATACTATGTAGAAGTGTATGTACTATAAATATAAATATATATATATATATATATATATATATATGTCACAAATTCAATGACATGTATATATATATATGAAGTGTAAAATTGTTGAAAAAAATGCGTGGGCTCTCGCCCTATTTTCTCAACCAGACAGACAAAGCCAGCGAGTGGGGGCAGATAATAATAGCCCAGAGAGGGACCATTATTTTTGGCCCCCCCTGGCTACTAACATCTGCCCCCAGACACCCCAGAAAAGGCAAATCTATAATTAGATTCGCCCTTTCTGGCACTTTGCCCGTCTATTCCCATTGCCCTGTAGCGGTGGAGAATGGGTTAATAAGGGGTTAAAGCCACCTTGCTATTCAAAGGTGACTTTAAGCCAGGTTAATAATTGAGAGCTGTCAATTAGACAACTATCAATTATTAATCCTATTATATGAAATAAAAATAAAACACACACACTTTAATTAAAAATCATTTCAATGAAATAAACACACAGTTTTTGACCATATTTTATTTTACTGCCATTCCTTGCGAAGCCCTTGTTCACCTGTAATAAAAATAAAATAATAAAGCAACATTATTCCTACCTATCCGATGTTCAGTCAGGTCCCCCGATGTAATCCTTCTGAAAGGGTTAATGTTTACTGCAAAGACCGCAGCTAATGCTGACAGTCTCACAGTAAACCCCCGACTGAATCATCTCCTCTCCTGGCTGACAGGAGATGAAGTGGTTAGCATAATTGATTGCTTCCCACTTTCACTTCAGGTCAGCCAGGGACACCGCACTGCATCAGTGACATCAGAGGGAAACCCGGCTGACCTGAAATGAACTGATTAACAAAAATAGGGGATCCCCTCGAAAAAAAAAATGGCGTGGGGTCCCCCCTATTTTTGTTAACCAGCCTGATAAAGCAGACTACTGAGTCCTGGTTTTTCAGGCTGTTAAGGAGCCAATATCCATGGACCTTGCAAGCCTGATAATACCATGCCACAGCAGTCTGCTTATCTTGGCTGGTTAACAAAAAATAGGGGATCTCCTCGAAAAAAAAATGGCGTGGGGTCCCCCCTATTTTTGTTAACCAGCCAGATGAAGCAGACTGCTGAGGCCTGGTTTTTCAGGCTGGTAAGGATCCAATATCCATGAACCTTGCAAGCCTGATAATACCAGGCCACAGCAGTCTGCTTAGCTTGGCTGGTTAACAAAAATAGGGGATCCCCTCGAAAAAAAAATGTCGTGGGGGTCCCCCTATTTTTGTTAACCAGCCAAGTAAAAAGCAGACTGCTGCGGCCTGGTATTAAAAGACTGTCAAGGCCCATGGATTTTGGCCCTTAACAGCCTAAAAATACCAGGCTGCAGCAGCCCCACAAATGGCGCATCCAAAGATGCGCCAATTGTGGCACTTTACCCGGCTCTTCCCACTTGCCCTGTAGCGGTGGCAAGTGGGGTAATAAGGGGTTAATGTCACCTTTGATTGAAAAGTGACAATAAGCCCAGTTAATAATGGAGAGGCGTCAATAAGACACCGATCCATTATTAATCATAGTTTGTAAATTTTTTAAAAAATACACAGCCAGAAAAAAGTCTTTTAATGAAATCAAACACCACACAGTTTTCATTATTTTTATTGCACGCTCATCCTGCGACGCCATCGTTCTCCTGTAAAAAAACAAAAATAACAAACCAATACAAATACTCCCTGTCTGACGCAGTCCAAAATCACGAGTGTCCCACGACGAGTCCAGCTCTGCTACATCTGGATGACAGGCTGAGCCTGACATCCACATAGAGCAGAGCTGCTTACCATTGCTGCTTCCCCGGCGGTGACGTCATCCGGACTGGTTTACAGCCAGCTGTCGCAAGAGTACAGCTGGCCGAGATTACCCAGTACCCGGCAGCCCGTGCAATTATCGCGAGAAACTGCACGTGACCGCCAGGGAGAGGGTAATAGCCGGCCTGGATGGATGGATGGACGTGACCGCCAGGGATCTTCTGCCAGGTAAGTGCTGCTGACACCTGACAGACCCGACCGACACTGACAGTGACAGTTTCGGGAAGTTCCTGTGTCACGTACTTCGTTCTGTGACACAAGAACTCCCATAGACTTTAGAGGAAAACTCCGATTCCGGTATCCGATATGACAAAAATATCGGAACTCAGAATCGGAATTCCGATACAGCGAATATCGGCCGATACCCGATATTCGCAGTATCGGAATGCTCAACACTAGTCACAACAGAGAGAGCGAGTACTACGACGAGTGAAGTCACAGGTGAACACAGGAACGGGACCTAGTTAAACGGGCAGAGCACAAATCAGGGTATAACAGGGTCAGCTGCTCAAGCCAGAGACAGGAACTATAACTGAGGCTGCTTGCAGGTAACAGCAGACTGAAATAGCCAGACAGATCCCAAAACAAGGCAGGGAAGATTAACCCTCGCATGACCACCCCAGGGAGAGAATAATCAGAAACAAACCCTGAACTGGATCATGACATCGATATTCTCTACTTACCCATTCCCAAGGAATGTATGGAGACTTCTGGAAATATAGATAGAGTACCTTTCAGACTTGAAAAAAACTCTACTTTGATGCCTCAGAAGCCTTCCAGGACATCTGGAAAGCCATCTTCCCCAAACATTCTTCATTGCTGTAAAACTGAGCTTTGGCATCCAGAGGCACCTTTTGGGAACAGTAAAGAAGCATTGATGGGACTTGACCTGCCAAAGAAAGTGGTGAGACTATGTAAGTTAAAAAAAATAATCTTATGAAGCTATTTTGAAAACTTGGCAAGTGTGTTACATACTATAGTAGAAGTGACATAGACAGGACTGGTTTTAGACAAATTGTGGCCCTGGCAAAATTCAAAGTGGGGCCCCAGGTTCTGAAATATTGCACTAAGAACAGCATTACAGTAAATTCAGTGCATTGAAGTGAGTTTTGAGCTAGTATCAACATTTCTAAGCGTCAAGAAGCCATTCACATAACAAACATAAAGACAACATGTCTGTCCAAGGAGGGGGCCATGCATACCGGGATAGAGATGATGGGGCCATGCGTACCAGGATAGGGAAGAGGGTACCATGTATACCAGGATGAGGATGAGGGGCCATGCATACCAGGATATGGATGAGGTGATCATACATACCAGGAAGGGAATGGGCACCATGCATGGCAGGATAGGGATGGGGATGGGCACCATGCATACCAGGATTGGGATGAGGGGTCATGTATACCTGGATTGGCGATATATATATACCAGGATGGGGGATATTAGTACAGTATTAGAAAGCAGGTGAATTCCAGCAGGATCCACAGGAAATCTTGATTGCTTAAAAAATAACTTTTATTTGTGTCATAAAATCAGAACAAATTATGTTCAATGCAAAAGAAGCACTGACAGCACGACACACATGGCAGCGTAATCCAACGCGTTTCAACTCTAGGTCTTAATCATCAGCATGGATCCTGCTGGAATTAACCTGCTTTCTGATTACCTCCTTTGTAGCTGCTCAGCCCAGTCTGTGCTGGACCAGGAACTTGGAACTATGGATAATCTGGGTGAGCTGATAAACTTTCATTCTTTTCTATTAGTACAGAATTGACAACATTTTTTGCTTCCCATTTTTCTCTAGTTTTATACTCTAAAACCTAGGGACATAAATACAATATGAGGACCTGGATATGAGGACATGACTACAATATGGGGACCTGGATATGGGGACATAACTATGATATGGGGACATAACTACAATATGATGCACATTTGTTATCACCACATCCATAACGATAATAGTACAAGTCACCTGACTGTTGAGGCTTATGTGCTCGCTCAAATTAATGTATAACACGGCCAAGTGCAACAGGAGTGATGACGTCACTGTGATCGCTAGCCTCAGGACCATTGCTTCTGTAATAGGGCTCGCTCACACTGGCGTGAGAATTGCACCGATTATCCTAATGACACTCGACACAAACTCTCACCAGGGTTTAAGCAGAGTGTCAGTTTCCTGTCATCTGATTTTCTCACATGAGAGAAGGTATCACAGATGCACAGGAGACAGAGAACTTAATTTCTCCATCTTCTCCATTGTCTCTGTGTGCCTACATGGGATTGCACTCGGATAACATCTGAGTGCAGTCTGATGTCTTACATGCATTCATAGACTTGCATAGGTGCATATGGTCTGATTTGTGGAGCACTCGCTGCAGCCTGCCATTGTCTTCTTATGCAGGTCTGTGCTGCCCCGCAGTATAACTTTAGGTTGTGTGCTATCCAATAAAACATTGCAAAGCACTCGGCCGTGTTATGCGCTAATGTGAGCGAGTCCATAAGTTGCATCAGTCAGGTGACTTGTATGATCTTTCTTCGTATATTTTCATGATGGCGCTCTGCTCAAATCATCCGACTGCTGCAGCTTATTACAGTCCAAGAAGTATCGTCACTCCTTGCAGAGATCAACATGCTAAGCATGCCGAGATGAGGAGACTTAAAGCCGCAGTGCTCCTCAGGGAAATATGCTAATTATGCAAATTGTCTCTTCAGAGAGGAAGAGAGCTAGATCTCTAGTGCCACCTATTGGAAGGTAGCAATCCTACAAGTCTATGTTGACCCTTTAACGAGCCTTATCACATGACCTAGGATAATAGCCAAACCAGAATCTCAATTTGCAGACACTGTGTTTCTTTTTTTTTTTTTTTTTTTTTAAACCATTCAGGTTAGTTATAAACAACTCAATATAAGCTCATCAACTTAAACGTCGTTGTTTCAACTCTCATCATCATGGCTCATATTTATTTTAGTATAACAAACCAAAGGTATACACAAAAGACATCATAAACATCAATAAACATCACTAAAATTCACTGATATTTGATCAGGTGCTGCCATTTTTTAAATTTCCAAACGCCCTCTGCATCAGAACCACCACCGCCTTCACTGTCTAATATATAAATTAGGTATAATCTAGAAAGGATCAGCCCGACACACTTATTCTCAGATAAATGCTTCTCTTTGAAAATTCCTAAATTCCTCACATCCCACAAACTCTGCATCACACAAGTCATAATTAACCATAGGATTCTATTTTTCACACGACCACATGCACCAATTCCAAACATTGCAACACGCCAGTCAATAAAACTCACACCCGCTAACTCCTTACACAACCCACCTACACACTTCCACACACTGTACGCGTAATCACAGTCCCACATAGTATGCCACACAGTCTCACATCCACCACATCCTTCTCTCGGGCACACATCCGTTCTGGTCAGACCTCGTCTCTTCTGAACCTGTCGCACAGGCAAAATATTGTGCCAGGACATCCATACAATATCCCTTTGTCTATTAGACATCCCATGCGTTCCCAAACTCTTCCATGCAACCGAGACTTCATTCCCTCTCAAACCCACAATATTACTCTCCACATCATTCTTATGTATTATTTTCATCACCTTCTTAGTCATTCTAAAATCATTCATCGGCACACTCAGTAAATCATGCTTCCTCACAAACTTTTCAATCACCTCATACCAGACCGGACACTAGAAAGCAGCAGGCACTCTAGCATCCCTCTTTCTCCAACACAAGCCATACAACATCCAACCAGCAGAATAACTTGCCATATACGCTCCTTTATTTCCTTTATTCAACAAAATAACTACCGTTTTGATATACTGAAGCCCGAGAAAAATCTCAATGTTTGGAAAGGCCATGCCACCATGGTGACATGCCTTAACCCCTCTCTGCCATCAGACGTACTATTCCGTCCATGTGACCCTGGACCTAATTCCCATGGACGGAATAGTACGTCATGCCCTTTAATGCGACATCGCGACTAAAGTCGCGGTGATCGCATTAAAATTCCGACGCCATCTTACCTCTAGGAAGATGACGTCGGCATCCCGGGCTGCGTCCTCCCCTCTCCGGCCTCCCGATCGCTGTGATTGGCTGTTCAATTCTGAACAGCCAATAGCAGCCTTTCTCACTGTTTCAGCCAATCAGATGGGCTGAAACAGTGAGATCCCAGGCTAGGATCGAGTACCGATGTACTCGATCCTAGGCCTGGGTCTAGCACTATGCAGACCCCCCTGGATTGGCGCGATCGCCGATCATATCGATCGCGCCAATCGCAGGGCACAGAAGCGGTATTAGCGCGCTGTGCCCTGCCGGTTCCTGCTGGATCGGTGCTATAAAAGCACCGATCCTAGGCCGGAACATAGGAAAGGCCTAGCAGGGCCTGCAGGAGCTGATTGGCGCGATCGATGTTATCGTCGATCGCGCCAATCGCAAGGCACAGCTGCGGCGCAGGAGCGCTGTGCCTTGCTGCTGACCTGCCGGATCGGTGCTGTAATAGCACCGATCCTGGCTGGATCGGTGCTGTAAAAGCACCGATCCGGCTGTGGAGGCTCAGGACAGGCCCTGTAGGGCCTGCAGGAGCTGATTGGCGCGATCGATGACATCGTCGATCGCGCCAATCACAGGGCACAGCAGCGGTCTGATCGCTGTGTGACCGCGCTGTGCCCTGCAGGTGACCTGGCTGCTGCCCTGGCTGTGACCTGCCTAGGATCGGAGCTGTGAGCTCCGATCCTGGGCAGGTTGCCAGGGTAACCAGGAGAGCTCTGATTGGTGAGATCTTGTTATGATGGATCCCACCAATCACAGGTCACAGAAGCGAATTGACTGCTCTGTGACCTGTCTCACCTGGCTCTGACCTGTGAGTGACCGTTCTGCAGGGGTCCTCACACTTGCTGAGGATTCCTGCAGAGCGGTCATACAACAGATCTCTCCTGTGCTGGGCCTTGTAGTGCTGAAGACAGAAGAAAAGAAGACAGAAGAAAGAAGAAAAGAAGATAGAAAAAAGAAGAGAGACTACAACCGTAAGTGTTGATCCCTCTCTTCCTCCCTCCCATCCCCCTTCCCCTCTTTTTACCCCTCCACCCCCCCTTTGCGCCGCCTCCGTGCGCACACCCAGCCGCCGAGCGTTGATTGGTGACGCATTTCACCGATCAACATTGTGCTCTCAGCCCCCTTTGCGCCACCTCCGTGCGCACACCCTGCAGCCGGCGAACTTTGATAAGTGACGCAGTTCACTTATCAGAGTACGCTCCGGCTGTTTTCCTTTTTTTTTTTTTTCACCCGCCTTTGCGCCGCCTCCGTTTCCACATCTAGCAGCCGCCGAATTTTGATAAGTGACTCAGTTCACTTATCAGATCTCGTGCCGGCTGTTTTCCTGTTTTTTTTTTCACCCCCTCCCTGCGCCACTCCCTTTGCGCCACATCTAGCAGCCGCCGAACTTTGACAAGTGACACAGTTCACTTATCAGAGCTCGCACCGACTGTTTTCCTTTTCTTTTTTTTTTTTTCCTTTGTTCTTTTTTCACCCGCCTTTGCGCTGCCTCCGTTTCCACATTTAGCAGCCGCCGAACTTTGACAAGTGACACAGTTCACTTATCAGAGCTCGCGCCGGCTGTTTTCCTTTTTTTTTTTTTTCACCCCCTCCCTGCGCCACTCCCTTTGCGCCACATCTAGCAGCCGCCGAACTTTGACAAGTGACACAGTTCACTTATCAGAGCTCGCACTTTTTTTTTTCCTTTTTCTTTTTTCACCCGCCTTTGCGCCGCCTCCGTTTCCACATTTAGCAGCCGCCGAACTTTGACAAGTGACACAGTTCACATATCAGAGCTCGCACCGGCTGTTTTCCTTTTCTTTTTTTTTTTTCCTTTTTCTTTTTTCACCCGCCTTTGCGCCGCCTCCGTTTCCACATTTAGCAGCCGCCGAATTTTGATAAGTGACTCAGTTCACTTATCAGATCTCGTGCCGGCTGTTTTCCTGTTTTTTTTTTTCACCCCCTCCCTGCGCCACTCCCTTTGCGCCACATCTAGCAGCCGCCGAACTTTGACAAGTGACACAGTTCACTTATCAGAGCTCGCACCGGCTGTTTTCCTTTTCTTTTTTTTTTTTCCTTTTTTTTCACCCGCCTTTGCGCCGCCTCCGTTTCCACATTTAGCAGCCGCCGAATTTTGATAAGTGACGCAGTTCACTTATCAGATCTCGTGCCGGCTGTTTTCCCTTTTTTTTTTTTTCACCCCCTCCTTGCGCCACATCTAGCAGCCACCGAACTTTGATAAGTGACGCAGTTCACTTATCAGAGCTAGGGCCTGCTGTTTTAGACTTTTCTTTTCACAGGCATTTTTTTTCCCCATTTTTTTTTTCTTTTAGATTTTTCTTTTCAGCATAGTTTACACCAAGCACTACCCCCCCACACATACACAGTTATCAATAAAGTACACCCAAGCACCACATTTACAAAAAAATGTCCCACCCGTCCCGTTCGTCCCAACAGCGCTATTCATTGGAGGAGGCATATGCTTTTCTTGCCTCCGACACTGATAGCGAGGGAGAGGATCCCACATTTCTTTATTTTTCAGATTCCTCTTCCTCCTCCTCTTCCTCTTCCCCCTCCTCATCTTCCTCCTCGGGTCCTGCGGAACCACCACGCAGACGCCCCAGGACAGAAGATGAGGCATCTGCCCCCATTCCAGAAGACGAAGATGAAGCCGAAGCCGAACCAGCGCAACCCACTGCGGATCCCGTGTGGACCTCGCCCCCCGAAAATTACGAGCCACTGATTCCTGATTTTGTGGCAGAATCAGGAATCAGGTTTGACACCACTGGCCTCACAGAAATAGACTTTTTCAAAGTCTTTTTCTCTGAGGATTTTATTAACCACATGGTGGAGCAAACAAATTTGTACGCTCGTCAATTTTTGGAGCAAAACCCCTGTTCATCATATTCTAACTGGTCTCCTGTAGACGCAGTTGAATTGATGCAGTTTTGGGGCCTGGTCCTTCACACGGGGATCTTGAAGAAGCCAGAACTTCGGCAATATTGGAGTGTTGATATTTTATATAACGCTCCAGTGTTCCGAATGGTCATGGCCCGGACGCGTTTTGAGGCCATCCAGAAATTCTTGCATTATAACGATAATGCACAGTGTCCCGCACGAGATGACCCCAACTTTGACCGTCTGTTCAAAGTTCGGCCGGTCATCGAACACTTCAACAAAAAGTTTGCTGAAGTGTACGTGCCCAAAAGGGACATTTGCGTGGATGAGTCCTTGGTTCATTTTAAGGGACGGCTCGGATTCCGTCAGTACCTGCCCAAGAAGAGGGCAAGGTACGGAATAAAACTCTACAAACTGTGTGAGAGTACCTCAGGGTACACTCACCGTTTTAGAGTTTACGAAGGAAAGGACACCAGGATTGAACCCCCTGAGTGTCCTCCTGTCCTGGGAGTGAGTGGGAAAATTGTGTGGGATTTGGTTCACCCACTGCTGGATAAAGGTTATCACCTCTACACCGATAACTTTTATACCAGCATCCCACTCCACAAATCCCTCTTTGCGCGTGGTACCGCAGTCTGCGGTACCGTCCGCAAAAATCAGAAGGGCCTCCCGAAGACGCTGCTTGGGCAGATGCTCAGAAAGGGTGAGAGCAGAGCCCAATGTAGCGACCACCTTCTGGTGGTCAAGTACAAGGACAAGAGGGATGTCCTTCTCTTGACCACCATACACGGTGATGGCAGCGCCCTCAGCACTGTACGGGGTACCTCTACACAGGTCCCAAACCGGACTGTGTACTTGGGTACAACAAATACATGGGGGGTGTTGATCTCTCTGATCAACTCCTCCAACCATACAGTGCTTTGAGAAAGGCCAAGGTGTGGTACAAGAAGCTGTCCGTGCACATCGTCCAAATGGCAATGCTCAACGCTTTCCTGCTGTCACGATGTGCACGCCATACCAATACGTCGTACCTTCAGTTCCAGGAGGTAGTGATCAAGGCCCTGATGTTTGGCGCTCAGGAAGGAGAGGGCCCCAGTACTTCCGGAACTGAAGGTGCTCGTATTGTACCAGGCCAGCATTTCCCGGGGGAGGTCCCGCAAACTGCAAAAAAAGGTAAGTCGCAAAAAAGGTGCCGAGTGTGTTACAAAAGGGGAATACGCAAGGACACCATTTATCAGTGCGACACCTGCCCCGAAAAACCTGGCCTGTGTATGAAGGATTGCTTCAAATTGTACCACACCTCCATGCACTACTAATTTACTTTACAGGAAAGATTAGTTCCAGAAGGGGGGCACATCTAGAGAAGCTTCTTGGGGGTCTAATTTCTAAAATTATGTCACTTGTGGTTTTTTTTTTCCTGTTTAGGCACATCAGGGGCTCTGCAAATGGAACATGACGCCCGCAGACCATTCCATCAAAGTCTGCATTCCAAAACGTCACTACTTCCCTTCCGAGTCCCGACGTGTGCCTAAACAGTTTTTTCCCACATGTGGGGTACCAGCGTTCTCAGGACAAATTGGACAACAACTTTTGGGGTCCAATTTCTCCTGTTACCCTTGGGAAAATAAAAAATTGGGGACTAAAAAAAATCACTTTTGTGGGAAAAAAAAATATTTTTTTTTTCACGCCAGGGCATTATAAACTTTAGTGAAACACTTGGGGGTTCAAAGTACTCACCACACACCTAGATAAGTTCCTTAGGGGGTCTAGTTTCCAAAATGGGGTCACTTGTGGGGGGTTTCCACTGTTTAGGCACATCAGGGGCTCTGCTAACGGAACATGACGCCCGCAGACCATTCCATCAAAGTCTGCATTCCAAAACGTCACTACTTCCCTTCCGAGCCCTGCCGTGCGCCCAAACAGTGGTTCCCCCCAACATATGGGGTATCGGCGTACTCAGGACAAATTGGACAACAACGTTTGGGGTCCAATTTTTCCTGTTACCCTTGGGAAAATAAAAAATTGGGGACTAAAAAAATCACTTTTGTGGAAATTTTTTTTTTTTTTTTTTTCACACAGGGCATTATAAACTTTAGTGAAACACTTGGGGGTTCAAAGTACTCACCACACACCTAGATAAGTTCCTTAGGGGGTCTAGTTTCCAAAATGGGGTCACTTGTGGGGGGTTTCCACTGTTTAGGCACATCAGGGGCTCTGCTAACGGAACATGACGCCCGCAGACCATTCCATCAAAGTCTGCATTCCAAAACGTCACTACTTCCCTTCCGAGCCCTGCCGTGCGCCCAAACAGTGGTTCCCCCCAACATATGGGGTATCGGCGTACTCAGGACAAATTGGACAACAACGTTTGGGGTCCAATTTTTCCTGTTACCCTTGGGAAAATAAAAAATTGGGGACTAAAAAAATCACTTTTGTGGAAAAAAATTTTTTTTTTTTTTTTCACACAGGGCATTATAAACTTTAGTGAAACACTTAGGGGTTCAAAGTACTCACCACACACCTAGATAAGTTCCTTAGGGGGTCTAGTTTCCAAAATGGGGTCACTTGTGGGGGGTTTCCACTGTTTAGGCACATCAGGGGCTCTGCTAACGGAACATGACGCCCGCAGACCATTCCATCAAAGTCTCCATTCCAAAACGTCACTACTTCCCTTCCGAGCCCTGCCGTGCACCCAAACAGTGGTTCCCCCCAACATATGGGGTATCAGCGTACTCAGGACAAATTGGACAACAACTTTTGGGTCCAATTTCTCCTGTTACCCTTGGGAAAATAAAAAATTGGGGACTAAAAAAATCACTTTTGTGGGAAAAAAAAAATTTTTTTTTTCACGCCAGGGCATTATAAACTTTAGTGAAACACTTGGGGGTTCAAAGTGCTCACCACACACCTAGATAAGTTCCTTAGGGGGTCTAGTTTCCAAAATGGGGTCACATGTGGGGGGTTTCCACTGTTTAGGAACATCAGGGGCCCTCCAAACGCGACATGGCGTTCGTTCCCAATTCCAGCCAATTTTGGTTTGGAAAAGTCAAACGGCGCTCTTTCCCTTTCGAGCCCTGCCGTGCGCCCAAACAGTGGTTCCCCCCCACATATGGGGTATCAGCGTACTCAGGACAAGTTGGACAACAACTTTTGTGGTCCAATTTCTCCTCTTACCCTTGGGAAAATAAAAAATTGGGGACTAAAACATCATGCTTGTGGAAAAAATATGATTTTTTTTCTTCACGGCTCTACATTACAAACTTGCGTGAAGCACTTGGGGGTTCAAAGTGCTCACCACACACCTAGATAAGTTCCTTAGGGGGTCTAGTTTCCAAAATGGGGTCACATGTGTGGGGTTTCCACTGTTTAGGCACATCAGGGGCCCTCCAAACGCGACATGGCGTTCGTTCCCAATTCCAGCCAATTTTGGTTTGGAAAAGTCAAACGGCGCTCCTTCCCTTTCGAGCCCTGCCGTGCGCCCAAACAGTGGTTCCCCCCCACATATGGGGTATCAGCGTACTCAGGACAAATTGGACAACAACTTTTCTGGTCCAATTTCTCTCTTACCCTTGGGAAAATAAAAAATTTGGGACTAAAACGTCATGCTTGTTGAAAAAATATGATTTTTTTTCTTCACGGCTCTACATTACAAACTTGCGTGAAGCACTTGGGGGTTCAAAGTGCTCACCAAACATCTAGGTAAGTTCCTTAGGGGGTCTAGTTACCAAAATGGGGTCACATGTGGGGGGTTTCCACTGTTTAGGCACATCAGGGGCCCTCCAAACGCGACATGGCGTTCGTTCCCAATTCCAGCCAATTTTGGTTGGGAAAAGTCAAACGGCACTCCTTCCCTTTCGAGCCCTGCCGTGCGCCCAAACAGTGGTTCCCCCCCACATATGGGGTATCAGTGTACTCAGGACAAGTTGGACAACAACTTTTGTGGTCCAATTTCTCCTCTTACCCTTGGGAAAATAAAAAATTGGGGACTAAAACATCATGCTTGTGGAAAAAATATGATTTTTTTTCTTCACGGCTCTACATTACAAACTTGCGTGAAGCACTTGGGGGTTCAAAGTGCTCACCACACACCTAGATAAGTTTCTTAGGGGGTCTAGTTTCCAAAATGGGGTCACATGTGGGGGGTTTCCACTGTTTAGGCACATCAGGGGCCCTCCAAACGCGACATGGCGTTCGTTCCCAATTCCAGCCAATTTTGGTTTGGAAGAGTCAAACCGCGCTCCTTCCCTTTCGAGCCCTTCCGTGCGCCCAAACAGTGGTTCCCCCCCACATATGGGGTATCAGCGTACTCAGGACAAGTTGGACAACAACTTTTGTGGTCCAATTTCTCCTCTTACCCTTGGGAAAATAAAAAATTGGGGACTAAAACATCATGCTTGTTGAAAAAATATGATTTTTTTTTTTCACGACTCTACATTATAAACTTGCGTGAAGCACTTGGGGTTCAAAGTGCTCACCACACATCTAGATAAGTTCCTTAGGGGGTCTAGTTTCCAAAATGGGGTCACATGTGGGGGGTTTCCACTGTTTAGGCATATCAGGGCCTCTCCAAACGCGACATGGCGTCCGTTCTCAATTCCAGCCAATTTTGGTTTGGAAAAGTCAAACTGCGCTCCTTCCATTCCGAGCCCTGCCGTGCGCCCAAACAGTGGTTTTCCCTCACAAATGGGGTATCGGCGTACTCAGGAGAAATTGCACAACAACTTTATTGGTCCATTTTCTCCTTTTTCCCTTGTGAATATAAAAATAATGTTTGTAAAAGATCATTTTTGTGACTAAAAAGTAAAATGTTCATTTTTTCCTTCCACGTTGCTTCAGCTCCTGTGAAGCACCTGAAGGGTTAATAAACTTTTTCAATGTGGTTTTGAGTACCTTGAGGGGTGTACTTTTTACAATGGTGTCACTTTTGGGTATTTTCTGCTATATACACCCCTCAAAGTGACTTCAAATATGAGGTGGTCCCTAAAAAAAATGGCTTTGTACATTTTGATGTAAAAATGAGAAATCGCTGGTCAACTTTTAACCCTTATAACTTCGTAACGAAAAAAAATTTTGGTTCCAAAATTGTGCTGATGTAAAGTAGACATGTGGGAAATGTTATTTGTTAACTATTTTCTGTGACATATTTCTCTGTTTTAAGGGAATAAAATTTCAAAGTTTGAAAATTGCTAAATTTTCCAAATTTTCACCATATTTGCGTTTTTTTCATAAATAAACGCAAGTTATATGGAAGAAATTTTACCACTAACATAAAGTACAATATGTCACGAGAAAACAATCTCAGAATCGCGAAGATCCGTTGAAGCGTTCCAGAGTTATAACCTCATAAAGAGACAGTGGTCAGAATTGTAAAAATTGGCCCGGTCATTAACGTGCAAACCACCCTTGTGGGTGAAGGGGTTAAAATGACTTTCTCTCCTAAGTTTCTCTATTTTACTACTCCAGAAAAAAGTACAAACTAACTTTTCCACTCTTTTTATTTTCCTATAAGACGGTGGAAAAACTGTTGCAATAAAAAGCAAAATCGGAAGAATCACCGCTTTTATGACCAAAATCTTACCACTCAAGGTCAAGTCTCTCAGTCGCCAAAAATTTAACTTATGCTCTACGCGCAATCCACACTCCTCCCAGCTCTCCTTACCTTCCAAATCCTTATTAAATAATACTCCCAGCACTTTGAGAGCACCCTCCTCACACTTAACCCCCTCCATTTTAACCCCTTCATCCCCAAAACATTTAAAGCTACATTTATTCCAATTCACTCTAAATCCAGACGCACCACAGAAAAACTCCAAAAGCAACTTAACCCTACTCATAGACACAACACTTTCACTCACAACCACCACATCATCCATATATCCAAGAACTTTCACATGCTTTCCACCACTCTCAGGTACCAACAAACCTCGCACCACTTTATCACATCTCATCAAGCACAACAAAGGTTCTATTACACATACAAATAAGACAGGGGACATGGGACACCCCTGCCTTACACCAGACATAATATTCACTTTCTCACTCAACCACCCATTAACAAGAAACTCACTTGACACACAATCATACAAAGTCATTATCCCATTCACAAACTTTTTAGGAAATCCCATTCTCTCCAGAACTTTAAACAAAAACACATGCGAGACCCTATCAAACGCTTTCTCAAAATCAATTGTCAGAACCATACACTTCTGTTTCCTTCCCATGCAGTCCCCAATCAAATCCCTTAATAACAATAAGTTATCACTCATACTCCTCCCAGGCACAGCACACACCTGATCCTCATCCACAACATTACCAATCACCTCATGCATACGATTCGCCAACAATTTGCTATAGATTTTGTAATCTGCATTCAGCAGCGTTATACTTCTCCAATTCTCTAAACACTTTCTCTCACCTTTCTTATACACAAGCACAACCACCCCCTCTTTCATTGATTCACACAACTTACCATTCTCCCACATGTACTTACATATCTCAGTCAAATCAGCACCCAGAAACTCCCATGCTTTCACATAGAATTCTACCAGCAATCCGTCTTTCCCTGGTGTCTTATTCTTTTTAGCACTCTTCATCACGTTTTATACTTCATCCATAATCACGTCCTCATACAAAATATCACAATCTTCACTACCCAACTTGTTTTCTAACCCATTCAGCACTTCTAAAAAAAGACCAGAGTCAATCCATTTTTTATCATATAACTTGCTGAAGAACCTATTCACCTCCTTTATCACATTCTCACCTGACACACACAAACCGTTCCTATCCAGGACTTTATCCATATCAACCTTTCTCCCATTCATTTTCTTAAAAAAGAACCTCGTGCACTTTTCATCTTTCTCAAGATGTTCAATTTTGGTGCGATAGATGATTTCCTTCCCTTTTTCATCCATAACACGCTTTAATTCACTCTTTGTCTCAGCCAGCACATCAGACACGTCCATCCCACTTTCTCCACACTTCCTTAACCAGTCTATACGCCTGTTTAAATCATTGAATCTGTTCCGATAAATAGCAGCTTTTTTATAGCCCCATTTTTTGAAGAATTTTTTGCAACACACGTTAACCCAGTCCCACCATTCCAGCACACACGCAAAATTCCTCTTACATACTCTCCACTCTTTATACTTTATTTTTAATTCATTCATCACATCCTCATCTTCTAACAACCTAACGTTCATCTTCCAAACCCCACCACGCACGGTCATCAATCGCACTAAACACACCTCTCAAACACTCATGATCCGAAAAAGGTACAGCATTTTGTTCAAAATTCATACACAACATATTTTTGGAAAACAACATTTTATCTATTCTGGATGCAATACCACCCCTATCAGCATGGTATGTTGGCGGTGGTGGGATGCCAAATTTCAGAGCAGCAGCATCTAGAAGGGAAAAATCAGAAATAAGATTGGATAACCTTTTACCAGTTATGTCACAATTCCCTTCTGTGATGCAATTAAAGTCTCCAACTAAAACTGTAGGCATTTTGCCTGGAAAAAACAAACTTAATTTTTCCAAAAGAGCCAGATGCTCCTTTTTCCTGTCCTTTCCTGATGGACAGTACACATTAATAATTCTAGCCCGCCACCCCTATAGCTAACATGTGCAATTATGCATCTACCCACCTCTACCACCGTGTAGCTATCTAAACTAATCTCCCTGTTACCCATTATTATCCCTGCACCATCATTCCTATTAACACATGAGCCAGACCATATGTAAGGTTCTATGTATATATTCCTGAAACTCAGTTTGTTCGTCAGCCATTTTACTTTCTGTCTTGCTGCAGCTATCTTGCCCTCAGTCAAAATGGAGTTTCCAGCTTGCATGTTCCCGCCCTGATTCTCTCCTTTGCTTCTTAAGCAGCCACAGCTGAGCAATCAGTGCTTCAGAATCTAGCCTGCAGTGAACCTGTGACTTGACTCCTGTAGGCCTTGGACCTTGTACTCCAGCTATTCCTACTGAGGAACTCTGAAGCACTTGTGGACTCTGAACCCTGCTCTTTGAAAGACCCACGTTTGCATGGACTTACGGTAACAGAGAAGAAGATCCTGAATCTGTATTGGAGAGTGATTGCTGAGCTTGGATTACTCTGGCCTGCTGTGTCTCCTGTTTCTGTGTCTGCAAACTGTGTGACTATTTCTGCCAACTTGTATGAAGTAATACAGGACTTTTCTATATCAAACCTGTGACTCCTGTGTTTTCATCGCACCCAAGCACAAGACGCTATATGAACTGTACTACATACATTACAAGATTCTGAAGCCAAAACGTTAGTGTCTGCTGGGTCTGGAAAGGCTGTGTCTGCTGTAACTGGGGATATCGGATGTCCGGTTGTACTTTCTGTGATGACAGTGGTTGTGACTTCTCACAACCATTCCAGGTGAGCAATTCCCTTAAGTTTTTTCTTTTTGCAGTGTTACCACAGGTAAACACTATTGTTTTTTTTTTTTTTTTTTCCTTTCTTTTCTCTTTTTTGTCTGCTGTAACTCTGGATATCAGATGTCTGGTTGAAACTTTCTGTGATGATAGTGGTTGTGACTTCTCACAACCATTCCAGGTGAGCAGTTCCCTTAATTTTTTTTTCTCTCTGCAGTGTTGCCACAGGTGAACACTATTGTTTTTTTTCTCTCCTCTTCTTCCAGTAATCCTGTCTTACAAGATCTGGAAAATGGAGGCCCGCATAAAGGAACTTTGCGGAGTGACTGATAATATCCTTGCAGATTTGCAGAATATAAAGACCCGTTTTACAAATCTACAGGACCTCAATAATCACAATTTGCAAGTGGTTGGACAGACTACCCAGGATTTGCGAGCCAGGATTGAGGTTCTAGAGGGGCGAGTCCAGGCTCCTGCCGTAGCCCCGAGTGCTGGGATTCCCAAGTTGCCCCCTTTTCGTTTTGGCGGTGAACGTGAGAAATTCAGGGGATTTATTAATCAATGCAATCTTTTTTTTTCTGCACATGCTTCACAATTTCCCACTGAACGATCTAAGGTGCTTACTATAATTATGTTGCTTACCAACAAGGCTTTAATGTGGGCAAACCCTCTGATTGAGACTGAGGATGATTGTTTGAATCACCTTGATGATTTTATTTCAGCCATGGGGCAGGTGTTTGATGACCCCAATCGAGGTGCAACAGCTGAAGCAGCCATGTTAGCTTTGCGCCAAGGTAAGCACTCGGTAGCTGAATATGCCTTGGATTTCAGGAGATGGGCCCTTGATACCACCTGGGACAGTTCCGCCAAAAAATCTATTTTTCGAAAGGGGTTATCTCCACTGATTAAGGATGAACTTGCTCGTGCCGACCCTCCCACTGCGTTAGGTGACTTTATTAACTACTGCATCCGTATTGATACTCGTCTGACTGAACGCAGGCAAGAGAGATGGTTCGAAAGCAATCGTACTAACCTTTTCCTACCTTCCTCTCCAGCTAAGGAACCTTTGAGTAGGATTACACGGGAACCTGAACCTGAACCCATGCAGGTAGACTCTTTACAACGACGGGTTAGTGATGCACGCAAGGAACATCGTTTTAAGGAGAATCTATGTTTCTATTGTGGTAAGTCAGGGCACTTCATTATAAACTGCCCCAGCCGTTCTCGTAAGACTACTGCAGCACTCATTCATTGTGAGTGTTGCGAGAGGGGATCTGTCAGGTCCGAGCCTCAGGCTCCAGAGAGATCTGCAGCAACAGATCTTGATTTCTCGGACTTAAACTCTGTTACCTCTGAGGACGTTGACTGTGTAAACGCTGCCATTTTTGAAGTTTCCTCAGCGGTGTCCCAGCTGAGTTGTAAGAAAAACAATTCTCATTGCTTTCTTTCCATCAAACTCTGGGTTGACTCAGCTTGGGTGTCTAGCTCTGCTATGATCGACTCAGGGGCAAGTGGAAATTTTATGGATGTCTCCTTTGCTCTGAAACAGGGAATACGTTCAGTGAAGAAGGCTACTCCAGTACAGATGGAAACTGTGGATGGCTCCCTGCTGACCTCTGGACCAGTGGATCAGGAAACAGAGCCTTTGAGGGTTCTTATGGGTAAAGATCATCAAGAGAAACTGTCCTTTATGCTTATCTCTTCTCCCCACTTTCCCATTATTCTAGGGCTACCATGGCTGCAGGCTCAGAATCCTACCATTAACTGGGAGACCAAGGAATTACACTTTCCAGAGAAACAGATGAGTCCAAAAGTTTCAGCTTGCTCTGTTCCTAAAGGAATCATGTCAGTCCCTGAACTACCAGCTGTATACCAGGACTATGTGGATTTATGTGACAAGAAGAACGCTGACCAGCTTCCTCCTCACCGTCCATATGATTGTCCAATTGAATTATTGCCTGGAGCAGAGATACCTTTTGGTAAGATCTACCCCCTGGCGGGGCCCGAGCTAAAGGCTTTAAAGGATTACATAGATGAAAATCTAGCCAAGGGCTTCATACGCCCCTCTTCATCTCCTGCAGGTGCACCCATCTTCTTTGTAAAGAAGAAAGATGGATCTCTGAGACCATGCGTAGACTATAGGGAACTCAATAAGGTTACTATTAGAAACCGTTATCCATTGCCTTTAATCCCTGAGTTATTGGAGAGAGTGCGACATGCCAAAATTTTTTCTAAACTAGATCTTCGTGGGGCCTATAACTTAGTCCGTATTAGACCTGGGGATGAATGGAAGACTGCATTCAGGTCACGCTATGGACACTTTGAATATCTAGTTATGCCTTTTGGTCTGAGTACCGCCCCAGCCACTTTCCAACACTTGGTGAATGACATCTTCAGGGATCTCCTAGATACATTCGTGGTAATTTATTTGGATGATATTCTAATTTTTTCTAACTCCACAGAGGAACATCATGGACATGTGAGAATGGTCTTGGAACGTCTAAGACAAAATCATCTTTACATCAAACTTGAAAAGTGTGAATTCCATAGGACCGAAATTCAATTTCTGGGGTATGTACTGTCTACACAAGGAATTAGTATGGATGGAAGCAAAACCCAAGCCATCAAGGATTGGCCAAGTCCTAGAAATGTGAAGGAGGTACAGCGCTTCATCGGGTTTGCCAACTTCTATAGACGTTTCATTAGAAATTTCTCTGAGGTAGTGTCACCTATCACTCAACTTACCCGGAAAGAGTCTAGGTTTTCCTGGACTCCCCAAGCCCAGGAAGCATTTTCCCGTCTAAAAGATAAATTTACCACTGCACCTATCCTAGTACATCCCAACCCCGAGCTTGCCTTCATAATAGAGGTGGATGCTTCAGACTGTGCCGTTGGAGCTATACTCTCTCAGAGAACAGGTGAGAAGAATGTCTTGCATCCCTGTGCCTTCTTTTCCCAGCAGTTGTCTTCGGCTGAGAGGAACTACGATGTGGGCAATAGAGAGTTGTTGGCCATTATTGCCGCCTTCAAAGAATGGAGACACCTTCTTCAGGGAGCTGCACAGCAAATAGTCGTCCTGACAGACCATCGTAACCTTGAGTTTATCAGGTCGGCTAAGTGCCTGACTCCTCGCCAGGCTCGCTGGAATCTTTTCTTAAACCAATTTAATTTTATCATCTCTTATAGACCAGGATCGCGCAATGGAAAGGCTGATGCACTCTCTAGGATTTACTCAGCAGAGACACGTCCAATTACTCCTCCTAAGACTATTCTTCCTGACTCTAGATTCCTAGGAGTAATTCATAATCAAGACCTACTTAAGGACATCAAGGAAGCATACCATGCGGATTCCTTTTTGGCACAACCCCAAGGGACGTAAGTCTTGTCTTTAAGAATGGTGTGTGGATTCAGGGACAACGTCTGTATATTCCTGAAACAGTCAGATTAAGAGTATTGCAACTCATTCACGATTCCAAGATAGCTGGGCATAGAGGAATTCTAAAGACACAGGAATTTCTTTCTCGTTTCTTTTGGTGGCCCACTTGCAGGAAGGATGTTTTGAATTATGTCACTTCATGTGAGGTCTGTGCAAGATGCAAAACACCTCGCTCCTCACCAACTGGTCTGTTACAGCCTCTTCCCACCCCGTCCCGCCCGTGGGGATCCATTTCTATGGACTTCATTGTGGAGTTACCAACCTCTCAGGGGAAGAACACCATTCTAGTGGTGGTTGACCGTCTAACAAAGGCAGCTCATTTTATCCCTTGTGTCGGCTTACCCACTGCAAAACAGACATCAGATTTGATGATTAAAGATGTGTTTCGCTTACATGGAGTACCGGATGAGGTTATTTCGGATCGAGGGGTGCAATTCACTTCTAGATTTTGGCAAAATTTCTGTGCAGCATTGGACATTAAAGTAAACCTTTCTTCTGCTTTTCATCCCCAGACTAACGGACAGACCGAACGAACCAATCAAACCCTGGAGCAGTAGCTCCGCTGCTTTATCTGCCACCTACAGGATGATTGGGTGGATCTACTTCCATTAGCTGAGTTCTCGTATAACAACTCTCAGAGTGCCTCCACTAAACAGTCTCCTTTTTACTCTAATCTAGGTTATCATCCTAACATTCTACCACGATTTCCCATAGAAACGCCTTTACCAGCAGTGGCTGAAAGAATCACATCTTTACAGAAGAATATGGATCTTCTAAAGGAAAATCTGGAATCAGCTCAAGAAAGGTACAAGAAAGCAGCAGATAAATTTCGTAAACCTGCACCAGCTTTCAAGGTAGGAGACTTGGTCTGGCTGTCAACCAGAAATCTTAAGTTAAGGATTCCATCGTCTAAGTTGGGACATAAGTACATTGGACCCTATAAAATCAGTAAAATTATAAGTGCCGTTGCTTGTCAACTGCCCAGAACTATGAGAATCCACCCTGTCTTTCATGTATCCCTACTAAAGGCTGCGACACCCAATACGTTTCCTGGACGTTCCTCTCCTTGCCCTGACCCAGTGCTAGTCGATGGTCAGGAAGAATTTGTGGTGGAAAGGATTTTAGATTCCAGGTTGTATAGAAATCAGTTACAATATCTGATTAAATGGCAGGGCTACCCAGTGGAGGACAACTCATGGGAACCGGTCAATAACGTTAATGCTCCTCGCTTGCTCCGTCAGTTTCATCAGAGGTACCCACACAAGCCTGGTCTGAGGTCATCCGGAGGTTGTCCTTAAGGGGGAGTAATGTAAGGTTCTATGTATATATTCCTGAAACTCAGTTTGTTCGTCAGCCATTTTACTTTCTGTCTTGCTGCAGCTATCTTGCCCTCAGTCAAAATGGAGTTTCCAGCTTGCATGTTCCCGCCCTGATTCTCTCCTTTGCTTCTTAAGCAGCCACAGCTGAGCAATCAGTGCTTCAGAATCTAGCCTGCAGTGAACCTGTGACTTGACTCCTGTAGGCCTTGGACCTTGTACTCCAGCTATTCCTACTGAGGAACTCTGAAGCACTTGTGGACTCTGAACCCTGCTCTTTGAAAGACCCACGTTTGCATGGACTTACGGTAACAGAGAAGAAGATCCTGAATCTGTATTGGAGAGTGATTGCTGAGCTTGGATTACTCTGGCCTGCTGTGTCTCCTGTTTCTGTGTCTGCAAACTGTGTGACTATTTCTGCCAACTTGTATGAAGTAATACAGGACTTTTCTATATCAAACCTGTGACTCCTGTGTTTTCATCGCACCCAAGCACAAGACGCTATATGAACTGTACTACATACATTACACCATACATGCTGACCGTAAGGCCAGTCCTTATCGCTTGGAGTGTCCACAATCCCACATTCCTGAAGACAAAAGATGTGAGCATTCATCTGTTTAATATAATCTAGGACGATTGCCCTCCTGGATTTAGATCTAATTTGCCTGACATTCAGGGACGCAATGCCCAACCAGCTTGGGGAGCCATAACATGATGGTGTTATTTACATGACGACAAACAGGCCACTTCTTCTTCAGCCGTTTTCGTCTTCCATCTGGAACTACAACTCCCCGAATCTGTTTACGTCTGCGGGAATGCCTAAAAAAACATTGGTGTCTGGAGAGAAGACATTCTGAGGGTAACTACGTTCACTCACCGGACTTAACCAAACTTCACCGGCGTCTGCCCAATCCGTTCTGGGCTTCTTATGGGAAGTTGCAGGCTCCTCCTCCTCCTCAGAGGGCCTTGCAAGAGTGAAGTCACCTTGATCTCCACAACTGGTCAACTCCTCCTCAGTAGCTAACCAAGATATACTGGGGGTATTACCAAGAGAACCCTCCAACTCCCCCTCCCCACAGACATCAGACTGATGAGGGAGCTCACATTCAACCTCAGCAAGTTCCAAACCTGCCACCTCTGGGCTGGGAGACTCTGTTTGGGGCAGGGCCTCCTCATGTGCATCCATGATTTCAGGTTTGTCAATAAGATCTGGGTGTGTAACCTGTGGAATGTCAACAACAGCAGCAGGGGGCGCAGCTGCCCCACCTGTGACCTCAGCGTAAGACCTAGGACTGATCCTGGCCTTACAATCCCGATACTTATGGCCCTCCTCACCACAAGCATTACACATAACAGGATTTGTGCAGTCTTTTGCCATATGGCCGGAACCATTGCAATTCCTACAAGTTGGCATGTCCTTGCAACTATCCTGGGTATGCCCGAAATTTTTACACCTCCTGCAATACATCGGGGCATCTGGAAAAAACAAAAAAACACTATTTTTCCCAATTGAAAAATTAAGAGGGGGGTAATGGATGCCTCCCGGGCCTTGGGGATCCATCCCAAATCTCACAAAAAATTTGTACTTCCCGGTTCAGAGCCCTTCTCCATTCAGGACCCTGTGGGAGTACTGAACATAAATGCAATGTCTTTTCAAAAATAAAGTAATGTCCTCCAGGGAAACAAAAGGGTTGTGCATGAAAACCACAAGTGGCATATCCCCCTTAGAGTACAGCACAGTAAAGGTAAGTCCTTCCAGCAAAGGATTTGCAACTCCATTTTTCAGGGCAGTAAACAAATTCTGGCATGCCGCCATAGAAGATAGCACCAGCACATACCTGCCTTCCCTCCTGAACTCCTGCAGGCATATTATATCGGACTTCCGAATCTTCAAGATGTCATAAAACACCATGTTGACCAAATATCCGAGGGAAAAATGCAACTTCTTATCTTCAGCGATTTCAATCCGGAATCCATTTTTGACCCGGCTATCACCGGTCCCAGAGAATTGAAGTCGGACTCCCATCGTCCACAACTCCAAGGATCTTCTCCCTGAATCCTCCTGGCTATCTCCCAAAAGCAGCAACCGGCTTAAGCCACCGAAGTGGTGATGCCGGAAGGCCAAGAGACAGCACTCAAGGTATCCAGGACACTTTGCACCTCGTCAGTGCAAAGCGGAGATCTGGTTTGGCTGTGTGAGAGGCGTCAGACCATTGTCCAAGAAGTATCGTCACTCCTTGCGGAGATCAACATGCTAAGCATGCCAAGATGAGGAGACTTAAAGCCGCAATGCTCCTCTGGGAAATATACTAATTATGCAAATTGTCTCTTCAGAGAGGAAGAGAGCTAGATCTCGGCATGCTTAGCATGTTGATCTCCGCAAAGAGTGATGATACTTCTTGGACAATGGTCTGATGCCTCTCACACAGCCAAACCAGATCTCCGCTTTGCACTGATGAGGTGAAAAGTGTCCTGGATACCTTGAGTGCTGTCTCTTGGCCTTCCGGCATCGCCACTTCGGTGGCTTAAGCCGGTTGCTGCTTTTGGGAGATAGATAAAATGTTGTTTTCCAAAAATATGTTGTGTATGAATTTTGAACAAAATGCTGTACCTTTTTCGGATCATGAGTGTTTGAGAGGTGTGTTTAGTGCGATTGATGACCGTGTGTATGGTGGTGGGGTTTGGAAGATGAACGTTAGGTTGTTAGAAGATGAGGATGTGATGAATGAATTAAAAATAAAGTATAAAGAGTGGAGAGTATGTAAGAGGAATTTTGCGTGTGTGCTGGAATGGTGGGACTGGGTTAACGTGTGTTGCAAAAAATTCTTCAAAAAATGGGGCTATAAAAAAGCTGCTATTTATCGGAACAGATTTAATGTCCTGGATAGGAACGGTTTGCTTGTGTCAGGTGAGAATGTGATAAAGGAGGTGAATAGGTTCTACAGCAAGTTATATGATAAAAAATGGATTGACTCTGGTCTTGTTTCAGAAGTGCTGAATGGGTTAGAAAACAAGTTGGGTAGTGAAGAATGTGATATTTTGAATGAGGACGTGATTATGGATGAAGTAGAAAACGTGATGAAGAGTGCTAAAAAGAATAAGACACCAGGGAAAGACGGATTGCCGGTATAATTCTATGTGAAAGCATGGGAGTTTCTGGGTGCTGATTTGACTGAGATATGTAAGTATATGTGGGAGAGTGATAAGTTGTGTGAATCAATGAAGGAGGGGGTGGTTGTGCTTGTGTATAAGAAAGGTGAGAGAAAGTGTTTAGAGAATTGGAGACCTATAACGCTGCTGAATGCAGATTACAAAATCTATAGCAAATTGTTGGCGAATCGTATGCATGAGGTGATTGGTAATGTTGTGGATGAGGATCAGGTGTGTGCTGTGCCTGGGAGGAGTATGAGTGATAACTTATTGTTATTAAGGGATTTGATTGGGGACTGCAAGGGAAGGAAACGGAAGTGTATGGTTCTGACAATTGATTTTAAGAAAGCGTTTGATAGGGTCTCGCATGTGTTTTTGTTTAAAGTTCTGGAGAGAATGGGATTTCCTAAAAAGTTTGTGAATGGGATAATGACTTTGTATGAATGTGTGTCAAGTGAGTTTCTTGTTAATGGGTGGTTGAGTGAGAAAGTGAATATTATGTCTGGTGTAAGGCAGGGGTGTCCCATGTCCCCTGTCTTATTTGTATGTGTGATTGAACCTTTGTTGTGCTTGGTGAGACGTGATAAAGTGGTGCGAGGTTTGTTGGTACCTGAGAGTGGTGGAAAGCATATGAAAGTTCTTGGATATATGGATGATGTGGTGGTTGTGAGTGAAAGTGTTGCGTCTATGAGTAGGGTTAAGTTGCTTTTGGAGTTTTTCTGTGGTGCGTCTGGCTTTAGAGTGAATTGGAATAAATGTAGCTTTAAATGTTTTGGGGATGATAGAGTTAAAATGGAGGGGGTTAAGTGTGAGGAGGGTGCTCTCAAAGTGCTGGGAGTATTATTTAATAAGGATTTGGAAGGTAAGGAGAGCTGGGAGGAGTGTGGATTGCACATAGAGCGTAAGTTAAATTTTTGGCGACTGAGAGACTTGACCTTGAGTGGTAAGATTTTGGTCATAAAAGCGGTGATTCTTCCGATTTTGCTTTTTATTGCAACAGTTTTTCCACCGTCTTATAGGAAAATAAAAAGAGTGAAAAAGTTTTTACTTTTTTCTGGAGAAACTTAAGAGAGAAAGTCTTTTTAAGGCTTATCACCATGGTGGCATGGCCTTTCCAAACATTGAGATTTTTCTGGGGCTTCAGTATATCAAAACGGTAGTTATTTTGTTGAATAAAGGAAATAAAGGAGCGTATATGGCAAGATATTCTGCTGGTTGGATGTTGTATGGCTTGTGTTGGAGAAAGAGGGATGCTAGAGTGCTGCTGCTTTCTAGTGTCCGGTCTGGTATGAGGTGATTGAAAAGTTTGTGAGGAAGCATGATTTACTGAATGTGCCGATGAATGATTCTAGAATGGCTAAGAAGGTGATGAAAATAATACATAAGAATGATGTGGAGAGTAATATTGTGGGTTTGAGAGGGAATGAAGTCTCGGTTGCATGGAAGAGTTTGGGAACGCATGGGATGTCTAATAGACAAAGGGATATTGTATGGATGTCCTGGCACAATATTTTGCCTGTGCGACAGGTTCAGAAGAGACGAGGTCTGACCAGAACGGATGTGTGCCCGAGAGAAGGATGTGGAGGATGTGAGACTGTGTGGCATACTATGTGGGACTGTGATTACGCATACAATGTGTGGAAGTGTGTAGGTGGGTTGTGTAAGGAGTTAGCAGGTGTGAGTTTTATTGACTGGCATGTTGCAATGTTTGGAATTGGTGCATGTGGTCGTGTGAAAAACAGAATCCTATGGTTAACCCTTAATGACCAAGCCATTTTGTAGGTTAAAGACCAGACCAATTTTTACAATTCTGACCACTGTCTCTTTATGAGGTTATAACTCTGGAACGCTTCTACGGATCTTGGCGATTCTGAGATTGTTTTCTCGTGACATATTGTACTTCATGATAGTGGTAAAATTTCTTCAATATTACTTGCGTTTTTTTATGAAAAAAATGGAAATATGGCAAAAATTTTGAAAATTTTGCAATTTTCAAACTTTTAATTTTTATGCCATTAAATCAGAGAGATATGTCACAAAAATTAGTTAATAAATAACATTTCCCACATGTCTACTTTACATGAGCACAATTTTGGAACCAACATTTTTTTTTTACGAAGTTATAAGTGTTAAAATTTGACCAGCAATTTCTCATTTTTCCAACAAAATTTACAAAACCATTTTTTTAGGGACCACCTCACATTTGAAATGAATTTGAGGGGTCAATATGACAGAAAATACCCAAAAGTGACACCATTCTAAAAACTGCACCCCTCAATGTGTTCAAAGCCACATTCAAGAAGTTTATTAACCCTTTAGGTACTTCACAAGAATTGAAGCAATGTGGAAGGAAAAAATGAACATTTAACTTTTTTTCCCAAAATTTTTCTTTCGACACAATTTTTTTAAATTTTGTCAAGGGTATCAGGAGAAAATGAACCACAATATTTGTTGTACAATTTCTCCAGAGTACACCGATATACCATGTGTGGGGGTAAACCACTATTTGGGCGCATGGCAGAGCTCGGAATGGAAGCAGCGCCATTTGACTTTTTTGGCTGGAATTGAGATTGGACGCCATGTCGCATTTGGAGAGTCCCTGTGTGCCTAAACAGTGGAAACCCCCCACAAGTGACCCCATTTTGGAAACTGGACCCCTCAAGGAACTCATCTAAATGTGTTGTGAGAGCTTTTAACCCCAAGGGCTTCACAGAAGGTTATAACGTAGAGCCGTAAAATTAAAAAATCATATTTTTTCCACAAAAATGATCTTTTCATCCCAATTATTATTTTACAAAGGATAAAAGGACCCCAAAAGTTATTGGGCAATTAGTTCTGAGTACGCTGATACCCAATATGTGGGGGTAAACCACTATTTGGGCGCATGGCAGAGCTCGGAAGGGAAGCAGCGCCATTTGACTTTTTTGGCTGGAATTGAGATTGGACGCCATGTCGCATTTGGAGAGTCCCTGTGTGCCTAAACAGTGGAAACCCCCACAAGTGACCCAATTTTGGAAACTAGACCCCCAAGGAACTTATCTAAATGTGTTGTGAGAGCTTTTAACCCCAAGCGCTTCACAGAAGGTTATAACGTAGAGCCGTAAATTAAAAAATCATATTTTTTCCACAAAATGATCTTTTCATCCCAATTTTTATTTTCCAAAGGATAAAAGGACCCCAAAATTTATTGTGCAATTAGTCCTGAGTACGCTGATACCCCATAGGTGGGGATAAACCACTATTTGGGCGCATGGCAGAGCTCGGAAGGGAAGCAGCGCCATTTGACTTTTTTGGCTGTAATTGAGATTGGCCGCCATGTCGCATTTGGAGAGCCCTGCTGTGCCTAAACAGTGGAAACCCCCCACAAGTGACCCCATTTTGGAAACTAGACCCCCCAAGGAACTTATCTAGATGTGTGGTGAGAGCTTTGAACCCCCAAGGGCTTCACAGAAGGTTATAACGTAGAGCAGTAAAATTAAAAAATCATATCTTTTCCACAAAAATGATCTTTCCACCCCCAATTGTTATTTTCCAAAGGGTAACAGGACCCCAAAAGTTATTGTGCAATTTGTCCTGAGTACGCTGATACCCCATATGTGGGGGGAAACCACTATTTTGACGCATGGCAGAGCTCGAAAGGGAAGTAGCGCCTTTTTCAAATGCAGACTTTGATGGAATGGTCTGTGGGTGTCATGTCACGTTTTGGATAGCCCTGATGTGCCTAAACAGTAGAAACCCCCACAAGTGACTCCATTTTGGAAACTAGACCCCCCAAGGAACTTTTCTAGATGTGTGGTGAGCACTTTGAACCCCCAAGTGCTTCACAGAAGTTTATAACGTAGAGCCGTGAAAATAAAAAAATCATTTTTTTCCACAAAAATAATCTTTTTGCCCCAAATTTTTATTTTTTATAATGGTAACAGGAGAAATAGGACCCCAAAAGCTATTGTGAAATTTGTCCTGAGTACGCTGATATCCCATATGTGGGGGGGAACCACTATTTTGACGCATGGCAGAGCTCGAAAGGGAAGTAGCGCCTTTTTCAAATGCAGACTTTGATGGAATGGTCTGTGGGTGTCATGTCACGTTTGGATAGCCCCTGATGTGCCTAAACAGTAGAAACCCCCCACAAGTGACTCCATTTTGGAAACTAGACCCCCAAGGAACTTTTCTAGATGTGTGGTGAGCACTTTGAACCCCCAAGTGCTTCACAGAAGTTTATAACGTAGAGCCGTGAAAATAAAAAAATCATATTTTTTTCCACAAAAATAATCTTTTTGCCCCAAATTTTTATTTTTATAATGGTAACAGGAGAAATAGGACCCCAAAAGCTATTGTGCAATTTGTCCTGAGTACGCTGATATCCCATATGTGGGGGGGAACCACTATTTTGACGTATGGCAGAGATCGGAAGGGAAGGAGCACCGTTTTTAAATGCAGACTTTGATGGAATGGTCTGCGGGTGTCATGTCGCGCTTGGAGAGCCCCTGATGTGCCTAAACAGTAGAAACCCCCACAAAATGACCCCATTTTGCAAACTAGACCCCCCAAGGAACTTATCTAGATGTGTGGTCAGCACTTTGAACCCCAAGGGCTTCACAGAAGTTTATAAACGTAGAGCCGTGAAAATAAAAAAAATCATATTTTTTTCCACAAAAATGACATTTTTGCCCCCAAATTTTTATTTTTATAAGGGTAATAGGAGAAATAGGACCCCAAAAGCTATTGTGCATTTTGTCCTGAGTACGCTGATACCCCATATGCGGGGGGGAACCACTGTGATCGCCTTACTGCGATCTTTGGGAGGCACAATGAACAAATCTACAAAAGGTGAAGAATTGGTTTTCTTTTTTACGCCGTTCCTCGTGCGGTATTAGTGATTAGGCAACTTTATTCCTCGGATCGGTGCGATTACAGCGATACCAGATTTACACCTTTTTTCATGTTTAGCTTCTGTCACACACTAAAAGATGCTTTTTTTGGAATAATTTTTTGTAAGAATTTTTTGCATCGCCGTATTTTGAGAGCTATAATTTTTCCATATTTCGGCCGACAGAGTTATCTGTGGGCTTATTTTTTGCGGGACAAGCTGACGTTTTTATTGGTACCATATTCGGGCACATAACGTTTTTTGATCGCTTCCTATTCCGATTTTTGTGGAAGCAGAATGAACAAAAACCAGCAATTCAGGAATTGTTTTTTTTTTAATTTTTTTTCCCCCGTTCCGCGTGTGGTAAAATTGATAAAGCAGCTTTATTCTTCGGGTCACTACGGTTACGGCGATTCCTCATTTATATATTTTTTTTATGTTTTGGCGTTTTTTACACAATAAAGAATTTTATAGAAAAAATAATTATTTTTGCATCAGTTTATTCCGCGAGCTATAAATTTTTTATTTTTTCGCTGATGATGCTGTATAGCGGCTTGTTTTTTGCGGGACAAGATGACGTTTTCAGCGGTACCATGATTATTTATATCTGACTTTTTGATCGCGTGTTATTGCACTTTTTCCAAGCGGTATAATGATACCGCTTGGAAAAAGTATAATTTACTACTTTTTTGTGTTTTTTTTTTTACGGCTTTCACTGAAGGGGTTAACTAGGGTTATGCTTTTATAGATGGGATTTTTACGGACATGGCGATACCTAACATGTGTATTTTTTTTGTTTTTTATTTTTTTTATTACATAAAAATGTGTATTTTTTAGGGGATTTTTTTAAAATGATTTTTTAATATTTTTTTTACAATTTTTTTTAAAAAATGATTTTTTTCAACTTATCCCTTTATGGGACTTTCACTTTTTTTACTTTTGATTGCAGTTACAATGCATTGCAATGCTCTGGCATTGCAATGCATTGCAACTATAGTGGAAGCTGCTGTGACATGATCACAGCAGCTTCCCGTAGCTAAATGACCCGGAGGTTGTCATGACAACCCCCGGGTCATCAAGGCAGAGATCGGGCCCTGCGATTACATCGCTGGGACGCTGATCTGAGGCAGAGGGAGCTCCCGACCCTCTGCCTCCCCCCCTGAGCTCTGCGATCGCGCTCGATCGCAGCAGTCAGGGGATTAACAGCCAGGGGCGGTGGGGGCTCCGCTCCTGGCTGTCAGTGCAGGAAGCCTGGCCACTGCAGCGCCGGCTCCTGCACTGATCGCGCTGGGGAAGCTGAAATTTCAGCTTCTCCTGCGCGATCGCTGCTGTGTTTGGTCAGTCAGATTGACTGACCAATCACAGCGCTGTGAGTGCGGGGACCGACGGCAAAGGTCCCGCACCGCTTGCCGTGCCTGTCAGCTGTCTGAGACAGCTGTCGGCACTGATCTACCACTGCGTGTTTACACGCAGTGGTAAATCAAAGGCATGACGTGCAGAGTCCGTCCTGGTGACGGAACTGGCACCTTGCCATGACGGACTCTGCACGTCAGTGGACATTAAGGGGTTAATTATGACTTGTGTGATGCAGAGTTTGTGGGATGTGAGGAATTTAGGAATTTTCAAAGAGAAACATTTATCTGTGAATAAGTGTGTCGGGCTGATCCTTTCTAGATTATACCTAATTTATAAATTAGACAGTGAAGGCGGTGGTGGTTCTGATGCAGAGGGCGTTTGAAATTTAAAAAATGGCAGCACCTGATCATATATCAGTGAATTTTAGTGATGTTTATTGATATTTATGAATGTCTTTTGTGTATACCTTTGTTATGCTAAAATAAATATGAGCATGATGATGAGAGTTGAAACAACGACGTTTAAGTTGATGAGCTTATATTGAGTTGTTTATAACTAATCTGAATGGTTTAAAAAAAAAAAAAAAAAAAGAAACACAGTGTCTGCAAATTGAGATTCTGGTTTGGCTATTATCCTAGGTCATGTGATAAGGCTCGTTAAAGGGTCAACATAGACTTGTAGGATTGCTACCTTCCAATAGGTGGCACTAAAGTTCTAGCTCTCTTCCTCTCTGAAGAGACAATTTGCATAATTAGCTTATTACAGAACGCAGTGGTCCTGTGGTTAGAGATCATAGTGACGTCATCACTCCTGGTGCCAGCGCACACCACAGAGCGAATGGCGCAGGATCCTGATGAGTGACAGCAGGTATCAATCATTTAATTATTTCTAGTGAATCCAAGCCACCATGTAATATTATACTTAGCACAGACAACTTGTACTATCTATCATCGTATGTGTTTCTGATGGCGCTCTGCTCAGGTCACCTTGACTGATGCAGCTTATTACAGAACGCAGTGGTCTTGTGGTCAGAGATGAGAGCGACATCATCACTAAGTGACATCATCACTAGAGATGAGCGAATTTGTTCGAATTTGGTTCCGAATACTATCGGAATCGAATACTGTTTTTACAATATTTGCCGAACACAGCCAAATGTCATTTGAGTCAATGGGAGTAGAAATTACCGAATATGTTCGGAACCGAACATAAGACATACATTCGGCCCGAATAGTGTTAGAATATGTCAAAATCAGGTTCGGGGCCAAAATCAGAACAAATTCGCTCATCTATAGTCATCACTCCCGGTGCCAATGCACACCACAGAGCGGCCTGTGCAGAATCCTGATGAGTGACAGCAGGTATCAATCTTGTTTTTTATATCATTTTGTGTTTGTTTGTTTTTTTCAATTTTGTTATGTTTATTACATTGGAGGTTTGTGTTGGTGTGCAGTGTGTGACTGGTGTGGAGGCGTAGTGGAAAAAACTCACCAGTGATGTAGCATTGTCTACATGGGAAAACATGTCCTGGGTGACAGCACAACTACTGTACTGTGTCCTGACAGCATCAGGACTACATCAGCGGACAGGTGTCACATAGTAAGGTCCTGACGCTGAACAGCAGCCATCAGGGCACAGTATAAATGATAACCCTGAAGCATGTAGGAGTGAGAATGGATGGCCATAGCAAAAGAACAGGAGAACATGCAGAGCGCAGGTCAGGTCAGTATGAAAACGCCAATATCAAAAGAAAACTTGGCACTTAACTTTTGATGATTATGAAAATTTTAATGCAGTCCAAAATCAACAACGTTTCGGTCCCAGAGTGGACCTTCATCAAGTACTGCAACCAATGTGTATCAAATACAATAAGTAAACAACATATCTCAAACACATGACACTATGAACATGAGACTAAAAATGAGACAAATAAACATAAATATCAAAACTGAAAAACAATTGATAGCCAATCTGGCATCATGTACGTGCTTAAAGTGCAAAAGAGGAGTTGGGAAGGAAAAGAAAGGTATGAAAACGCCTAACTGCTTCTGCCTCCAAGAACGCCACCGACATTACAATAAAAAACACAAGGCAGCGCAGCGCCGGGAAAGGCTCGCATTGCAGACCAGATAAGATGCACTTATATCTGCCTCTTCTGCAAAGCGAAGAACTGCCTTGTGATCCATTGTGGAACCAGCAGGGAGCCCTTCTGTGCCTGGGGGCCCTAGGCAGCTGCCTGGTCTTCCTGTCCATAACGCTGGCCCTGGATATAGATATCTCTGGTGGTGGTCATCTGTACAGACCTGGACCATAGTGAAGGAACCACTGCAAACAATAGCTCTCACTCTGGTGGATCAGGCCTGTCCAAACATTACACAGCCATTCATTTGATGTAATTCTACATCTTCTCTCCATAGTTTTATCATGTTATTTACTATCAAACTATGAATATGTGGAGAGAGACACCATTGTATCCAAGGAAAATCTCAGGCCAAAGTGAGATTTGGACTAAAAATGTCTATATATGTAGTAATTGAATATTTGCATGCCTAATATGATGGAGCTTCATTGAGTACCAAATTTCTAGCAACAACAAAGAAGAATCTAGAGGTGATCAAATTTTCCCAAGATTCAAACTTGCCAAAGTGCACAGATTGTATAGGGAAATTAGATTTACAGCAAAGTTACTCTTTGCAAATTGAATGTCTGTGCAGACCCCAAAGCATAATAACCAATGGGAGTAAATAAAAAAATAATTATTCACCAGTCGCACTGTCTCCAGAGCCTGCAGTTTGGTCCTCAGCTCCTCTTCTTTTCCTTATCCTCTTTGGTCTCTTAAGTTCTGGCTGTGGCTCCATTTCAACTATGCATCTGAATGAAAACACTGCATGTTGAGACATGCAATGGGATAAGGAGAAAAGAAGAAAGCCCCAAAAAAGAGTCTATGGGGACAGCTGGACAGATGAGCAAAGAGGTGTGTACTATTTTTTTCATGGTTTCGCCTTGCCGTCTGCTGTTCAGCAAAATGGCAGCCGAAGCTTGGTGCCATTTTTCTGAATTCGTGGAGAGTGAATTGAAAAACTCTATGTTCTAAGGAATGCAAATTTTTGTAAATGAGAATTAAATTAGACATGAATAAATTTGCTCATCTCCAACCACAACCATTGTTTTATGTCTATATGGACAGAACCAAAACAAACAGCCCATCATCCTTATCCAGTCTCAACGCAAAATCTGGAACACATGATAGCGCTTTCATGTCTCCTCCGGCTCCAGGACCCAATTGCGACTGCTGTCTCTTCACTCTGTAGAACTTTGTTCTGGGCCCAAGATCCAAATATGATTATATTACATATGAAGTAAAATATATTGACACATTACAGCATTACGTAAACACTTTTAGGGTAGCATCACATTCATAACCAAGAACTTGCACATTAGCGCACCATTTGCATGGCTAGCAGTTTAGTGAACCATCCCACCTAGCTATTTTGCATCCAACTCCACCCGTCCTCCTTGATTGACAACTGTGGTGTGAAGGTGCGCTGTACTGGTCTAACACGCCTAAGATGTTCTTACCGCCTGCACTTGGTTTGAACAGTCAACTTTTGCTTACAGACCCCCTTTATGTTCTTCATGGTCAAGTTGCACTCAAGAAAAATGATTGATACCTTTGGGTTTTTTTTTCAAAGGAAGAGAAGAATGACAATACAGTTTTTACCCTACCGAATCTTGTACCAACTATATATGACATGTTTCTTGCTGGTGCTGAGACTACTTCAATTACAATAAGCTTCGGTTTCTTAATACTTGCAAAGTATCCTGACATACAAGGTAAGTAGTCAGGTGTATGCTCTCTGGCACCTCCACATATTTCCTTTAAATATTTGAGATGGCCTTTCAGAAATAGTTTTATGGCAACCAAATGTGCCCCTAGAAATCACCTCGCAGTGGTGTCATTCACATGGCTGCAATATGTTTTCCGGTCATGGCATATTACTTTCAAGACATTAATAGATTTTTGCAAAACAGGAATGTAAAATGCAAAATGAAAAATTCATATCTATAATTCAGAGATGATGTATTGGCCACTCACCATTCCCCCTCAAAGAGGTGAGTGCCTGAACTGAAAGTTAGACTCTCATTGATCTAATATTGAGTACTTACACACATGGTCAAAATTGTTGGTACCTCTCATTTAATGACAGAAAAACCCACAATGGTCACAGAAATAACTTGAATCTGACAAAAGTAATAATAAATAAAAAATCTATGATAATGAACAAATGAAAGTCAGACATTGCTTTTCAACCATGCTTCCACAGAAATTTAAAAAAATAAAACTCATGAACTTGGCCTGGACAGAAATGATTGCATCTTTAACATAATATTTTGTTGTGCAACCTTTTGAGGCAATAACTGCAATCATACGATTCCTGTAACTGTCAAAGAGCCTTCTGCACCTCTCGACAGGTATTTTGGCCCACTCCTCAAGAGCAAACTGCTCCAGTGGTCTCGTGTTTCAGTTTTGCCTTTTCCAGACGGCATGTTTCAGCTCTTTCCAAAGATGCTCAATAGGATTTAGATCAGGGCTCATAGAAGGCCACTTCAGAATAGTCCAATGTTTTCCTCTTAGTCATTCTTGGGTGTTTTTAGCTGTGTGTTTTGGGTCATTATCCTGTTGCAAGACCCATGACCTGTGACTGAGACCAAGCTTTCTGACACCCTGTGCCAGATGCAGCAAAGCAGCCCCAGAACATAACAGAGCCTCCTCCATATTTCACAGTAAGGACAGTGTTATTTTCTTGATATGCTTCATTTTTCAGTCTGTGAACATAGAGCTGATGTGCCTTGCCAAAAGTTCCATTTCTGTCTCATCTTGTAAAGGTTGGCCAGGGCCGTAGTCATGGCAGAGGACACCGGGGCACCTGAGCCCTGGCCTCCCTTCACAGACACAACACACTTTCCTGCAATTTACTTGCTTCTCCATTCCTGGCGCTAATGAGGTCCACCCTCCTTTTCGTGGGGTCACCTTTGGCTTGATGTGAATGATCAGGGACACAGTTGAAGTATAATTCAAAATGCAAAACTTACATTCAGAACTTCGCAGTACATCTAGGTCCAGTACAGCATTTGCAGCAGTATTCACATCACACAACACTTCTTCCTTCCCTACTTGCTATGTTACATGGCTCGAGATCGGGTCGTACCATCCTGTACATTTCCTCGGTATCCTCCCTGTGCAGCCTGGCTTCCTTTGAGAGTTCCCCTGGCTGTTTCGCCACGGCCTTGAGGGTGTCTGCCCATGCTAGGAACTGCCACATGATGAGTGAACCGTCCATCTGTCCTGCCGTGTACTCCTGTGTAGTTTTTCTCTTTAGAAAACATCTGTCCTTCAGCTGTAACTTTACTGCTTCTTTCTGTAGCTGTACGCTGCTGTTCCCCACCTCCTGGATGACTGGGCCCTCACTTATAAGTAACGTTGCGGGGTATCTAACTTACCCGGGCCAGAGGCCATCCGAGCTCCATGGGCATCTTCACTGAACTAAACCAGGAAGCTCCATTCCTTTACACTAAGTGACCCCTCCTATATTAACTATCTACATTCCCACTAAAGTCTCTATTGTACTATATACACTTCAGGGCCCCATCTAGTGGTCCCTAAACATTACTACACTAATAGTATATATATATATATATATATATATACATATTAAATGCCGCATTATAACAAAAGCACATAGCAACGAAATATACATAAGATACATTAGCAGCATAGGGAGTTTACAGGGTAAAGCCTCCAACCCCTTACAATCTGTCCATGGGACATTCTCCCAGAAGCTTTGTGACTTGTCAACATGTAATTTGGTACATTTCAGTCTGGCCTTTTTATGATTTTTTTCCAACAATGGTGACATAATAACATAGTTAGCAAGGCCGAAAAAAGACATTTGTCCATCCAGTTCAGCCTATATTCCATCAGAATAAATCCCCAGATCTACGTCCTTCTAAAAAACCTAATCACTGTAAGATACAATATTGTTACGCTCCAGGAAGACATCCAGGCCTCTCTTGAACCCCTCGACTGAGTCCGCCATCACCACCTCCTCAGGCACGGAATTCCAGATTCTCACTGCCCTAACAGTAAAGAATCCTCCTCTATGTTGGTGAAAAAACCTTCTCTCCTCCAGATGCAGAGAATGCCCCCTTGTGACAGTCACATTCTGTTAGGGTCTGCGGAACGCACCTAATAGATATCGTAGAGAGGTGCGTTCGCAGCCCGGGGTCCACCGTGCAGGCGAAGCCCGCTGCTAGTAAGATGGCGAAAGTAGTGAACTCTGTTATTCCGCAGAGTCGCTAAAATAAACACCGTAGCGCGCTGTGGCAGTTAGTGCAAACTCTGTTAATCCCCAGAGCCGCTAACGGGAATGCCACAGCGCTATATGGCGATAAGTGCGAACTCACTTAACTTCAGTGAGCCGCAAAGTAAAACGCTAGGGCGCTGAACCAGCGTTATAAAGCGTACCCTGTTGCGTCACAGAGCCGCAGAGAAAAAGACTGTGTCCTGTTAGACTCACAGGGATACACAGATAACTGCTGCTCCCTTGGCAGATCTGTCCCCTGTTCCTTCTTAGATCATCATCGTCTTGTTCTTCTGTGTGAGTGAATGTCTCTGCCATGGGCTCTCAGTTCTTAAACATGCTGGGTTCCTCCCCCCGGTGTCAGAGAGTGGGCTAACAATCTCCACCCTTCAGCTCCCTGCAGAATTTATTCCCAATATCTAAGAAAGGGGTAACTTTCTCCAGGTTGATCAGATCAGGACACGAGAGGTACCAGTGAATGCGGTTTGTTTTGCCAGTCGTGTGGAGAGCAAACGTGGCCCCATTGGGATGCTGTTGAGGGCCAATCTCTATATCTCAGGTCCCCAAGCCCTCACCGACTCCGGAGTCGCACTGTCAGATGCGCGATTTCCGCAGGCTCACGCGGATATTTTTTATGAGTCTGTACCTCGATGTTAGAACCCTCTTGTTAGGTTTTGTTTCAGCTTGCTGGTCACATGACCTTTTTTCCCTATTTAGTCTGGCTCCGCCCTTCTGGCTTTGCTGGACTTCATTGTATTACCTACTCTTAAGCTAGCCGGGTGCTTAGGTGCCTTACTCAGTCAGTTTTGCTTGATCTTTGGATCTCTAAGTAATTTGTTTTCTGTTTTATTTTTCCCTGCTACAATTTTTGTTAGGAGGTGTCCACCTTTTCTCCCAGTCCCTAGATCTTGTAGGGATTCCTCCCTCGCAACTATAGGTCTTCGTTCAGACTAGCTGAGGACTTTAGCAGGTCTGGTCGCAGGATCAGGTTCCCCGTTACATCGTAGGGATTCAGCTTAGTTCTATTGTAGGGACAGAATTCCCATCTTTCCTTAGTGCTTGTAGCAGATCATAACACTCGAAAGGTGTGCTCATAATCCATGATCCTAGGATGGAGTCGGAGTGGCTGGGAGACAATGGATGTGTATTTCTGTGTCTAGCTGACAGGTATATCTAATTGAAGCCCCCAGGCACCTCCAGGCCCCATGCTGTCGTGGTTCCTTATTCAAGCTTTGAAGTCCTGTTTTGGCCTTATCTCCTTAGGATACTAAAAGACCTTGCTATTCAGCACTAAATCCTGTTTTCTTCAATATGCGTACAGGGATGGGGGTAGGAGCAGGTAACTGCCTGTGACTCTGTGAACTCAGACAAAATGGCACAAAATGACAGGCCAAACTCAGACATGAGGCGAGCATTATGCCCCATATCCAAGATGGCGGCTGTTCCTTCATCACACCTCCCTGCTTTAGAGGGCACTAGGGGGTATCACATTCCTGTGTTCCCCCATGCACCCTTCCGCACCCTCTCCTTGCCGGGACAACCCATCAGCGTTACCATGGTCCCTGCCTCTTTTGTGGCGAATGGTGAAGTGATACTGCTGGAGAGTGAGGCTCCAGCGTAGCAACCTCCCATTCGTCCCTGAGACCGTGTGTAACCAGCTGAGGGGATTGTGGTCTGTTTCCATGGTGAATTGGCATCCGTACAAGTATGGCTGCAGACGCTGCAGGGCCCACACAATTGCCAGACATTCCTTCTCCATCGTGGAATAGGCCACTTCCCTCGGCAGGAGCTTCCGGCTCAGGTACAAAATGGGGTAATCATGGCCCATAGTATCAACCTGGCTGAGCACAGCACCGAGGCCAAAGTCGCTGGCGTCGGTCTGCACTACGAACGGCCATGTGAAGTCGGCTGCCTGTAGTATAGGAGAGCTAGAAAGGGCGGTCTTGAGCGCCTGGAAAGCTGTCTCACAGGCGACTGTCCAGTCGACTGTGACGGGAAGCTTCTTCTTGGTGAGGTCTGTCAGGGGCTTGGCCAGGGCACAATAGTGTGGAACAAACCTCCTATAGTACCCGGCAGTCCCCAAGAAGGACATCACCTGCTTCTTGGTCCTGGGGTGGGCCAGTATGCAATGGCATCCACCTTCCCGGGCTCTGGCTTCAGAGCTCCCCCATCTACCCGGTGTCCCAGGTAGTGGACCTCACTCATACACAGCTGGCATTTTTCCAGCTTAATGGTTAAGTGTTATGAATGTTTTGGAAATGAATTCTGAGCAGAAGCTCCCTCTGGTGGTTACAAACAGTACTGAACCATTCAATGAGGATTGGCAATCAGGAGTCACAGACTGCCTTGATATAAGGGAGGTTCCCTCCCATCATGGTTTCCGGTGATCAATTGTTCTTGTCTCAACTGTGGTTCCTGGTTCTCTTGGAGGCTTGCTGAGTCTTGCCTCTTCTCCTGCTCTCAGATAGGATATTTTCTGTTTTTGCTTTTGTGCTTACCATTTGCATGTTTCTCTGCATTTCTGTGAGTTTGGCCGGGTTCCCCCGGGGGGCTTGGGCTCCTCTCAGTTCTGCTGGAGCCACTGTTATTTGTTCATTTGCCTTTTCCAGTTTTTTCAGTGGCTGCGGCTTAGTTTTGTTACACCAGAGAACAGATTTAGGTGGTAGAGGTCGTGTGATCTCAGGTGTTCTTGCAATCAGTAGCGTTGGCATTTTTTAGGTTTTTTTTTTTGGATTGCAGTGAGTATCCTTTCTATCCTTTTCTGTCTAGGCAGATTGGGCCCCAGCGTTTGTTCATACTATTTTCTGTCTGTGTCTGTATTTCCTCTTGTCTAACCGCCATTACATGTTTGGGGGCTTCCTATGTTCTTTGGGGATCTGCTCCGGGGCAGATAGCTTTCCTCTTTCTATCTTTAGGTGTAGTTAATCTCTCAGGCTGTGACGAGGCGTCTAGGACCAACGTAGGAACGCTCCACGGCTGCCTTTAGTTGTGGTGGTTAGTCAGGGTACTGCAATCCAACAGATTCCAACCTCTCTGGTGTATTGCCGTTTTTGCCTGCCCTCCTCAGCTACCAAAACATAACAGTATCACCGGCCAAACTGAAAATTGTATGGTACTCACAGAAGGGAAAAATAGTGTGGAAAGAAAAAAGTTGTCAGAGTTGTCAGAGATTTTTTTTTTTCTGTTTCTTCCATTTTTTCCCTCTTATTCTCTGGGTGCTGAGGAGGATTTTTTTTTTCTCTCAATGGAGCTTGCACAGCTGTCTGGCCGTGTGGATCAGCTTGCCACTGAGGTTCGGAGTATTGCTGTCTATCTTGCTGGGTTGCCGGTTGTGGAACCTAGGATTCCCATGCCAGATTTGTTTTTGGGAGATCGGGCCAAATTTCTGAATTTCAAAAATAACTGTAAGTTGTTTTTTGCCTTAAAACCTAAGTCCTCAGGAAACACTGCACAGCAGGTTCAAATTGTCATCTCTCTCCTGCGCGGTGATCCTCAGGATTGGGCTTTTTCCCTGACACCTGGGGACCCTGTTTTGAGTGATGTTGATGCATTTTTTCTGGCTCTGGAGTAATTGTATGATGAACCTAATGTTACTAATCAAGCTGAAAAAACCTTGTTGGCATTAAATCAGGGGCTTGAGGACGCTGAGTTGTACTGTCAGAAATTCTGAAAACGGGCAGTGCTAACCAAATGGAATGATGATGCTTTGGCAGCCCTTTTTCGGAAGGGGCTGTCAGAGAATGTAAAAGATGTTATGGTGGGTTTCCCTGATCCCTCTGGTCTCAATGATTCTATGTCATTAGCGATTCAAATTGACAGACGTTTGCGTGAGCGTAGAGGTATGCGTGGAATAGTGTTGCCTTGTGAGCCAACATCTGAACCCATGCAGTGTGATAGAGTGGCTTCTGGGGCACAGCGTCATGAGTTTCGAAAACACAATGGGTTATGTTTCTATTGTGGTGACGCCTCTCATGCTATTTCTGTCTGCCCTAAGCGGGGAAGACGTTTTGCACGCTCAGTTGTCTTGGGTAGTATTCAGACTAAATTTCTGTTGACTGTTACCCTGATTTGCTCCCTGTCCACATTTTCTGCTCAGGCTTTTGTAGATTCGGGAGCAGCTATTAACCTGATGGATTTTGATTTTGCCAAACGTTGTGGGTTTCCCTTGATACCCCTACGGAAGTCTATTCCCTACTGGGGATTGATTCTACCCCTTTGGCTGAGAATAAACCCCAGTTTTCTACTCAGGTGATAATGAGGGTTGAACCTGATCATCAGGAGAGTTGCAAATTTTTGGTACTGTATAATCTGCATGACATTATTGTACTAGGTTTCCCTTGGTTACAGTCTTATAATCCTGTTTTGGATTGGAAATCTGTGTCTGTAACCAGTTGGGGCTGCCAATGTGTTAATGCCAACACTCCTGTTTTTTCTGCCTCTCCCCAGACTCAGGATGTTCCTGACTTTTTGACTGATTTTTCTGATGTGTTTAGCGAAAGTAAATCTGCATCCTTGCCCCCCCATAGGAGCTATGACTGCGCTATTGAATTAGTGCCTGGTAGTAAATTCCCTAAAGGTCGCCTTTTTAACTTGTCTGTACCTGAACATGACGCTATGCGGTCTTATATCAAGGAGTCATTGGAGAAGGGTCATATCAGACCATCCTCTTCACCCTTGGGTGCCGGTTTTTTCTTTGTGGCCAAAAAGGATGGTTCATTAAGGCCGTGTATTGATTATCGTCTCTTGAACAAGATCACTGTGAAATATCAATATCCGTTACCCTTGATTTCTGACCTGTTTTCCAGGGTGAAAAGTGCTACTTGGTTTACCAAGCTTGACCTCAGGGGGGCGTATAACCTTATTCGCATTAAGCACGGGGATGAATGGAATACTGTGTTTAATACCCCAGAGGGGCATTTTGAGTACCTAGTGATGCCCTTTGGGCTCACTAATGCTCCTTCCGTCTTCCAGTCCTTCATGAATGACATTTTCAGGGATTTTGTGGATAAATTTCTGATTGTTAACTTGGATGATATCTTGACTTTTTCGAATGACTGGGACTCTCATGTGAAACATGTTCAGACTGTGTTCCAGATTTTGAGAGAGAATGCTCTGTATGTGAAGGGATCAAAGTGTCTTTTTGGCGTACAGAGGATCTCATTTCTGGGATTCATTTTGTCTCCATCTGTTATTGAAATGGACCCGGTCAAGGTTCAGGCCATCTGTGATTGGGTCCAACCTACTTCATTAAAGGCTCTTCAGAGATTCTTGGGTTTTGCTAATTTTTATCGTAAATTTATTGGTAATTTCTCTGTTATTGTTAAACCATTGACTGATTTGACCAAAAAGGGTTCTGATGTGGTGAATTGGCCTCCTGAGGCAGTCTCTGTGTTTCAGGAACTTAAGCAGAGATTCACTTCTGCTCCTGTTCTACGGCAGCCTGATGTTTCTCTGCCATTTCAGGTGGAGGTTGATGCCTCTGAAATTGGAGCAGGTGCCGTTTTGTCCCAAAGAGATCCTGAGACCTCTAAAAGTAACCCTTGTGCCTTTTTCTCTCGAAAATTTTCTCCAACTGAACGTAATTATGACGTGGGTAATCGGGAGTTATTGGCCGTGAAGTGGGCTTTTGAAGAGTGGAGACATTGGCTGGAGGGAGCCAAACATCAGGTGGTGGTCCTCACGGATCATAAGAATCTGGTTTATCTGGAATCAGCCAAGCGACTTAATCCTAGACAGGCCAGGTGGCCTTGTTTTTCACACGTTTAATTTTGTGGTTTCCTTTCTTCCTGGCACTAAGAATGTTAAGGCGGATGCCCTCACGAGGAGTTTCCTTGTGGATTCTCCTGAGTTATCTGATCCTGCTGTTATTTTGAAAGAGGGTGTAGTTCTTTCCGCCATCTCGCCCAATTTGAGACTGGCTCTGGAAGGGTGTCAGGAGGATAAACCCGAGCGCTGCCCTATTGGGAAATTGTTTGTTCCAGACCGGTGGAAAAAGAGTGTGATGTCTGAGATTCATTGTTCCGCGTTGGCCGGTCATCCCGGAATTTTTGGTACCAGAGACTTGGTGAGTCGGTCCTTTTGGTGGCCTACTTTGTCTCGTGACGTCAGGGAATTTGTGCAGTCCTGTGGGACTTGCTCTTGCTCCAAGCCTTGCTCTCGCTCTAGTGGTTTGTTGATGCCATTGCCTGTGCCCAAGAGACCATGGACCCATATCTCTATAGATTTTATTTCCGACCTCCCTGTTTCTCAGAGAATGACCGTTATCTGGGTGATTTGTGATAGGTTTTCCAAGATGATACATCTTGTGCCATTACCTAAGTTGCCTTCCTCCTCCGTATTGGTGCCTTTGTTCCTTCAGCACGTGGTTCGGTTACACGTAGTGTTGAGCGATACTGCTCGATATCTAAAAATATCGGATCGGAATGGTATCGCCGATATCACTAAATATCGTCGATATCCGATTCCGATACCGGAAGTCCAATGTAAGTCTATGGGAACAAAATATCGCAACTAAAAAAAACCTTTATTTCCTTGTAAACACTAAATATACACACATAGAATACATATATATATATATATATATATATATATATATATATATATATGCATGTCATTGTGACATATATATATACATATATGTATAGTTTATACACTTCTACATAGTAAAATATCCTCTGATTCAATTGCCGGGTAAAGCCGGCTTCTGTGAAAAGACAGAAGCACCCGACATGAAATGACACTTGGTGTACATAGGGTTAACCATGTCTTTTCATGTCGTTTGCAATCTGATTTGCACAAACAATTACATCAGTCTATGTGTGCAAAATTTCACACCTGTAGGGGTTAATTAAAGGTGTAAATTTGTTGTAAAAAAAACGGACTTTTTTGCTACGAATTTACACCTTTAATTAACCCCTACAGGTGTGAAATTTTGCACACATAGACTGATGTAATTGTTTGTGCAAATCAGATAGCAAAGGACATGAAAAGACATGGTTAACCCTATGTACACCAAGTGTCATTTCATGTCGGGTTCTGCATTTTCACAAAAGCCTGCAATTGAATTAGCGGCTATTATACTATGTAGAAGTGTATGAACTATAAATATAAATATATATATATATGTGTCACAAATTCAATGACATGTATATATATATATATATATATGAGGTGTAAAATTGTTTAAAAAAAATGCGTGGGCTCCCGCCCTATTTTCGCAACCAGACAGACAAAGCCAGCGAATGGGGGCAGATAATAATAGCCCAGAGAGGGACCATTATTTTTGGCCCCCCCTGGCTACTAACATCTGCCCCCAGACACCCCAGAAAAGACAAATCTATAATTAGATTCGCCCTGTAGCGGTGGCGAATGGGTTAATAAGGGGTTAAAATGACCCTGCAATTGAAAGGTCACTTTAAGCCAGGTTAATAATTGAGAGCTGTCAATTAGACAACTATCAATTATTAATCCTATTGTATGAAAGAAAAATCAAACACACACATTTAATAAAAAAGAAGTTTAATGAAATAATCACACAGTTTTTGACCATATTTTATTTACCTGCTAAAACCATTTCCTGTAATAAAAATAAAATAATAAAGCAAAATTATTCTTACCTATCCCATGCACAGTCAGGTCCCACGGTGTAATCCTTCAGAAAGGGTTAATGTTTACTGCAGGGACCGCAGCTAATGCTGCAGCCTCACAGTAAACCCCCAAATGAATGAGCTCCTCTCCTGGCTGACAGGAGAGGAAGTGGAAAGCTTAATTGATTGCTTTCCACTTTCACTTCAGGTCAGCCAGGGACACCATCAGTGACATCAGAGGGAACTGATTAACAAAAATAGGGGTTCCCTTCGAAAAAAAAATGGCGTGGGGTCCCCCCTATTTTTGTTAACCAGCCAGATGAAGCAGACCGCTGAGGCCTGGATTTTCAGGCTGTTAAGGAGCCAAGATCCATGGACCTTGCCAGCCTGATAATACCAGGCCACAGCAGTCTGCATATCTTGGCTGATTAACAAAAATAGGGGATCCCCTCGAAAAAAATTGGCGTCGGGTCCCCCCTATTTTTGTTAACCAGCCAGATGAAGCAGACCGCTGAGGCCTGGTTTTTCAGGCTGGTAAGGATCCAATATCCATGGACCTTGCAAGCCTGATAATACCAGGCCACAGCAGTCTGCTTAGCTTGGCTGGTTAACAAAAATAGGGGATCCCCTCGAAAAAAAAACGGCGTAGGGGTCCCCCTATTTTTGTTAACCAGCCAAGTAAAATGCAGACTGCTGCGGCCTGGTATTAAAAGACTGTCAAGGCCCATGGATTTTGGTCCTCAACAGCCTGATAATACCAGGCTACAGCAGCCCCACATTTGGCGCATCAAAAGATGTGCCAATTGTGGCACTTTACCCGGCTCTTCCCACTGCCCTGTAGCGGTGGCAAGTGGGGTAATAAGGGGTTAATGTCACCGTTGATTGAACGGTGACAATAAGCCCGGTTAATAATGGAGAGGTGTCAATAAGACACCGATCCATTATTAATCCCAAAGTTATTAAATGTTTAAAAAAAAGACACAGCAAGAAAAAAGTCTTTTAATGAAATAAAAGAGACAACACAGTTTTCATTTCTTTTATTGTACTCTCATTCCTGCGACGCCATCGATCTCCTGTAAAAAAAGAAAAAAAAAAACCAACAGTATACCACCTGTCCGACGCAGTCCATAGTAACGAGTGTCCCACGACGATCCAGCTCTGCTACATCGCTATGACAGGCAGAGCCTGTCATCGCGACGCAGCACAGCTGATTACCTGCTTCCCCGGCGGTGACGTCATCGGACTGACTGCTTTACGGCCGGGATTACCCAGCAGTCACTGTAGTTATCGCGAGAAACTGCATGTGACCGCCGGGGAGAAGAGGATGGCGGCCATGAAGCAGTCCAGGCCGTGACCGCCGGAGATCTTCTGTCAGGTAAGTGCCGCTGACTCCTGACAGACCCGACCGACGGACACTGACAGTGACAGACCCGACCGACGGACACTGACAATGACAGTGACAATCCCGATTCCGGTATTCGATATGACGAAAATATCGGTATTCGGAATCGAAAGGCCGATACAGCTAATATCGGCCGATATCCGATATTTGCAGTATCGTATCGCTCAACACTACCCGGAAGATATCATTGACAAAGTCTTGGAAAACAGCGGGAGCATTACAGAGCCCGAAGGGCATCACCAGGTATTCGTAATGCCCATCCCTGGTATTAAAAGCTGTCTTCCACTCGTCCCCCTCACGGATGCGAATTAGGTTATAGGCACCACGTAGATCAAGCTTGGTAAATACTCTTGCTCCTCGGAGCCTATCAAAGAGCTCAGAGATTAGGGGCAACGGGTACTTATTCTTGACGGTGATGGCGTTAAGACCCCTGTAGTCAATGCATGGACGTAATTCTCCGTTCTTCTTTTGCACAAAGAAGAACCCTGCCCCTGCTGGTGACACCGACTTCCTAATGAACCCTCTTGCCAGATTCTCCTGAATGTACTGGGACATGGCCTCCGTCTCATGGAGCGAGAGGGGGTATACTCTCCCCCGAGGAGGTTCTGCTCCAGGCAAAAGATCAATAGGACAGTCGTAGGGGCGATGAGGTGGAAGAGTCTCCGCCGCCTTCTTGGAGAAAACGTCTGCATATGCCCAATAACACTGAGGAAGAGAAGTGAGATCTACAGGTATCTCTGTGGTGGTGACCTGAACGCACTCCCTGATACACCTTGCCTCTACATGAATCACCCCAACCCAGTATCCTCCCAGAGGACCACTCAATATGGGGAGAGTGGTAACGGAGCCAAGGTACTCCCAGCAACACCTCGTCTATTCCCTCGGGCAGGACAAGAAAATAAATACTCTCCTGATGGGACGGGGACATAGATAAAGTGAGAGGGATCGTCTGGTGGGTGATTTGGGAGGGCAGAGTTGATCCATTCACTACTCGCACAGTCACCGGTTGGGCGAGCATCACCAGAGGTATAGTGTGGCGGAGAGCAAATGCAGAGGACATGAAATTCCCCTCGGCTCCGGAATCCACACAGAGCTCAGCGGAGAGCGTGGATGGACCTACTGTAATTGTCCATTTAAAGGACAACTTGGTGGAAAATGCCGCAGTGTCTAGTGAACCTCCTCCCAAGGTCACTAGACGTGACCGTTTTCCCGACCGCTGTGGACATTTGTTGGCATAGTGTCCTAACTGCTGGTAGATGTTACAGACCCCGGGTACTCGAGCGGCCCGGGACTTAGGTCCCGCTCGAGAAACCTCCATGGCCTCATGGGAGTCGGGCGCCTGGCTGGAAGATTCCAGAGGTCTGGCGAAGGTGGGAGCCAGCCGGAACCTCTGCCTACATTGGGACCGCTCCAACCTCCGCTCGTGAAAACGGAGGTCGATGCGGGTAGATATGGCGATAAGCTTCTCCAGTGTGGCGGGAATCTCCCTGGTAGCCAAAGCATCTTTAACATGATCAGCCAGTCCTCGCCAGTAGACTGGAATGAGTACTTTATCCGACCAGTCTAGCTCTGAGGCCAGAGTCCGAAACTGGACGGAAAACAGACTGACCAGAGACGAACCCTGTGCCAATGCCAGCAGTTGTAGCGCCGTATCGTGGGTGACCTGAGGTCCTAAAAAGAACTTTTTTAGAGCCTCCAGAAAACGAGGAGCACTCCGCACCACACGGTCGTCACGCTCCCACAGCGGGGTGGCCCACTCCAACGCTCTGCCTGACAGAAGCGAAATTATAAAGCCCACTTGTGCCCGATCCGTGGGGAAACGTGCAGCCAGAAGCTCGAGTTGTATAGAGCACTGACTCACGAATCCCCGACATTGCTTGCTGTCACCAGCAAACTTGTCTGGAAGCGGAAGGTGGGATATTGTGGGGGCAGAGATGGCAGTGGACACACTGGCTGCAGCGACGCTAGGAGCCTGAACAGCGACTGCGGTAACATCCACAGCTGAGGTTGTGCACTCAAGAGCCGCCAACCTACCCTCCAGCTGCTGGATGTCCCGTAGTAGACGCTGGTCATCCGCCATTTTACCAGCCAGACCCTGGCGCTAATATTATGTTAGGGTCTGCGGAACGCACCAAATATATGAGGTAGAGAGGTGCGTTCGCAGCCCGGGGTCCACCGTGCAGGCGGAACCTGCTGCTAGTAAAATGGCGAAAGTAGCGAACTCTGTTATCCCGCAGAGTCGCTAAAATAAACGCTATAGCGCGTTGTGGCAGTAAGTGCGAACTCTGTTAATACCCAGAGCCGCTAACGGAAATGCCACAGCGCTATATGGCGATAGGTGCGAACTCACTTAGCTTCAGTGAGCCGCAAAGTAAAACGCTAGGGCGCTGTCTAGCGTCAAAAGCAAACCCTGTTACGTCACAGGGCCGCTGAGGAAAAGTGCTGTGTCCTGTCAGGCTCTCAGGTACACAGTTAAGTGCTAAGCGTACATAACGCGTGATCATGTGCTAATGTCCTCGCCGGAGTCACCCGCAATCTATGGCGTCTGAACGCCAGACCCTGAATACGGCAATCAAAACTCCTCACCGGTTACGCCGGTAATCTAGGGCATCTAGGACACCGACCCTGGCCAGCTACCATACCAAACTCCTCACCGATTAAGTCGGTATTCTAGTGGCTTATTTCAGCCGGGTCCCTAACCACAGATACGCATGATCTTTTTTTTTTTTTTTTTCTTTCCCTCAGATGGGAAGTTCCACAGTCAGATAACCAAAACTATAAGGAACTCGACTCCCAAACAGCGTGTACACTTATATAATGCAGCAGCTGTTCCCATCATCATCGGAAAACCAACTTTATTTACAAGCACAAAAAAACACAAAACTAAGACACATTAACAAGATGTTTCCACTTTTTAACTTTCCAAATTCCCTCTGCGTCCTCCTCCCCCCTCTTTCTCTTATCACACACAAAACAAAAATACAATTTTCCCAAAACTATTTTTAAACAATTTTTAACCTCAATCTCCTTCCTCTTAAACACATACACGTTCCTCACATCCCACAACACCTCTTTTATACATGCAAGCATCAACCACAACACTCTCTCCTTTTCCCACACATACCCAACCCAAACATAAATAACTCAAACGTCAAAAAATTCACATCACACAACTCCTTACACAACGGGCCCAAACCTGAAATCACATTTCTAGCATACTGACAATTCCAAAACAAATGCACCACACTCTCTCTCCCACCACATCCCCTCCTCGGACACATCTCACTCCTCACTAAACCCCGGTTTCTCTGGAAGTCTCTCACCGGTAACAGCTCATGCAATGACTGCCACACAATCTCGCTCTATTTGTCATACCATCCATACGTACCTTCTTCCATACCTTCTGCACATCACTTCCTCTCACCATATAAATACCACATTCCATCTCTCTACACTCAATCATCCTATATACCGCTTTCTTCTTCTCTAACAACCTCACATCCACATCACACAGTTCATACTTCACCAAAAATTTGTAAACCCACACATACCACACAGGCACCTCAAAAGCCACTGGGCACCTTAGATCCCTTTCCCGCCACTTCAAACGGAACAGAAAACTTCCAAACAAATACCTGCACATACATGCACACTTCCCATCCATCCTAATCACACCCAATACAAACACCATAATATTCACGCCAAAAATTACATTCAAATTTGGGAATCCCAGCCCCCCCTAATCCATTCTCTTCATCACAACCTCTCTCCTTGCACGCTCCATACTTGAACGCCAAAAAAATACAAACAAAACCCTATTTAATCTTCTAACACACATATAACCTGGTGGAAAAACCACCGCAACATGCAAAAAAATTGGTAACACCACACTCTTAATAACTAAAATTTTACCAAAAAACGTCAAATCTCTCATCTTCCAAAAATTTAACTTGCGCTCCACTCTCTCTCTCTCACATCCACCCAACTTTCCTCTCCATCCAACTTCTCTGAAAATTTCACACCCAGCACCTTTATCGGTCCACTCACCACATTCACCCCAATATCATTGCTCAGAGTCCTCCCACCAAAAATCTTACATTCAGTCTTCTCCCAATTCACTTTAAACGCAGACGCTCCACAAAAAACGGATACCAACAACTTCACACGACGCACCGAACACTCTGAATCACACAAAACACACACATCATCCATGTAACCATTCACCTTCCACTCCCTCCCCCCCGCCCCCGGCACTTGCACACCCCGAATCACCTTATCTTTCCTCAACATACACAACAACGGCTCAATCGCGCAAATGAACACAACATGGGACAATGGGCACCCCTGCCGTACACCGGAAAACACATTCACTCTCCTCCCTACATTCCCATTCAACAAAACACAACTATAAATATTTTTATACAAACTTCTCACTCTCTCAACAAACTCAGCCGGAAAACCCATCTTCACCAACACTCTAAACAGAAAACCATGCGCCAACCTATCATACGCCTTCTCAAAATCCAAACTCAACACATACACCCCCTTCTTACGGTTCAAACAGTCCCACAAACAATCTCTTAGCATACACACACCCTCATGTAACCGCCTTCCAGGCACCGAACAACACTGCTCCTCACCCACCACACTCCCAACCACATCACGCATCCTATTTGCCAGAAGCTTCGCATAGATTTTATAATCACAATTAAGCAACGTGGTCGGCCTCCAGTTTTTTAGATTTTTCAAATCACCTTTTTTGGCAACAGCACAACCACTCCTGCACGCATACCATTCGCCACCTCTGCATTCGCCCACATATACTTACATACATCAACAAAATCCTTCCCAATCACATCCCACATCACACGATAAAATTCCACTGGGAGACCATCATCCCCCGGCGTTTTATTCAGCGCCATGCTACACACCACCTTCCATATTTCTTCACTCGTCACCTCCCCCATCAAACTCTCCCTTTCTGTCCCATTCAATCTATTTTCCAAAACACTCAGCACATCACTCTCCAAACCTTCATCCCTCCATTTCACTGCATACAAATCATCATAAAACTTTGCCACTTCCTCACATAAGTCCGCACCACTCACTTCATTTCCATCCACTCCATTCAAAACACTCATGCTCTGTCTTTTTCCAAAAAACTTTCTTGAAAAAAAACCGCGAACACTTCTCATTCTTTTCCAAGTTCTCTATTTTAGCCCTATACACAATACTCCTCCCTCTCTCTCTCAAAAACTCGTTCACTTCTTTTTTCACTCTCAACAAATCTTCACTCACATCCATCCCGCCCTCTTAGCTTATATAACACACTCAGTCTTGCATTCAACCCAGCAAACCTTTCTCTCTTAGCAGCTGCACACTTGTAATCAAGTTTTTTAGAAAAAACCTTGGTTTTCCATTTCACCCAATCCCACCATTCACACACATTACTGAATTCACTTCTGCTCTCACACCACTCCTTATAATATCTCTCATACTCCTCTCTCACCTCCACCCCCTCCAGCAAACTCACATTCAGCTTCCATATACCTTTCCCAGCTACCTCCTCAGTATGCACATCCACTTCACACTTCATACACACATGATCTGAAAACGGCACACTCTCCTGTGCATAACTAACAGCAATCAGGTTTTTTGAAACAAAACAATAGTCCAGTCTAGACGCCACCCTCCCACTCTCAGAAAAAAATGTATTTAACAATGGAGTTACTTTACACTCCCTCTGCATATCCCTCAAACCAAAATCACTCACCATGTCCATTAACTCTTTCCTTGACACATCCACATTCACCTTTCCCACATCAACATTCATATCACCCACAATCACAACAGGCACTCTACCTGGAATAAAAAACTTAATTTTTTCAAATAAAACTTTACGCTCCTGTTTTTTCACAGGAGCATACACATTAATAACACTAAAACGAATATTTCTAAACTCAAAATTTGCTAACACGCATCTCCCAACCTCAATCACCATATAGTCACACAAGCTCACATTACGCCCCTTCACCAAAAAACCAACACCGTCATTTCTATTACATGCACTCCCTGACCACACAGACGCACCATGAGGCCATTCACTCCCCTTCACACCATCCACAATCCCACACTCCTGTAAACAAAAAATTTCCGCATTTTGCGCTGCAAAAAACTCAAAAATGGCCACACGCCTCAACTTATTTTTAAAAACCCTCACATTTTGAGATATAATTCTAACACCCATACTAAACACAAACCAAAAGGCTTAAAAAAAAACACTTGTCCAAAAAATCCAAAAAAGGAAAAAAAATACAAAAACAACCTACAGATATAACTTGACACACATTACATATAACACACAAAAAAAACAGATAGCCATTGCTTAAAGAGCAAAGCTATGTACACAAAAAAAACCCTACCTGGCTACTGGAAAAGTAAAACGTACTTAACCAGTACCGCCAGTGTCCTCCTCCACCATTTGTGCCGAGCAGCCTTCCGAGCCGCTGGCCTCCATATACTCCTCCACCCGTGCCTTTTTCTGCCCAGTCTTCCTCTGGGCCATTCCTTCTTCCACCACCTCAATGTCTCTGTTTTCCCCACCACCCTCCCTGTGACACTTTAACCCTCCTGAGTCCTCTTCCGAGGAGAAGGCACCAATATTTCTCGGATCAGACTCATGAACTAAAACCTCAGCCTCCTCCTCTGCCACAGATATATCGAAATCCATCAGGCATTCTGACCATGATTCAGCAACTGGGACTTCTTTTTTAACTTCTTTTTTAGGCCATGAACGCTCCTCTCGCCTTATGGCCTTCCAAAATTCCTTGTCCTCCTTTTCCTCCTGCTGCTTCTCCTTTCTTCTCTCAGCCTCCTTGTCCTCCTGCCGCTTCTCCCTCCGTCTCTCGGCAGGAGTGGGTGGCGCCCTCACAACGATTTGCAGCGCGACGACTTCGCCTTCCCTCCCGCTTCTTCTCCTCCTCCCGCCTCTTTACCTCTCCTCTCTCTTCCTTTCTTCCTCCCGCCTCCGCTCCTCCTCACGTCTCTTTCTTTCCTCCTCCTCTCTAGTTGACCTCCTTGGCACACCAAACGGGCAGTCTCTATACAGGTGCTCTGAACTGCCACACCTGTCACATTCACGAGGCATCAGACACCTAGCCGCCACATGACCCTCTTGCTTGCAATTACGGCAAACCAACTCCTTGCTACACATGTTTAGCAGGTGCCCGAACTGAAAACACCTCCTGCAGTATAGTGGCTGCCCTGGGTATGACAGGAAGCCCCTATGACCCGCCACTGAAAAGTTCGCTGGTGGGTGGGTGAAACCTCCCAAACAACCTGGGTCCTTCTTCAATTTACCCCTGAAACACATACTTGCAGTTAAAAATGCCCAAGACATTTTTCTGCTTCTCCCCTCCCTTCACGTATTCACAGTACCGCTCCAGGAACTGCTCCAGTAGTGCTACTTCTGTATAGGGGTTGTACACAGTCACAGTCACCACTTTTTCCATGAGCCCAAACAGGGGCTCCACCCGCACTCCCTCCATTCATGGATCACCTTCATTACTTCTGAGCCATTCAAAGACGGTCAAACAGCATCCCCCATTCACAAAGGTTACATCATATGTACCTTGACTCCGGAATTCATTGACGCTGTAGATATCCTGACGATGGGCTCCAGCCTTCCCCTCCAACAGGTCACGAACGACGTACACCAGGTTGTTTTTCTCACCACCTTCCACCACCACACGGATCGTATTCTTAATGAACATCCTCAGTCCAGACTGCTGGTACGGATACCGCAGTAGAAAATCAGCAGCACGCTGCCAGCAGAGCCCCTGGATCACTCCAGGAAAACTCGCACCCTCTGACTGCGACACACGATCGCAGCCAAAAGGCCGAGATCACACTGGCGCATAGCATACAATGGTTGATATTAGCGCATGGCGGCCCAGCCATGCTACCCTTTTATAGCAACAGCTACAGGACCTTCCAGGAACAAGGACCAATGAGAAGCTGTTACAAACACACGTAGCTACATGACCTTCCTGGCGGACTAATAGGAGCCGCTGCAGCACCTGAACATGTGACCCCTGATCTCCAATGAGAGATCTCACTCTGGGCATGCTCAGATGGGAAAACGCAGGACTTTGTCTCAAAGACGGCTGCTCCAGCACTGGCTATAATAGCAGATCCAGGAAAGGCAGCAGCAAGTCACTGCACAGTAGAGGAGTGGGCAAGACGCCTGGACCGACGTCTCTGCTGAGCAGGCTCCACTGCGGCCGGAGATGAATGGGAGACCGCAGCGGGATGGGTTCGAGACTCCCCTTGTGCAGCAGCGGGAACTCGAACCCTAACACTCTGTTTATTCACTTCATTCTTATGCAGGTACTTACATACATGTTCTTTAATAATTTGTTCAAAGATTTTTCCTTGTATAGAAGTCAGACTCACCGGCCTGTAGTTCCCTGGGTCCACCTTCTTCCCCTTTTTGAAGATAGGAGCAACATTTGCTCTTCTCCAGTCTTCTGGGACTTCTCCTGTTCTCCAAGAATTTTCAAAGATTATGGACAGTGGTTCAAGAATTTCTTCTGCTATCTCCTTCAGTATTCTGGGGTGTAATTTCATCTGGACCTGGAGACTTGAATTAATTTAGGTTAGCTAAGTGTTTCCTCACTGTCTTTCTGTTTATAGATATCCTGGATTCTTCTATTCCTTTAATAGGACAGTGAAGATCAGTTGATGTTACATTTCCTTTCTGAGAGAAAACAGATGCAAAATAGGAATTTAAAAGTTCAGCCTTCTCAACATCCTTTCTTACCATTTCATCATTTTAATCCTGTAAAAATCCTATAGCATCTTTGACTTTTTTTTTTACTTTTGACGTATCCCCAAAATCCTTTTTTGTTGCTTTTGACATCTCTTGCAAGCCTTAATTCATTGTCAGCTTTAGCTATCTGATTTGAGCTCTGCAGGTTCTGCAGATGGCATTATATTCTTCTTTAGATAAGCCTCCCTCTTTCCATTTGATAAACATTTCTTTCTTCCTTTTTAGCATGTGTTTAAGTTCTGTGTTCATCCATCCTGGTTTCCTTAAATGCTTCCCATTCTTCCCTCTTTTTGGAATTGTTAACGATTGTGCTTTGAGAATCTCATTTTTCAAGATGTCCCATCCTTCCTGGACATTTTTGTCCTTAAGGATATCCTGCCATTGGATCCCTCCAATTCTCTTTCTGAGTCCCTTAAAATCTGCCTTTCTGAAATCTAACCTTGACGTCTGAGTCTTCACAGGTCTTCCTCCTCTTGTTATCCAAAATTCTAAAATAGCATGGTCACTACCTCCTAGGGTCCCAGCCACTCTTACCTCCTCAACCATTTCCTCCCTGTTTATAAGGATTAGATCCAAGGTAGCAGATCCCCTTGTTTTCCCCTCTACCTTTTGAAAGATAAAGTTGTCAGCAAGAGAGGATAAGAATTTCCTTGACCTGTTAGTTTTGCCTGAGAGAGATTCCCAACAAATGTCTGGATAGTTGAAATCTCCCATGACCACTATGTCATATTTTTTGAGAACTTGGCCATTTGATGCATAAAGAGTTCATCCATATCTTCAGCTTGCATAGGCGGCCTGTAGTAAATGCCTACAATGGTGTCCTTTCCATTGTTCTGTCCTTGTATTCTTACCCAAACAGTTTCCACAGAACTCCCAGTCTCTGAAGCGTCAATCTCTGTGCAGATATACGCTTTTCTAACATACAATGCGACACCTCCTCCTCGTTTATCAAGTCTGTTTCTTGCAAATAAATTGTATCCTTCTAGCCTTGTATTCCAATCATGTGTATCGTCCAACCAAGTTTCAGTGATTCCAATGACATCATACTTCTTCTCCTGCGTTAGTAGTTCCAATTCTCCTTGTTTGTTGCCCATGTTTTGTGCATTTGTATAAAAACATTTTAGTTTGTGATTGGTTTCTCTTCCTCCAATATTTTTATTATTTAGATTGTTTTGTCTTCGTTCTTCCTTTCCACTTCTAATAGCCGAGTTCTCAATAGTATTTGTCAGGTGTATGGATTTTGCTGGCGTTTTGCTTCCCTTCCCACATTGTTCTAGTTTAAAGCTCTCCTGATGAGTGTAGCAAGGCGACTTCCAAATACATGTTTTCCAGTCTTCGTAAGGTGCACCCCATCTCTAGCAAGTGATCCATCGTATAGGTAATTCACTCCGTGATCCAAAAATCCAAATCCTTGCTGACGGCACCATGGACGTAGCCAGTTGTTCACCTGCAGAATCTTATTCCACCTCCTTGTTCCATGGCCATCCACTGGGAGGATGGATGAGAAGACCACCTGCGCACCCAGTTCTTTCACTTTCTTGCCTAAGTTTTAAAATCACTGCAGATGGTTTCCAGGTCACTTCTTGTGGTGTCATTTGTCCCCACATGTATTAGCAGGAATGGGTAGTCATCTTTAGGTCTGAAGAGTCCTGATATCCTGTCAGACACATCTTTAATTTTTGCACCTGGAAGACAGAACATTTCTCTTGAGGTTATATCCGGTCTGCAGATAGCGGCCTCTGTTCCTCTCAACAGGGAATCCCACATGACAACAACTCTCCGTTTCTTCATCACAACAGTTTTCTTTCTCCATTCGGGAGGACTCTGAGGGCTTACAAGGTTGCTCTTTGTGGGTAAAGTCTTATCCTGAGGTATTTCTTCAACATTCTCCTGTGTGAGAGCCTGGTACTGGTTCCTGAGCAGTATGGGTGCTGACTGCTTCACGATCCTCCTGCTTCTCTGGGTCACATGCTTCCATTCCTCTGTTTCTTCAGGTGCCGGTTGAATTTCTTCTCTTTCTGCACCATGAAGAGATAATTCTGCTTTGTCTAAGAACTCTTCATCTTCCTTAATGATCTTCAATGTAGCTAACCTCTCTTCTAGATTTTGCAACTTTTCCTCCAACATGGACACAAGCTTGCATTTGTGGCATGTGAAATTTGGCTTTTCCACTGGTAAATCTGTGAACATGTAGCAAGAAATGCAACTCACCACATGGCTCCTAGCCTCTTCCATGCTCTTATTATTAAAGAGATATCACAGTGGTGAAAAAAGTGCGGCGCGCGGTTTACCGATGTCCTCCCACCTGCCTCTGTTCGCACAGCCTTTCAACCATGTGCATGGTGGAGTTCCACCTTGTTGCAACGTCTATGATTAGGCGGTGCTTGGGAGGTGTAGCGATCGCTGCAACCTCTGCATCCGACTGGAGTCTACGGGCGATCGACGGATGTGCGAGCACAGTCTTCGCACCTTGATGAGCAGGGCTGCTAAGTCAGGATAATTTTTGAGGAAGCACTGCACCACCAGGTTCAAGGTGTGAGCAAGGCAAGGTATGTGTCGGAGTTTTGCCCGGGCTATGGCCGACACAAAATTACACCCATTATCACTAACTACCTTGCCTGGCTCAAGATGTAGACTGCCCAGCCATGACTCAGTTTCTCTCTGCAAGTAGTCGGCCAGTACCTCCGCGGTATGTCTGTTGTCAGCCAAACACATCATTTGTAAAACAGCCTGCTGACGCTTACCACCAGCTGTTCGATACTCTGACACCTCCTGTGCAATACTGGCAGCTGCGGATGGAGCGCTGGTGCCACAGCGCTCTGTTGACGAGCTTTCGCTTCTGGAGGAGGAGTAGGAGGAAGAGGGTGTAATGCCTACAGCCAACTGTTTCCTATACCGTGGGCTAGTCAGAAATGTCCCACCGCCGCTGTCCCCTGTGGACCCTGCTTCCACCACATTCACCCAGTGCGCAGTGATGGACACGTAACGCCCCTGGCCATGCTTACTGGACCATGCATCTGTTGTGAGGTGCACCTTTCCACTCACTGATTGTTTGAGTGCATAGACAATGCGGTCTTTCACATGCTGGTGGAGGGCAGGGATGGCTTTTTGAGAAAAGAAGTGCCAACTAGGTAGGTCATAGGGACAGCGTAGCCCATGAGGTCCCTGAATGCAGCGCTTTCAACTAAACGGAAGGGCATCACCTCTAATGCGATCAGTTTGACAATGTAGGCATTCAAAGACAGTGTGCGCGGATGAGAGGGTGAGCACTTTTTGGACCTACTCGTAGTATCTGGTAGGGTGAGCTGTACTTGAGAGCTGCATATGGGGGAACTACCGGTGGACATGACGGACTGAGAGGGGGTTGGTGATGTTGATGGTAGTGGTGTTGCTGGTGGTGATGGCGATGGCCTACATGCACTCTTTCGTTGCAAAAAACGACTGAGTCCCTGACTGCTTTGGCCTTGCGCCGACACCTTAACACTTGTTGCTGCTGGTGTGCCAACCGGTGGTGTTACAGTGGGGGAAGCGATGGAGCATTTTTGGCTAACTGCAGTCGGAGCAGGTGCACATGTGCTAACTGAGCTTTTGTAGTCCGTCCACGCTTGAAAGTGCATGGTATTTAAATGTCTAAGCATGCAACTGGTATTCAAATTTTTGACATTTTACCTCTGCTAAAGTTCCTTCCGCACTTCTTACATGTAACCTTGACATCATCAATAGGATTTTGCTCAAAAAAGTGCCAAACTGAACTTTTCCTACTATTGTATACATTTTCAGAGCTTGCACGCTGTGATACTTGGACCATCTGTCCAAGCTGTCCTGCCACTTTTTGGTGTGGTTTTCTAACACGTTTTTTACAGCTGCGGGACTCACAGATAAACCCTGCTGCGATGTCGACAACTGCTGCGGATCCTCCTCAGCTTGTGAGTTATATTTGCCACCGTCAACTTCTTCCCCCACTGGATGCAAATCTGGATCAACAACTGGGTCATCCATCATCTCCTTTTCTATTTCATCTGCACCTTCCTCTGTGTGATCGTGTACGGTGCTATAGTATGTGGGAAGGGGCACCTGAGTTTCATCAGGGTCAGCTTCTGGCTCTGGACACTGCGAAGGCAATGTAGTGCTCTGTGGGAATGTACCAGCAGAATTATCTATCAGTGGCTGTGCATCACTGCACTCCATGTCAGATTCATCTCGGACTGGTGAATTCCTGATTTTACTTGTTCACCCTGGCATGGGATGTGAAAACAGCTCCATGGAGTAATCACCAGCACTGTGGGCTGCCGCATCCTTCACTTTACTTGGTGGTGAAGGACAAAAGGAAAGGGGTTGTTCCTGACCAGAAGCACCAAATGAGGACTGAGTGCTTCTACTTTTTGAAACTTGAGAAGAGGAGGACATAGAGCTGGAGCCTGCTTCAGCAAGGTAAGACAAAACCTTTTCCTGTTGCTCCAGCTTTAAAAGAGGTTTACCTACTCTCAGAAAATATAGCCTTCGAGGGCTTGTGGAACCAGACAACGCCGCCGGATCAAGACCTCCTGCCTTAGGAGCTATAGTGCATTTGGCAGTACCAGCACATGCACCACCACCACCATCTGTACTAGCTGGCCCCCACCGCCCACCTTTATGGGGTCTGAGACCATACCTACTCATGTTTGTGAAAATGTTCCCAAAATAATAGCAGATATATGATACTGTATCAGAAGCGTATCAGAAGCTTATAAGGTGAATGATAATTCTGGAAATTTGAAGATATCTTTGTCGAGTAACACAGGCGCTCACAGGGTCAGTATGGAGTACAACACATCTGAATCTTATGAAAACTGTAGTATATCACTAGCGTACAGCTGAGAACAGTGTTGGTGTAATTAGAAATATCCGTAGATATTTGGTACAGAGTCAAAGGTGCTCAGAGTCTCAGGATGGAGTAGGCCACAATTTTAAAATGAGGAAAACTGTGGTATATCACTAGCATACAGCTGAGAACAGTGTTGGTGTAATGAGAAATATCCGTAGATATTTGGTACAGAGTCTCACTATGGAGGAGACCAGAATTTTAAAATTAGCAAAACTGTACTATATAAGTAGCGTACAGCTGGAATCAGTGTGGGTGTAATTTTAAATCTCCCTAAATATTTCTGGGATAACACACACGCTCACAGCCGCAGTATGGAGTACACCACAATAGTAAGATCAGGAATCAGGATAAGTGTACCGTATTTTCCGGCGTATAAGACGACTGGGCGTATAAGACGACCCCCCAACTTTTTCAGTCAAAATATAAAATCTTCTTAAAAGTGGGGGGTCTTCTTATACGCCTAGTGTCGTCTTATAGGGCGATGTGGAGGAGTGGTCCCAATGGCAAGGTGAGGGGGCGTCCCACAGGGAAGGTGTATATGAAGTACCATTACCTCCTTGCAGTGTAATGCACCAATGCTCATCAAGAGCCGCCGGCCGAGTCCCTACGATGCATAAGGAGCCGCCGGCCGAGCCCCCACGATGCAAAAGGAGCCGCCGGCTGAGCCACCAATGCTCATCAAGAGCCGCCGTCGCCCCTCCAAGCACAGACAGCCACACAGAACACTGCAAGGAGGTAATGGTACTTCATATACACCTTCCCTGTGGGACGCCCCCTCACCTCGTCATTGAGACCACTCCTCCGTACCGCCCTATAAGACGATACCCGGCGTATAAGATGACCCCCGACTTTCCAGAGGATTTTCTGGGGTTAAAAAGTCGTCTTATACGCCGGAAAATACGTTACTATAACAGTAGAGCACAGCTGTATACAAAGCTGGGGTATTTGGTAATCTCTGTATAGATTTCCGTAGTCACACAAAGACGCTCGCTCAGTATTGATTTTGCACCGTAATACAGACGGCAGAAAAACACAACTGTATGAAAAGATACCAGTTGTATACAGTTTTGGTAAAAAAAAAAAAAAAACACGTATGGTTTTACAGACTCACACACAGATAGCAGGCTTTTCTACGTGATACCAGCCGGTACACGGTACTGTGTGAGGAGCGTACAGCTCTATACGGTGTGGGCCAAAATGAAGGCTCAGTAACTGTGCAGAAAATTATTATTTCAGTATTACTGCTGTGCTGTGTAGCTGCTTTGAAAAAAGCAGTCTGCGCAGCAGTGTCCACACAGCTATACAGCTAGCAGGCAGCCTACAAATTGGATATGCTGCTGCACTGAAAAAATGTCTACTCTCTCAATGGCAAAGACTGAGCAGAGTGCACAGTAAGAATCAGCACTGCTGCTCCACACTACCAATTCCTCCACTGTCAGTGGCTGCCAGCCTAAGAACCAGTGCTGCTGCACACACAAAAAAGCACCACTGTGACTGCACACTAACTGTGCAGCACAATCGCTATCAGCACAGGCACAGATTTGTCTTTTTTTAGCATTCCTAACGCTCTCCCTCATGAGAACAAGTGGCAACAACCTCTCCCTACGCTAAGATCGGCTGCAGTAAAATGGCGGTCGGCGATGAGGGCGTTTTATATGCCCTGTGACGCCACAGAAAGCCAGCCAATCACTGCAATGCCCTTCAATAAGATGGTGGTGGCGGCTGCGTGCGTCATCACGTTGCCCACAGTGTGCGCCCTTCATTATTGGCTGAAATATGGTGCTTTTAGCATTCAGGGAAACCGACTGGCGCGATAAAGTCGCCGAACACGTGGCCGACCTCACGCTATGGTTTCGGTCTGCGAAACCCTACTTTAGCAAAAGTCGGCGATTTTTAGAGGTGTCCGACCTGTTTCGCTCAACTCTAATAAGCACAAATCTGTTGCCTTTATGGGTTTCGCAGGTCTCTGTTTCCCAGTTAATAACCAGATAGTTAAAGTCCCCCATAACAAGGACCTCATTATGGGTTGCAGCTTCATCTATCTGCCTTAGTAGTAGACTTTCCATGATTTCTGTTATATTTGTGGGTTTGTAACAGAAACCAATTTGAATTTTGTTACTATTTTTCACTACATGTATTTCGATCCATATGGACTCGACATCCTCATTCCATTCGCTAATCTCCTCCCTTAAAGTGGACTTTAGACAAGACTTTACATAAAGACAAACCCCTCCTCTCCGATTGTTATGATCCTTTCTAAACAGACTGTAACCCTGTAAGTTAACTGACCCAGCCATAGCTTTCATCTAACCATGTCTCGGTTATTCCCACTGTCATAGTTACCGGTAGATATTTCTGCTTCTAGTTCTTCCATCTTGTTTGTCAGGCTTCTGGCATTTGCAAGCATGCAGTTAAGAGGATTTTGTTTTGTTCCAATCTCCTCCCTGTGGATTGTTTTAGAAATTTTCTTACCTCCCTTCGGAGTATGTTGTCTAGGGTCTTTTTTGCCGCACCTCATATCCTTCATCTGTATATTTTCTGGCTTCATGTTCGTGTCTAACGTTTTCCTTCCCATTCCTTCAATCAGGGATTGGCCGTGTGGTACACCAGTGCACAAAAGTACAATCTGTATATGGCAATGTTCACACTAGAAATGCAGAGCGTCTGGTTCACAGCCTATTAATGACGCCTGATGCGGGCTGCCCAGTGCTAACTATAATGCATCCAGTGTGAACAGAGGCCACAGTGTACAGAACCATTTGGGCCCAAATGCACTCTGCAAAAGTATAATGTGCAAAAAGACATATAAATATATGTAAGGTATTAGTTGATATTCTGGCCAAAATATGTAAGCTGGCAACCCACGTCATGGATCCTTACACTTGCCAGTCCTACTCTAACATCTCCTACTCAAAGATCAAAAACACAAAAAGCGGATTAAAAAAATCCAAAATTCAAGAAAACACCAAAAACAGGCAGAGATGCTTATACCGCATCAGGCGTCATTAATAGGCTGTGAACCAGACGCTCTGCATTCCTAGTGTGAACATTGCCATATACAGATTGTACTTTTGTGCACTGGTGTACCACATGGCCAATCCCTGATTGAAGGCTGGCTGTTTAATTTGGTATTAATGCACCTGTGTAGTCGCCATTTTACTTGGGTCTGCTGCACTCTGTCAGTGCATCAGTATTGAGGCCTTTTCAGACAGGTAAGTATCTCTGCCTGTTTTTGGTGTTTTCTTGAATTTTGGATTTTTTTTAATCCGCTTTTTGTGTTTTTGATCTTTGAGTAGGAGATGTTAGAGTAGGACTGGCAAGTGTGAGGATCCGTGACGTGGGTTGCCAGCTTACATATTTTGGCCAGAATATCAACTAATACCTTACATATATTTATATGTCTTTTTGCACATTATACTTTTGCAGAGTGCATTTGGGCCCAAATGGTTCTGTACACTGTGGCATCTGTTCACACTGGATGCATTATAGTTAGCACTGGGCAGCCCGCATCAGGCATCATTAATAGGCTGTGAACCAGACGCTCTGCATTCCTAGTGTGAACATTGCCATATACAGATTGTACTTTTGTGCACTGGTGTACCACACGGCCAATCCCTGATTGAAGGCTGGCTGTTTAATTTGTTATTAATGCACCTGTGTAGTCGCCATTTTACTTGGGTCTGCTGAACTCTGTCAGTGCATCAGTATTGAGGCCTTTTCAGACAGGTAAGCATCTCTGCCTGTTTTTGGTGTTTTCTTGAATTTTGGATTTTTTTTTAATCCGCTTTTTGTGTTTTAGGAAATAGAGTAAGCAAACGCTTGGGCCAAAAGCTATCTAGACAGGACAGGATAAGAAAGAATACTGTCTGCAACCCAGCAAAACCCTAGGAAAAATTCCAACACTTCTGATTCCTAAAATGCTGGGACCACAGGATCTCGCCCCCACTTAATCAAATCTCTGGTGTGAACACGCCGCTACCCAGCAGCACTGAAACAACAGGAACAGAGCAAATGAACAGAAACAAATGAGAACCAGAGACCAGCACAGGCCCCTGTAGGGGACCCGGCTGACCTCACAAAGCAGGGCAGCAAAAACAAAGAAAATCTAACCACAGGAAAAAACAGAAAGTAACTTATATGAATGTTCGCAGGAGACAGCATAAAACCAGCTGACTTCCAAACTAGACCAGGAAGAGGAAACTAATCACCAGCGAGGATCATGGGAGGGCAGCTCACTTATATCAGCCCAGTCCGTCTCCCCTGATTGCCAATCCTCGCTTCCAGGAGATAAAGCCTTGTCATTCAATACAGCTTCAATACCATCAGCAACCACAAGAGGGAGCCTCTGCTCAGAAGTAATTTCCAACATGTTCACAACAGTACCCCCCCTTGAGGAGGGGTCACCGGACCCTCACCGGCGCCACCAGGCTGATCAGGGTGAGCCCGGTGAAAGGCGCAAACCAATTTCTCCGCATGGATGTCAGAAGCAAACACCCAAGAATTGTCCTCCTGACCATAACCTTTCCACTTAACCAAGTACTGGAGTCTCCGTCTAGCCAGACGAGAATCCAATATCTTCTCCACTTCGTACTCCAGATTGCCCTCAACCAAAACTGGCTCAGGGGGCGCAGCCATAGGAACCACTGGCTCAACAAACCTTTTCAATAAAGATTTGTGGAAGACGTTGTGAATCTTAAACGTCCCTGGAAGAGCCAAACAGAAGGAAACGGGATTAAGAATTTCCAAGATCTCATAAGGTCCAATGAACCTTGGCTTAAATTTTGGAGACGCAACCTTCATAGGGATATTTCTTGAGGACAACCAAACCAAGTCACCCACTTTAAACCGAGGACCATCAGTCCTATGCCGGTTGGCAAATCACTGGGCCCTTTCCTGAGAGAGAGACAACTTATCCACTACTTGATCCCAAACCTGCTGCATCCTCTCTACCATAGAATCAACACCCGGACAGACAGGAGCCCCCACCTGTCCCGAAGAAAACCGAGGATGAAACTCGAAATTGCAGAAAAAAGGGGACATCAAAGTGGCTTAACTGGCCCTATTACTTAGAGCGATTCAGCCAGGGCAAAAAAGAGACCCAGTCATCTTGATCAGCAGACACAAAACATCTCAAGTAAGTCTCCAAGGTCTGGTTTGTTCTCTCAGTCTGCCAATTGGTCTGAGGATGAAACGCAGAGGAGAAAGACAGCTGAACTCCCAGTTTAGAACAAAATGTCCTCCAAAATCTGGAAACAATTTGGACTCCCCTGTCAGACACAATGTTCTCCGGATTGCCGTGCAAACGAACCACCTGCTGAAAAAACAAGGGTACCAACTCGGAAGAGGATGGTAACTTCGGCAGTGGCACAAGATGGATAATCTTGGAGAATCTATCACAGATCACCCAAATGACAGTCATTCTCTGAGAGACAGGGAGGTCGGAGATAAAATCCATAGAGATATGGGTCCATGGCCTCCTGGGCACCGGCAGTGGCATTAACAATCCACTAGAGCGAGAACAGGGTTTGGAACGAGAACAAGTCCCACAGGACTGCACAAAATTCCTGACATCACGAGATAAAGTGGGCCACCAAAAGGACCGATTCACTAAATCTCTGGTACCAAAAATACCGGGATGACCAGCCAACGAGGAGCAATGAATCTCAGACATCACAGTCTTCCTCCACTGGTCTGGGACAAACAATTTCCCAACAGGGCAGTGTTCAGGTTTATCCTCCTGAAATTCCTCCAGAGCCAATCTCAAATCGGGCGAAATAGCGGAAAGATCCACACCCGCCTTCAGAATAACAGCACGCTCAGTCACATCAGGAGAATCCGCCAAAAAACTCCTAGAGAGGGCATCTGCCTTAACATTCTTAGTGCCCGGGAGAAAGGAGACCACAAAGTTAAAATGCGTGAAAAACAAGGCCCACCTGGCCTGTCTAGGATTACGTCGCTTGGCTGTTTCGAGATATATCAGGTTCTTATTGTCCGTGAGGACCACCACCTGATGTTTGGCTCTTTCCAGTCAATGTCTCCACTCTTCAAAAGCCCACTTCATAGCCAATAACTCCCGATTTCCCACATCATAATTACGTTCAGCTGGGAAAATTTTCGAGAGAAGAAGGCACAAGGGTTACTTTTAGAGGTCTCCGGATCCCTTTGGGACAAAACGGCTCCCGCACCAATCTCAGAAGCATCTATCTCCACCTGAAATGGTAGAGAAACATCAGGTTGCCGTAGAACATAAGCAGAAGTGAATCTCCGCTTAAGCTCCTGAAATGCAGAAACTGCCTCAGGAGACCAATTCACCACATCAGAACCCTTTTTGGTCAAATCAGTGAGTGGTTTCACAATACCAGAGAAATTACCTATAAATTTAGGGTAAAAATTAGAAAAACCCAAAAATCTCTGAAGAGCCTTCAATGTAGGGGGTTGAACCCAATCACAAATGGCCTGAACTTTGACCGGGTCCATTTCAATAGCAGACGGAGACAAAATGAATCCCAAAAATGAAAACTTCTGTACGCCAAAGAGACATTTTGATCCCTTAACATACAAGGCATTTTTCTCTCAAAATCCGGAATACCATCCGAACATGTTCCACATGAGAATCCCAGTCATTGGAAAATATCAAGATATCGTCCAAATAAACGATCAGAAATTTATCCACAAAATCCCGGAAAATATCGTTCATGAAAGATTGGAAGACGGAAGGGGCATTAGTGAGCCCAAAAGGCATCACTAGGTACCCCTCAGGGGTATTTAACGCCGTCTTCCATTCATCACCGTGCTTGATGTGAATAAGATTATACGCCCCCTGAGGTCAAGCTTGTAAACCAACTAGCACCTTTCACTCTGGAAAATAAGTCAGAAATCAGGGGTAACGGATATTGATATTTAACAGTGATCTTATTAAGGAGACGATAGACAATACATTGCCTCAATTAACCATCCTTTTTGACCACAAATAAAAAGCCGGCGCCCAAGGGTGTAGAGGATGGTCTGATATGACCCTTCTCCAAATACTTTTTGATATAAGATCGCATAGCATCATGCTCGGGTACCGATAAATTGAAGAGCTGACCCTTGGAAAATTTACAACCGGGTACTAACTCAATCGCGCAACCATAACTCCTATGAGGAGGTAAGGACGCAGACTTACTCTCACTAAACACATCAGAAAAATCAGCCAAATAGTCAGGGACATCCTGAGACTGGGGAGAGGTAGAAAAAACAGGAGTGTCACTACGAACACATTGACAACCCCAACTGACCACAGACACGGACTTCCAATCCAAGACAGGATTATGGGTCTGCAGCCAAGGAAAACCCAGTAAAATAATGTCATGTAAATTATGTAACACCAAAAATTTACAATTCATGTTTATGTTCTGCAAAAAGTAACCCTATCAGTTAAAAATAGTAATACATAGGCCCAGGGCACAAAGGGACCGCCAATGAATCACAATCATCATTTCCTTATACACATATAAACCATGGTGCAAAAAATAAGATAATACAGAAAAAATATGCTCATAAATTGAAAAATATCCTTAGTGGATGTAAAAATTACAAAAATTCGTGCACAAGAGAAATTATAAAATTATCTCAGTGATAATGAATGACAAAGAATCAAACCTTAATGCACATTAACCTCCACAAGAAAGAAATGGGATTGCGATAAGAAATATATTGGCTCCTTAACAGCCTGAAAAACTAGGCCTCAGTAGTCTGCTTTATCAGGCTGGTTAACAAAAATAGGGGGGACCCCACGCCATTTTTTTTTTCGAGGGGATCCCCTATTTTTGTTAATCAGTTCACTACAGGTCAGCCGGGATTCACTCTGACGTCACTGTCTGTGCGGTGTCCCTGGCTGACCTGAAGTGAAAGTGGGAAGCAATCAATTATGCTAACCACTTCCTCTCCTGTCAGCCAGGAGAGGAGATGATTCATTTGGGGGTTTACTGTGAGACTGTCAGCATTAGCTGCGGTCTCTGCAGTAAACATTAACCCTTTCAGAAGGATTACATCGGGGGACCTGACTGAACATCGGATAGGTAAGAATAATGTTGCTTTATTATTTTATTTTTATTACAGGTGAACAAGGGCTTCGCAAGGAATGGCAGTAAAATAAAATATGGTCAAAAACTGTGTGTTTATTTCATTAAAATGATTTTTAATTAAAGTGTGTGTGTTTTATTTTTATTTCATACAATAGGATTAATAATTGATAGTTGTCTAATTGACAGCTCTCAATTAACCTGGCTTAAAGTCACCTTTCAATAGCAAGGTGGCTTTAACCCCTTATTAACCCATTCGCCACCGCTACAGGGCAATGGGAATAGACGGGCAAAGTGTAAGAAAGGGCGAATCTAATTATAGATTTGCCTTTTCTGGGGTGTCTGGGGGCAGATGTTAGTAGCCGGGGGGGGGGGCAAAAATAATGGTCCCTCTCTGGGCTATTATTATCTGCCCCCACTCGCTGGCTTTGTCTGTCTGGTTGAGAAAATAGGGCGGGAGCCCACACATTTTTTTTCAACAATTTTACACCTCATATATATATATATATATACATGTCATTGAATTTGTGACACATATATATATATATATATTTTATTTATAGTACATACACTTCTACATACCGTATATACTCGTGTATAAGCTGAATTTTTCAGAACCTTTTTTCGTGCTGAAAATGCCCCGCTCGGCTTATACACGAGTCATTGGGCAGAAACCAGCGGGGAGGGGGTACCGCGGCAGGAGCCGGTGGCTGGGACATTATACTCACCCTGCAATCCTGCGTTCTCCCCGGCTTCCTGCAGCTCTCCTGTGCTGAGCGGTTACGTATACCGCTCATTAAGGTCATGTAATATGGACGCGACGCCGCTCCCATAGGCGTGGCGTCCATATTCATGGCCTTAATGAGCGGTATTACGTCACCGCTCAGCACAGGAGAGCTGCAGGAAGCCGGGGAGAACGCAGGATTGCAGGGACGTTCAGCGATGGCACGGGGAAGGTGAGTATGATGGAGGAGGATGGGGGGGAGCATGGAGGAGAGGACAAGGAGCACGGAGCAGGACTGGGGGGGAGAACGGTGTACGGGGGAAGCATGGAGGAGGACAATGAACACGTAGCAGGACGGGGGGGAGAACGGAGGACGGGGGAAGCATGGAGGAGGACAATGAGCACGAAGCAGGACGGGGGGGAGAACAGAGGACGGGGGAAGCATGGAGGAGGACAATGAGCACGGAGCAGGACGGGGGGCAGAACGGAGGATGGGGGAAGCATGGAGGAGGACGGGGGGAGGATGGAGGGCATGGGGGGCACAGGAGGACGGAGAAGGAATGGGGGAGCACAGCGGAGGACGGAGCAGGAGGTGTTGTGAATGGGTTTGAGATGAGTTCTGAACAGAGGCTCCCTCTGGTGGTTACAAGCGGTACTAGTGAGGATTGGGAATCAGGTGTTACTGATTGGTCTTATTTAAGGGAATCATTTTTACTGTTGTGAATGGGTTTGAGATGAGTTCTGAACAGAGGCTCCCTCTGGTGGTTACAAGCGGTACTAGTGAGGATTGGGAATCAGGTGTTACTGATTGGTCTTATTTAAGGGAATCATTTTCCCATCAAGGTTGCCGGTGATCAATTGTTCTGGTCTGAATCCTTCTTTCCAGTTTCCCTTGTAGCCTGCTGTGTCGTGTCTGCATCTCCTGCTATCAGATAAGACAATTTCTTATTTTGTGTTTTTGCTATATTTTTGCATTTTGTCCTGCACTTCTGTGGGGGCCTTCTGGGTCCCCTCCGGGGGCTTTTGCCCTCTCAGTTTAGTCCAGCCACTGTGTTTTGTACTTTTGCTTTTTGCAGTTTTTTCAGTGGCTGCTGTTTTTGTTACACCAGAGAACTAATTTAGGTGGTAGAGGTCGTGTGATCTCAGGTGATTTTGAAATTAGTGGAGTTGGTGTTTTTCAGGGTTTTCTGGGATTGCAGTAAGTACCCTTCCTATCCTTTTCTATTTAGATAGTTTGGGCCCCAGCGTTTGCTCATACTATTTTACTGTTGTGAATGGGTTTGAGATGAGTTCTGAACAGAGGCTCCCTCTGGTGGTTACAAGCGGTACTAGTGAGGATTGGGAATCAGGTGTTACTGTTATGTTACGGTAGCTGAGGAGTGCAGGTAAAAAAGGAAATACACCAGAGCAGTTGGAATCTATGAGATTGCAGTACCCTGACTAACCACCGCAACTAGAGGCAGCCGTGGAGCGTTCCTACGATGGTCCTAGACGCCTCGTCACAGCCTGAGAAACTAACTACACCTAAAGATAGAAATAGGAAAGCTATCTGCCCCGGAGCAGAACCCCAAAGATAATAGAAAGCCCCCAAACATGTAATGGCGGTTAGACAAGAGGAAATACTGACACAGAAAGAAAATAGTATGAGCAAACGCTGGGGCCCAAACTATCTAAATAGAAAAGGATAGGAAGGGTACTTACTGCAATCCCAGAAAACCCTGAAAAACACCAACTCCACTAATTTCAAAATCACCTGAGATCACACGACCTCTACCACCTAAATTAGTTCTCTGGTGTAACAAAAACAGCAGCCACTGAAAAAACTGCAAAAAGCAAAAGTACAAAACACAGTGGCTGGACTAAACTGAGAGGGCAAAAGCCCCCGGAGGGGACCCAGAAGGCCCCCACAGAAGTGCAGGACAAAATGCAAAAATATAGCAAAAACACAAAATAAGAAATTGTCTTATCTGATAGCAGGAGATGCAGACACGACACAGCAGGCTACAAGGGAAACTGGAAAGAAGGATTCAGACCAGAACAATTGATCACCGGCAACCTTGATGGGAAAATGATTCCCTTAAATAAGACCAATCAGTAACACCTGATTCCCAATCCTCACTAGTACCGCTTGTAACCACCAGAGGGAGCCTCTGTTCAGAACTCATCTCAAACCCATTCACAACAAGGAGGGGGGAGTACAGAGGAGAATGGGGGAGCAAGGAGCAGGACGGGGGCAGCACAGATCAGGACGGCAGTTTATACACCCGGCTTATACACGAGTCAATAAGTTTTCCCAGTTTTTTGTGGCAAAATTAGGGGGGTCGGCTTATACACGGGTCAGCTTATACACGAGTATATACGGTAGTATAATAGCCGCTAATTCAATTGCCGGCTTTTGTGAAAATACAGAACCCGACATGAAATGACACATGGTTTACATAGAGTTAACCGTGTCATTTTATGCAGTTTGATATATGGTTTTCACTAACAATTACATGAGTGTATATGTGCAAAATTTGACACATGTAGGGGTTAATTAAAGGTGTAAATTCGTAGCAAAAAATGCGTTTTTTTTTACAACGAATTTAAACCTTTAATTAACCCCTACATGTGTCGAATTTTGCACATATACACTCATGTAATTGTTAGTGAAAACCATATATCAAACTACATGAAATGACATGGTTAACTCTATGTAAACCATGTGTCATTTCATGTCGGGTGGTTCTGTATTTTCACAAAAGCCGGCATTGAATCAGAGGCTATTTTACTATGTAGAAGTGTATGAACTATAAATATATGTATATATATATATATATTGTGAGACAGTGAAGGGGTGTGTGCTGGACGGCGTGTATATCTCGCCCAGGTTTCTTAGCTGGGGCACATAAAATAGGTTGTCAGTGCGGTGTTCATTTCATTCCTATCTGGGACAGGTTTGCAGTGCAACCCGGAGTGAACACAGCTGCTTAATTAGGCAGCCATAAGTACCTGCTTGAGGAGTTCAGAGGAGGCTCTCAGTCTGGATCTGACTACAGACAACGTTGGAGTCTCATGTGAACCTCACGCTGGTAACTACAGATTATATGTGTTGTTTTGGGCACAGACTGGTAGAGTCTGGACCCGGATAAATAGGGAAATCGATCTATGTGTAGTTAGTGGCTAGACAAGCCTAGGTTTTCTGTTTATGCTTTATTTTTATCTGTTTGCTGTGGACTTTAATAAAGCTGGTTGCGGCCAGTTGCACCAGAACTGCGGTCTGAATGAACTGTTTTCGTGCCATTCTGTCTACCCAGACAGCGATCCTAGAGCTATATCCCCTGGAAAGCTTACAGTTGGTGGAGAATGCGGGCAGCACACTGGCTAAAGACAGCAGTCTTAAAGAGACAGTAGCCCTAATAGACTTTGCAAAGAAAAAAAAAAAAGAGGTATCTGCACAGCAAGGCTGAACTTTCTGTGGAAAAAACTGGGGAGTGTATATGTCGTGGGTGAAGGCTGTCAGCCAGCCCAAGGTATCCGGCAGTATGGAGGAGCTCGTTAAGCAGCTGGCCCAGCAACATCAGCAGGCCATGCAGGCCATGCAGCAACAACATCAGCAGGCCATGCAGCAGCAACAGCAGAGCATGCAGCATCAACATCAGCAGGTCATGCAGCAGCAACAGCAGAGCATGCAGCAGGCCATACACCTACAGGCCCAGCAGAGCCAGCAGCAACAGCAGGAGGCCAACCGGTTATTGCTAGAGCAGCTTGCAGAACTAAAAAAACCTCTTAGCACCTCGTCTCCGAAGGAAGACGCCGGGTCACCGGCATTATCCGCTGTAAAGAAGGCGGTAAAACAGACCCTGCAGAAGATGACGCCTGACGACGATGTGGAGGCATATCTGGCTGTATTTGAGAGACTGGCAGAGAAGGAGAATCTGCCACACTCTGAATGGGCTATGGTGGTCGCACCCTATCTGACTGGGGAACCCCAAAAAGCCTATTTTGACCTCAGCGAGCAGGACAGCAAAAACTATACTAAGTTGAAAGCGGAGATTCTTGCCCGCCTGGGTGTGACAAGGGCAGTCCGTGCCAGGAGAGTCCATAACTGGAGATACAGGCGAGACAAACCTGCTCGATCACAAATGTATGACTTGATTTCGTTAGTAAAGAAGTGGTTAGAACCTGACGTCAGCACCCCTGCCCAAATGATCGAAAAGGTAGTGCTGGACCGGTACATCTGGGCCCTTCCTCCTGAGGTACAGCTCTGGGTCGGACAGGGAGACCCCAAAGATGCCGATCAACTGGTCAGCTTGATAGAAAGGTATTTCGCCACCAAAGATTATCTACGTGACCAGCTGTCCGAGCGATCATCGGTTCGGAGTACCCGGCCTCCGTCATCTCCCGGTAAGAGAGTTCCAGCTGTGGGGCAAGGGGGACTGTTGATAGTTCGGGTCAGCCCCGAGGGGACATGGGGGAGCGGAAGAGTGATACTTCCCTGGCAGGAGACCCCAGGCCTAGAAAGGTCTACCCGTCTGAACACTCCAACCTGAGACAGTGTTGGAGATGCCGTGAACAAGGTCATATTTCAGCCAACTGTCCACTAGTGGGGGAACCTATGGACTGTGACGCTGGACAGTCCCTTTCTTTCTTCGCGGAACCCGCGTGCGTCGCTACCCCAGTCGAGGAGACTGGCCCCCAGCTGTCTCAGGTGGTTGTAAATGGCTGTCCAGTACAGGCCCTCCTGGACTCAGGGAGTCGAGTGACTCTGGTACATGCCAGCTTGGCTGTTGGGGACTGCATCTCCGATAAACACCTGAGCGTGGTATGCATACATGGAGACATCAAAGTCTACCCGGTAACTTCCGTGGACTTCGTCACAGAACTCGGGGAGATCTCGTATGAAGTAGGGGTAGTGAAGAACCTGATGCATCCCGCCATATTGGGTCGTGACTTTCCCCTGTTTTGGGATCTTTGGAGAAAAAACGGTTCTAAGGGACGGTGTGATGAAGCTCCTACTGAGATTACGCGGTCCAGAGGGGTGGAACACAACGATAGGGGGCCATTAAACTTATGTGATAATGATGATAATGAAAATAATGATAATGGTGAACATGATAATGGTGATGACCATGATAATGATGCTGATCATGTTGTTGATACGGATGAAAATGAATTTCCATTGCAGGTGATGTTGGGGGAGGGGGATGACGGTTCTCTAGAACAGAATGTCCCTGACCTACCGGTGTCCCGTGGCAATTTTGGGAGTGAACAGTTGCGAGACCCCACTCTTAAACATGCTAGGGAAAATATAACTGTTCTGAATGAGATCCCACAAGAGCCCGGCTCGGAGGAAAAATTTCCCCATTTTGCCATGAACAATGACCTGCTATACCGGGTCACTAAAGTAAAGGGAGAGGCCGTGAGTCAGCTCCTAGTACCCAAGCCATATAGAAGTATGGTGTTAGGTTTATCCCATAACCACGTGCTGGGTGGGCACCTGGGAATGGACAAGACCCAAGAAAGAATCCTCCAGAGGTTTTATTGGCCAGGGGTTTATCGGGATGTGGAGGATTATTGTAAAACCTGCCCCACGTGTCAGATAAATGCTCCGGTGTCTCACTTTCGCAGTCCCTTAGTCCCGCTGCCGGTTATAGAAATACCATTTGAAAGGGTAGCGATGGACTTGGTAGGTCCTATTGTAAAATCAGCCAGGGGACACCAATACATCCTAGTGGTACTTGATTATGCAACCCGGTACCCCGAGGCTGTCCCTTTAAGAAATATGGCATCTAAAAATATTGCACAGGAGCTCTTTCATATGTTTTCTAGGACGGGAATCCCTAAAGAGATCCTCACGGACCAAGGCACCCCTTTTATGTCCAAAGTGATGAAGGAACTGTGTAAGTTGCTTAAAATCTCGCACATTCGGACATCCGTGTATCACCCCCAGACGGATGGGCTGGTTGAACGTTTTAATAAAACATTAAAACACATGTTAAAGAAAGCAGTAGAGAAAGGTGGGCGGGACTGGGACTACCTGTTACCCTACTTAATGTTTTCGGTCAGAGAGGTTCCCCAGGCCTCTACGGGGTTCTCTCCCTTTGAGTTGGTATATGGGCGGCTCCCGCGGGGCTTGCTAGACATAGCCAAGGAAGTTTGGGAAACCGAGACAACTCCATACAAGAGTGTTATAGAGCATATTGCCCAAATGCAAGAGAGGATGGCTAAAATTATGCCATTAGTTAAGAATCATCTGCAGAGAGCCCAAGAAGCTCAAAGCAGAGTATATAATCGGACAGCAAAAATTAGGACTTTTAACCCCGGGGATCGAGTCCTAATCCTAATTCCCACCGTGGAAAGTAAATTTTTGGCCAAATGGCATGGTCCATATGAGATAGTACAAAAAGTGAGCGAGGTTACTTACAAAGTACACCAACCCGGGAGACGCAAGCCCTACCAGGTGTATCATATCAATCTGATCAAGCCCTGGAGGGACAGAGAGTCGTTGTTGGCCTCGGGTGAAGTAGAGAAAGGGGTAAAACCATCTCTACCTCCTGTGACCATTGGTGAGACATTGTCCGTGCACCAAAAACAGGAAGTACGGGAGTTTCTGCAGAAAAATCAGCAGAGGTTTTCTGACTTGCCCGGCTGGACTTCTCTCGTAAAACACCATATCGAGACCGAGCCCGGTACTAAGGTCAAAATAAAACCGTACAGAATTCCAGAAGCCCGCAGAAAGATAGTCTCTACTGAAATCAAACGCATGCTAGACCTCGGGGTCATTGAGGAGGCCCAAAGCGAGTGGTGTAGCCCGATTGTTCTGATCCCAAAACCTAATGGAACCTGGAGGTTCTGTAATGATTTCAGAAAGTTGAACGAAGTGTCAAAGTTTGACGCATACCCGATGCCACGGGTAGATGAGCTAATCGAGAGGTTAGGGGGTGCCCGTTATATTACAACCCTCGATCTGACAAAAGGGTACTGGCAGATACCCCTATCTGAGGAGGCAAAAGAAAAAACGGCCTTTGCAACCCCGGAAGGTTTGTTTCAGTATCTGGTGATGCCATTCGGGTTGCATGGAGCCCCAGCTACCTTTCAGAGGCTTATGGACCAGATCCTACGCCCGCATCAAGCCTATGCAGCTGCCTACCTGGATGATGTGGTAATTTTCAGTTCTGATTGGGAGAGCCACCTCGCTAAGGTACAAGCCGTCTTAGACTCGATAGGCGGAGCTGGGCTGAACATAAACCCAGAGAAATGTGCAATTGGCCTAGAAGAGGCCAAGTACTTGGGCTATGTGATTGGCAGAGGGCTGATCAAGCCACAAATCGATAAGGTAGAGGCAATTCGAAACTGGCCTGTACCCCTCACAAAACGACAGGTCAAAGCATTTCTGGGCATCACTGGGTACTATCGCAGATTCGTACCAAATTATGCCTCCATTGCTGCCCCATTGACTGACCTGACAAAAGGGGGGAAGTCCAAAATGATAAATTGGAATCCGGAGGCAGAAAAAGCATTTCTGTCGTTGAAAATGGCTTTGTGTCAAAGACCAGTTCTGGTCACCCCTAATTTCAGGGAAGAGTTTCTTGTTCAAACTGATGCCTCTAATGTGGGGTTAGGGGCGGTGTTATCACAGGTCGTGAAGGGTGAAGAACACCCAGTCCTGTATCTAAGTCGAAAAATGACACCGGCTGAACAAAATTATGCCATTGTGGAGCTAGAGTGCCTCGCAATCAAATGGGCGCTGGACTCCCTACGGTATTACCTCTTGGGTAGGAGATTTAAATTGCAATCAGACCATGCTCCTCTGGCATGGATGAAGCAGAACAAGGAAAGGAATGCCAGGGTGACAAGGTGGTTCCTTTCACTTCAAGAGTTCAATTTCTCGGTTGAGCATAGACCTGGGAAATTACAGGGTAATGCTGATGCCTTGTCCAGAGTTCACTGTCTCTTCGGAGTTTCTGACCAGTCCTCCGGTCTGGAGAAGAGGGGGGGGATATGTGAGACAGTGAAGGGGTGTGTGCTGGACGGCGTGTATATCTCGCCCAGGTTTCTTAGCTGGGGCACATAAAATAGGTTGTCAGTGCGGTGTTCATTCCATTCCTATCTGGGACAGGTTTGCAGTGCAACCCGGAGTGAACACAGCTGCTTAATTAGGCAGCCATAAGTACCTGCTTGAGGAGTTCAGAGGAGGCTCTCAGTCTGGATCTGACTACAGACAACGTTGGAGTCTCATGTGAACCTCACGCTGGTAACTACAGATTATATGTGTTGTTTTGGGCACAGACTGGTAGAGTCTGGACCCGGATAAATAGGGAAATCGATCTATGTGTAGTTAGTGGCTAGACAAGCCTAGGTTTTCTGTTTATGCTTTATTTTTATCTGTTTGCTGTGGACTTTAATAAAGCTGGTTGCGGCCAGTTGCACCAGAACTGCGGTCTGAATGAACTGTTTTCGTGCCATTCTGTCTACCCAGACAGCGATCCTAGAGCTATATCCCCTGGAAAGCTTACAATATATATATATATATGTCACAATGACATATATATATATATATGTATTCTATGTGTATATATGTAGTGTTTACAAGGAAAGAAAGAGGTTTTTTTTAGTTCCGATATTTCTGTCCCATTGACTTGCATTGTGTTTCCGGTATCAGAATCGGCGATACCCGATACTTTTTGAGTATCAGGCCGATCCAACCTGATCCGATATTTCGGGATATCGGGCAGTATCGCTCAACACTATTTATGAGCGTATTTTTTCTGTATTATCTTATTTTTGCACCATGGTTTATATGTGTATAAGGAAATGATGATTGTGATTCATTGGCGGTCCCTTTGTGCCCTGGGCCTATGTATTACTATTTTTAACTGATAGGGTTACTTTTTGCAGAACATAAACATCTATGTATATTTTTTGTATGTACAATAAAATTATATATTATTTTTAATTTTAGTATTGTTTGGAACTCCTTTTTTTGTGGCTTTTTTTCTGTATAATTTTGGAGTATACAAAACCAATGTCCTATTATAGTCCTGGGTATTTGAGATTTTAACCACTTGGATGATATTGTTTAATATACTATTTATATTCAGGTTGTATTGGGATTAATTTAATAATGATCGGTATATGGTAACTGGTAGAGACTTGTTCAGACTGGAGTAGCAGGAACTGATTTGGGAAGGACAGGTACATAGACAGGTATGAGTAGTGTATGGAAACAGACTGAAGGAGCTGGAACTGACTCAGGAAGGACAGGTATATAGACAGGTATGAGTTGTGTATGGAAACAGGTAGGAACCTGTTCAGACTGGAAGGACAAAGACCCGCAAGATGTGGAATGGGAGCAGAGTAGAATTGGAAGCAGAGAGCAGAACCGCAAAGAGTGGAACAGAGAGCAGAACAGGGCAGAGTCACCGGTAGTGGCAAGCAGAACAGGGCAGAGCCACAGGTTGCAGCAGAGGACAGAGTCGCTGAGTGCGGCGAGTAGGGCAGAGCGGCAGGTTGCAGGAAGCTGGACAGAGCCGGAAGAGACACAAGGATACACACAGCAGGTAGAGCAGGCTATAGACAAGGATACAGATAGATACAGGTATAGGACACATTTCAGACAGGGTCAGGTACGGGAACAGGTATAGACTCAAGGATACAGGACTGAGTATGTAGCCAACAGGGAGGCAGGAAAACAAGACACAAAGAACACAGAAACAGGCCTGGATATGCAGCCTCCAGGGAGGCAGGAAACAAGACAAACAGAAATGGGTCTGGGTATGCAGCCCCCAGAGAAGGCAGAAAAACAAGACAGGACCTGGCGACTCAGTAGCAAGACACAGACTGAGATAGAGCATTGCACAGGCATCCTCCTATGGGCAGGGATGCCTTAAGTACCTGATGCCTCATGGCAATTGGCTGGGGACACCATAGGAAGGTGCACTCTGTCTCTATAAGACTCAGGAAGTGCCAGAGCCGCCGCCCTAAGCATACATCCAGGAAGTATACAGAAAGCAAAGACATGAGGTTCAGAGCAAAGAGCCTGCAGAGGACAGAACTCACAGCATGGCCGGGGTAGTGAGAAAGGGAGATGAGAACACATGCAGTGATGCCGGAAGGGATGTTACAGAGACTCTTCACTTTTCCCAGAAGGCACCTGGAATAAGCAAATTGGCTTCCTCAAGCTTTAATCCCTGGTTTGGCGATGCTTTCCAAGCAGATGGTCCCGGCTGTACCCAACGATCTTCTTGCTGAGGGAGACTCTTCACTTTTCCCAGAAGGAATGTGGAATATGCAAATTGGCCTCCTCAAGCTTGAATTCCTGGTTTGGCGATGCTTTCCAAGCAGCTGGTCCCGGCTGTACCCAACGATCTTCTTTCTGAGGGAGACTCAGTGTCCTCCTTGGTCATCTCCCATGAAGTCCACTTTGACTCAAAGGCCGGGATCACACATGCGAGGAAATCGTCCGATGCTCGCATGTGAAATCCCAGCTCTGGCGCCGGCACTCGGGAGAGGAGTGCGCGGCTGCATGTATTTATATGTAGCCGCTTACTCCACTCCCAAGTGCCGGTGCCAGAGCTGGGATTTCACATGCAAGCATCGGACAATTTCCTCGCATGTGTGATCCCGGCCATACAATGACAGATGGTGCGATCTGACACTGATGTTCCTTGAGCTTGAAGTTCACTATTAATCTGTTAAGAAGTTTATCTGGGCTCTTTTGTTACCATTCGTATTATCCGTCTCTTTGATTTGTCATCAATTTTCCTCCTGTGGCCACGTCCATGGAGTTTGGCTACAGTCCCATGGAGATTAAATTTCTGAATAATATGTGTAACTATAGTCACAGAAACATCAAGCTACTTGGAGTTGGTCTTATAACTTTACCTTTAACATGTTTGTCTATAATTTTCTTTCTAATCTCCTGAGACAACTATTTCCTTTGCTTCCTCTGGTCCATGTTGAGTGTGATACACACCATGTCACCAAACAGCACAGTGAGTATCTGTAATCCTCTATACAGGCCCACTCACTGATTCCAAGATTGTAGACACCTATAATGCTAATTAGTGGACACACCTAGATTTAACATGTCCCTTTTGTCACATTATTTTCAGGGGTACCATCATTTCTGTCCAGGCCTATTTCATGCTTTTTATTTTTTTTTAAATTCTGTGGAAGAATGGTTGAAAAGCAATATCTGACTTTCATTTGATCATTTTCATAGAATTTTGATTTACTGTTACTTCTGTCAGATTCAAGTTATTTCTGTGACCATTGTGGAATTTTCTGTCATTAAACGAAGGGTACCAACAATTTTGACCATGTGTGTATATTTATGATATGCTAACAATATTGTAACCCTAAAATCCCCTTCAACCTTTCTATTCTTTTATGAATACCATATAGTAAATAATACCCAACTGCTATTGCATTACCATTTTTGTGTTGTCGATGTGAAAAATCATCTCCAATTATTATTGCTTTTTTCAGATGAGCAAATCATTTCTTGATTAATAACATTTTAGCCAAAGTTGCTAAAAATTTCAGATTCCGTGAAATGTTAAACGTGTTGCGCTTTAATATGCTTTAATCCAGAACAATGCAGGCCAACTGGACAAAATTTCTACTGATTCGAGAGAATCTGGCTAAAACTAATTTTGGGATATTCATTCCTTTTTATTTCATATCTATCTCTTTTGATTTTCATTTCTATGCAAGACATTGCAGAAGCTTGAAACAGCAAAAGCCAATTATCTGTACATTTTATTTATTGACTTACAGATAAAGTACATAAGGAGATTGACAAAGAGATTGGACGAGAGAAGGAGCCCAGGGCAGATGACAGGAAACATATGCAATATACAAATGCTTTCCTACATGAGTTACAGAGATATAGTGATGCCCTCCCATTGGGTGCACCTCGATCCACCACAAGGAAAGTGAACTTTCATGGCTACAACTTACCTAAGGTAAACCTGTACAATTCATGTAGTGACATCAATACTAAGGATGGATTTTTCAAGAGGGCTTCCAACTGTGTTGGTTTCAACACTGGGGAAACATAACTGGGCAATATTCACCCAGTTATGTAGATCTTCCCAAATTTCAAAACTACTAACACAGTTTTTGCATTTGAATGATTACTGGTCTATGGTGAATTAAGGTTAATACCTAGTATAAATGAAACATTTGTTATCATTACAAGTGTGGCAAATTGACCTGTGTTGCATAGCCCTTCATTAAAGAAGCACTCCCATCAACGTCTTTATCATCTTAATATATTGCAGTCACCATATTATATAGCACTGTGTACTTACAATTAGTGAAGAGCGAGCATGCTCGCCACTATTCTCGCCCGAGCATTTCACTGCTCGAGATGCTCAGAGCTCGCCGAGTATTTTCGGGGTTGCTTGGTGGGAGCTCGGGTCCCCGCCCTGCATGTTTGGCGCTCTTTAGAGAGCCAATGAACATGCAGGGATTGTCTGCCACACACTGTAATGCCGCAGCCATGTTGCTTGTGGAATTACAGTGATTGACTGGCCGCACAGCGTCATCAGGTCTATATCAGACACAGCCATGCTCGTCACAGTCTACTTCGGAATCAGGCAGTGTAGGGAGAGATGCTGCTGAGCTATGGAGAGATTTGCTTGTTTCTTAATTAGTGTAGGTATACCACAGTATATTCTACACATATCCATCTCAACTAACAGTCCTTATTATCATGCTGCTGCGATGCAAGGTCCACAAGGTGGCAGTAGAGTGGAAGCAGGACTTTACCTAAATAGAACAGGCCTGCTGTGCAGCAGCAAGGCTACCACAGGTGGCAGCAGAGTAGTCAGGCAAGCCGGATAAAATCCTAGACTGTAGCGCAGTACCAAAGGAATAAGCAAACTCAAAATCAGGGACAAGCCAAAGGTTCAGAGCTGAAAAGCCAAAATACAAGAGACAGAAGCAGGTCAGAATACAAGCCAAGTCAGAACCAGGGAGTCAGCACACTAAAGGGGGAACACAGAGTCAGGACAGGACAAGAGGGAAAACAGAGACACGGGTTCAGAGAGCAAAAGCACCAGGACAAATCAGAGCGATCAGAGTCAGCTACAGCAGCCCTAAGCAAATCTATAACTGACATCGCTTGTAGCAAGCAGCAGCGAAAAAATAGCCAACCTGAACCCAGACAGAGGATGAGAAAAGTTAACTCTTGATATAACCAGACCGAGAAAAAGGGAAAACAGGACTCAAAACCCGGTCTGGATCATGAGACTTATGAGGACTAATCCAGCTGCATAGATATCATTGCTAGGCAGGTAGGCAGTGTATGTGGCAGACTGCAGTGCATATAGCAAGAGGGTCCATTCCAGTTCTGTCTGCTGCTGTTGCTGCTTTTACAGATATTTCTAGACATAGCCACAGGTATCAGGGCCAAGAATATATTTTTTTTTATCTGAATCCTGATTATTTGCTTAAAAAGCTATCCAGAGAACACAGTTTTTCTGCTCCATTTGCTTGTTGGCACTGCAGCATACAGCCAGATCCTTTCCATATTACAGCGCTAAAAATCCATCTATTTAAAACTGTGGTTTGTCTGTCACATGTATCACATATATGTGCAGTCAAAATTCTGCCATTTCTGTCTTCCATTTAAATTTTGTTTTAGTGTGTTAGCGAAACTATTGGTGCCAGTTTGTTGATAAAAATAGTTACCTACAGGCCAGCTATTTAAAACTGTGGTTTGCCTGTGACACGGATCACATATAAGTTCGTTCCAAATTCAGCCATTTGTAGGACGGGGAACTGGATGTGATGGTGATGGTGCATGCAGACGCCGAGGACGTGAGCAAGCTGAAATTCTGCCACAACAAACACCCACATCTTCTCATCCGACCTTCCTGTACCAATTATTGAGGACCACAGGACACCACTATTGAACCCAGAGAAGTGTCAAAAGTAGAGTTGAGCGAAACAGGTCGGTCAGATTCAAAAATCAATGACTTTCGCCAAAGTCGGGTTTCGCCGAGCGAAACCTGACCATAGCATGAAGTCGGCCATGCGGTCGTCGACCAGAGCACCAAAGTCGGTTTTCCCATAATGCTTGCAGGCGCCTTTTCACAGTCAATGAGCAAGGATGTACACTGTGGGCAACTAGATTACATGGTCAGCAGCCACCACCATCTTAGAGAAGGGCATTGCAGTGATTGGCTTGCTTTGTGTAGCATCACAGTGGCTATAAAAGCCCTAACCGCCGACCGCCATTTTACTTCTGCCGATCTTAGCATAGGGAGAGGATGCTGACGCTGTTTATCAGTGGGGAGAGAGTTAGGAAGGAAAGAAAAGTTATTCTGTGCTTGTGCTGATAGTAATTGTGCTGTACATTTAGTGTGCAGAGACAGGGGAGACTTTTGTTGTGTGCAGCAGCGCGGGTTATTAGGCTGCCTGCCAGTGACAGGGGAGGATTTTCTTGTGTGCAGCAGCGCTGGTTATTAGGCTGCCTGCTAGCTGTAATACTGTGTGTACATTGCTGTTCAGACTGCTTTTTACACAGCACAAATACTTTTATTCTTTTTTTCTGCACAGTTACCGAGAGTTAATTTTTTCCCACACCATATAGAGCTGTACGCTCCTCACACACTACCGTGTACAGGCTGGTATCAGGGACAAATACATGCTGACTATCTGTGTGTGACTCCGGAAATATATACGGAGATTGAAAATTACCCCTAGACTGTATACAGCTGTACGCTTGTGATACAGTACCCTTTTTCTGCTTTTTATATTCTGGTCTAATCCATACTGAGCCTATGAGCATCTGTATGTTACACTGGCAATATATACGGAGATTTAAAATTACTCCAGCACTGTATACAGCTGTACGCTTCAGATACAGTACCCTTTTTCTGCTTTTTATACACCTGTTATCTTCAGATACAGTACCCTTTTTCTGCTTTTTATATTGTGGTCTAATCCATACTGAGCATGTGAGCGTCTGTGTGTTACTCCAGAAATCTATATAGAGATTTACAATTTACCCCTAAGCTATATACACCTGTTATCTTTAGATACAGTACCCTTTTTCAGCTTTTTATATTCTGGTCTAATCCATACTGAGCCTATGAGCGTCTGTGTGTTACTCCAGAAATCTATACGGAGATTTACAATTTACCCCTAAACTATATACACCTGTTATCTTCAGATACAGTACCCTTTTTCAGCTTTTTTATATTATGGTCTAATCCATACAGAGCCTGTGAGCGTCTGTGTGTTACTCCGGAAATCTATACGGAGATTAACAATTTACCCTTATACTATATACACCTGTTATCTTCGAATACAGTACCCTTTTTCTGCTTTTTATAGTCTGGTCTAATCCATACTGAGCCTGTGAGCATCTGTGTGTTACTTCGGAAATATATACGGAGATTTAAAATTACCCCAACACTGTATACAGCTGTACGCTACTCATACAGTACCCTTTTTCTGCTTTTTATATTGTGGTCTAATCCATACTGAGCCTGTGAGTGTCTGTGTGTTACTCCGGAAATCTATACGGAGATTTACAATTTACCCCTAAACTACTGTATATACACCTGTTATCTTCAGATACAGTACCCTTTTTCAGCTTTTTATATTCTGGTCTAATCCATGCTGAGCCTGTGAGCGTCTGTGTGTTACTCTGGAAATCTATACGGAGCTTTACAATTTACCCCTAAACTATATACACCTGTTATCTTCAGATACAGTACCCTTTTTCAGCTTTTTATATTGTGGTCTAATCCATACTGAGCCTGTGAGTGTCTGTGTGTTACTCCGGAAATCTATACAGAGATTTACAATTTACCCCTAAACTACTGTATATACACCTGTTATCTTCAGATACAGTACCCTTTTTCAGCTTTTTATATTGTGGTCTAATCCATACTGAGCCTGTGAGCGTCTGTGTGTTACTCCGGAAATCTATACGGAGATTTATAATTTACCCCTATACTATATACACCTGTTATCTTCAGATACAGTACCCTTTTTCTGCTTACTATAGTCTGGTCTAATCCATACTGAGCCTGTGAGCGTCTGTGTGTTACTCTGGAAATCTATACGGAGATTTACAATTTACCCCTATACTATATACACCTGTTATCTTCAGATACAGTAGCCATTTTCAGCTTTTTATATTCTGGTCTAATCCATACTAAGCCTGTGAGCGTCTGTGTGTTACTCCTGAAATCTACACGGACATTTAAAATTACCCCAACACTGTATACAGCTGCACGCTTCTGATACAGTACCATATATCTGCTGGTATTTTTGGTACATTTTCCAAAACATGAGGAAGTATGGTGGAAGAGGCTGCGGACGTGGGCAGGGGGGGCCAGCTGGGAATGATGGTGGTGGTGGTGCATCTGCTGGTAGTGCCAAGAGCACAATAGCAGCTAAGGCAGGAGGTGTTGAGCCTGCGTCATCGTCTGGCTCCAGAAGGCCTGGAAGGCTCCCTTTTTTGGGAGTCGGTAAGCCACTTTTAAAGCCAGAGCATCAGGAACAGGTTTTGGCTTACATTGCCGAAACAGCCTCCAGCTCTATTGCCTCCTCTTCTGAAGTTTCAAAAAATGCAAGCACTGAGTCATCAGTGCAGGCTCCTGGTCCGGAACAACACCTTTCCTTGTGTCCTTCAACCCCACCAAAAGTGAAGGATGCGGCAGGCCACACTTCAGATTACTCCATGGAGCTCTTTTCACATACCATGCCTGGGTTATCAAGTCAAATCCTGAATTCCCCAGTCCAAGATGAATCTGACATGGAGTGCACTGATGCACAGCCACTGCTAGATGATTCTGCTGGTACATTGAGCACTACATTTCCCTCGCAGTCTACTGAGCCAGAATCTCACCCTGATGAAACTCAGGTGCCCCTCCCCGCATACTATACCACTCTACACGGTGACAGAGAGGAAGGTGCAGATGAAATTGAAGAGGAAATGATGGATGACCCAGTTGTTGACCTGGATTGGCATCCATTGGGGGAAGAGGGTGCCGCTGGCAATAGCTCAGAAGAGGAGAAGGATCCGCAGCAGGCATCGTCATTGCAGCAGCGGTTACCTGGCAGGCCCGTAGCTGTCCAAAAACATGTTAAAAAAAACAAAAAGAGTTGCAGGACAGCTTGGCCAGACGGTCCAATTAGCACAGCGTGCAAGCCCTGAAAATTTATACCATAGTAGGAATAGTGCAGTGTGGCACTTTTTTGACCAAAATCCTATTGATGAGGCAAAGGTTATCTGTAAGAAGTGCGGAAGGACCTTTAGCCGAGGGAAAAATCTCCGAAATTTGAATACCAGTTGCATGCTTAGATATTTAATCATCATGCACTTTAAGCGTGGACGGACTACAAAACCTCAGGTAGCACATGTGCACTTGCTCCGACTGAAGGTAGCCAGCAAAGCTACATCGCTTCCTCTACTGTAAGCTCACCGGTTAGCACACCACCAGCAAGAAATGTTGAGGTGTCATCGCAAGGCAAAAGCAGTCAGGGAATCACAATGTTTTTGCAACAAAAGACTGAATCTAGGGAATCACCACCACCACCACCATCACCATCACCAACCCCCTCTCAGTCCGTCATGACCATCGCTAGTTCTCCCATATGCAGCTCTCAAGTCCAGCTCACGCTAGCAGACACTCTGAGTAGGACAAGAAAGTACTCATCCTCTCATCCGCGTAGACTGGCTTTGAACACCTACATTGCCAAACTGATCTCATTAGAGATAATGCCCTTCCGTTTGGTTGAAAGCGCAGCGTTCCGAGAGCTCATGGCCTACGCTGTCCCACGCTATGACCTACCCAGTCAGCACTTCTTTTCTAGAAAAGCCATCCCTGCCCTCCACCTGCATTTGAAAGACCGCATTGTCCATGCACTCAAACAATCAGTGAGTGGAAAGGTGCACCTCACAACAGATGCATGGGCCAGTAGGCATGGCCAGGGCCATTACGCATACATCACTGCGCACTGGGTTAATGTGGTGGATGCAGGGTCCACAGGGGACAGCGGCGGTGGGACAGTGCTGCCTAGCCCACGGTATAGGAAACCGTTGGCTGTAGGCGTTCGACCCTCCTCCTTCTCCAGAAGCAAAAGCTCATTGACAGAGAGCAGGCGCACGAGCACTCCATCCGCAGCTGCCAGTGTTGCACACGAGGTGTCCCACTATCGAACAGCTAGTGGTAAGCGTCAGCAGGCTGTTTTAAAGATAATGTCTTTGGGCGACAACAGACACACCACGGAGGTACTGGCCGACTACTTGCAGTGAGAAACTGAGTCATGGCTGGGCAGTCTACATCTTGAGCCAGGCAAGGTAGTCAGTGATAACGGGCGTAATTTTGTGGCGGCCATAGCCCTGTATATGTATAAACAGCAAGGTAGAAGTACAGGCTAAAAATTAACTTTTAATATATGCCTTTAAAAACAACCACTTGGTTCAATTATGTTGCAACAAACACCATTAAAAATTCACTCTTATTGTGAAAAAACGGTATAAAATAGTCTATACAGAAGACTTACTAATTAACACACGATTGGGATCAAACAGATCAATCTGCCATATCTCACATATATAGTATAGAGACCGCAGACAGAATATGCCATGTATATCACAGTCACCAATTCTCATTGATATACCAAAATTGAGTCATATCCAATATATTTCATGTGCACATTAAAGATAATAATTGCACATATCAAAAACAGAACGAGCTCACCACTCATAGACATCCACCGTTACTTCCATCAATAGGGGAGACTTCCTGAGAACACCATACATTACCCCAGACCCTGTGGATATATGTGGCTGAAAAAGCTGAAGAACTCCCGACGCGTTTCTCTGGCTAGATCATCAGGGGAGAGATATGCCATTTCATGTCAGCTGTTAAAGATAAAGTCACCCGTAACACTTATACATATTATCAAGCGAGTGCGCGCCTCTGAACCACGTGGGTTCTTAAGTAAGACGCCGAGGTGATCAATCCGTGACGTCATATCCGGTGCGCCGTCTCAATGGAACGCAAGGATGGAGCGCAAACGCCATATCCTCACCCACCCTCACGAATGGGGATGTACCAGGCATCACATGACCTGCTGTGTGATGTCATATCCTGGATACCGCAGCGATGTAAACATTAAAGATCAATATATCCCATTCACTCATGTCATATTGTTTTTTGAACAAATAAATTTATATTTAGTGCTGGTAATGTTCAAAGTGTGTTCATATCACCGCTAGGGGTATATTATTGGGGCATTTGATAATTCACCATATAAATGTATTGATTCGTACATAGCAAATGTCGCATGTCTATACTTCATAGGATACCAATAAGGGCATATTATAACTTGCTCCTAAACATGCCCACAAAAGACATAGAAATGGATTTATCATAACAACTGCACCATTCCTTAATTAATACTCCTACTAGTCAACATATATATGTAGAGGTAACCACTACTCATTTTGTTACCCTCTTATATGGACACTGTTTATTAAACCTCAAAAGATATTATGATTAGTATCCATATAGATCAAGTTATTAATAATACAATGCTGTAATGCCCCATATTTGATGGTGATATAAATTTGAAGCCCTATAAATTAATCCCAGCACTAACCATAACCATCATTACAAAAACAAATAAAGAAAAAGTGATCATGAAAGTATAAAAATCATATTGCTGGTTCCATAACTAGACTATTCCTATTATCAAATTCCGGAATCGGGAACCCTAGATCAAAATATCCAGAGAGAAAAAAATTCAGGAGAACAGGTCCTTTTAGAGGACATTGGTGGTCAAATGAAAAAAGGGCATAAATACTGTTGTCACAAATCATGCATTAAAGAGGACAAAGGAGATCAGGTTAAGAGGGGAAACAAGAACGAAGGCTGTTAAACCCTATACAGGCCTACTACACCTTGCCTGTCAGTGGAGGTTGGCACCCTAAGAGAGAATCGATATTGGCGCCCCCACTCCTCGGCGGCTGGCCCTATAAGGCCCTATTAAGCCCTACTTTAGACCTAAGATGAGTGTGGGAAAAAGAGTTTACAATATATAGGAAAGAGATAGGTAGAAAAAATGTGGGGTAAAGATGTGAGGCATACCATGAGGGAGGAGGAATCTATATGACCCAATTATATATCAAAGTCTACACAAAGCAATTATATGTCAAGGTCTCATTAAGACCCAAAGGTTGTTGTGTTTTCAGCCGAAAAATCCACTTTGCTTCACATTGTAGAATCCTCCTATCCCAGTTGCCACCCCTCCTTGGTGCTCCTATTTTATCAATTCCAATAAATTTGAGACCGGTTGTTTCCCCCTCATGTTGACTAGCCATGTCTCTAGCTAAAGGTGTATCCCTCTTCAGGGCTATATCTCGCAGATGTTCACCTTCTGAACTCTCGAATCGTCTTTCCCACATACTCAAGATTGCAGGGACAAGTGGCCTTGTAGATCACGCCCCTCGTTCGACAGTTGATGAAATGGCGGATTTCATAATTTCGATTCGTGACATTGCTTCTAAATGATCCTCCCGTAGACAAGACCGAACAAGCTACACACCCACTACATTTATAACAGCCTTTAAGATTGTTGGTAAGCCAGGTTTCTCTCTTAGGGGGAGTAAAATGACTATGTACAATTTTGTCCCCTATAGACCTTCCTTTCAAAAAGATAACTTTGGGATATCCTCCCACCAGAACTCCAATGTCCTCATCCATCTGCAATATTGACCAATGTTTCTGGAGAATTGAACGAACTTGTTGTGCTCCAGAACTGAAAGTAGTAATGAAACGATATGTAGGAGGTTCATTTTTAGGCTGTTTCTGTCACGCGGTCTTATGATATGTGTACGATGTCAGTAAACTATTCTTAAAAGAACAACACTCTATACAACATATAGATTAGCAACATCAGCATGTAAATATAGAATAGATTTACCTGACACGATATCCGTTGAACTCAGGGTTAATCTTGAGGACTTGATACACTGTCACAGGAAAGAGGAGGACCGGGGGTCTAACCTGACCCTAAACTGGGGTCCTAACTAATCCCTCACCTTGGAGGTACTGATAATGGTTCAGAGGTCCAAGTCTCCAGCCTAACCCTGTCTCCTATCAGTCCCTGAACCCTGTAATCAGTCCTAAGAAGGATACTGATTACCACCAAAGGGATATGGGCTGATCTCTGCTAAATACACAGATTAGACATATAAGACAGACTGGAGAAAACACAGACTTGCATACACACTCAAACACAGAAGGAACATAAATGATCTGGGATATTAAACTCTAAGCAAGGTGAGCTTAAAACAACTAAGGAGCTCTTTAACTTAAGTCTATACAGATACAATCCTATCTGTGGTCTGCATGAAGAATTTCACTGGCAACTCCCAACACAGACAACCAGAGATTTAAAGGAAACCAATCAACAAATAATTAATTGCAGCCGGAAGAAACTGCACCCAGTCCCAGAACTGAGCACAGACAGAATTAACTCCCTAACTGCCAAACACAAAGAAACAGCAACTCAGCTGTGAGAAGTCAGAATGTGCAACCGCGACGATCTTCGTGGCGATGCACACATGACAGTACCCCCCCTTCTACGAGGGGCCTCCGGACCCTCAGGGCCAGGTTTGCCCGGATGAGTTCTGTGGAAGGTCCGCACCAAACGATCTGCGTTAATGTCAGACGCAGGAACCCACGTCCTCTCCTCTGGACCATACCCCTTCCAATGCACCAAGTACTGAAGGGACCGGCGATTCAGACGTGAGTCAATGATCTTTGACACTTGAAACTCCAAGTTACCATTGACCACCACTGGAGGAGGAGGTAGAGGTGATGGTATGACTGGTGCCACGTACCTCTTAAGTAATGACTTGTGGAACACATTATGAATTTTAAACGTAGGAGGGAGGTCCAGACGAAATGCCACAGGATTAATTATGGAACTGATCCTGTACGGCCCGATGAATCTGGGGCCCAGCTTCCAGGAGGGAACTTTAAGTTTTATATTCCTGGTAGACAACCATACCAGATCGTTCACATTAAGATCTGGACCAGAAACTCTCCTCCTATCAGCCATACGTTTATAACGGTTCCCCATAGCACTCAGATTATTCAATACACCTCTCCACACTGAAGCAAGTGACGACGAGAAACGCTCCTCCTCAGGAACCCCAGAAGGGCCCCCCCATTGAATGTACAAAACTGGGGATGAAAACCATATGCCCCAAAAAACGGGGACTTACCAGTGGACTCGCTCCGCCTGTTGTTAAGAGCGAACTCTGCCAGAGGCAAGAAAGAAGACCAGTCCTCCTGGTTCTCTGAGACAAAACACCGAAGATAAGTCTCTAGGCTTTGATTCAGACGCTCTGTCTGACCATTGGTCTGCGGATGAAAAGCCGAGGAAAATGACAATTGCATCCCCCGACGTAAACAAAATGCCCTCCAAAACTTGGACACAAACTGAGACCCCCTATCTGACACCACATCAGAAGGCAACCCATGAAGTCTCACAATCTCCCCAATGAACACCTGCGCCAGAGTTTTAGCATTAGGGAGGGCAGGAAGAGCAATGAAATGTGCCATCTTACTGAACCTGTCAACAACCACCAGTATGACAGTCTTCCCTGACGACTGAGGAAGGTCCGTGATGAAGTCCATAGACAAATGAGTCCATGGACGCTCCGGAAGTTTCAAGGGTAAGAGGGTCCCAGACGGACGGGTATGAGGGGTCTTAGAGCGAGCACAAACCCCACAGGACGCGACAAAAGTTAAAACATCTTTATTAACGTTAGGCCACCAAAACCGGCGAGAAAGGAGATCTAAAGTAGCCTTACTCCCTGGATGTCCTGCTAAAGCAGAATTATGATGTGCCTCAATAACCTTTTGTCTCAACTGATTTGGGACAAACAGTCTCCCTGGAGGTCCTGCAGGGGTGTCCCCCTGAGCCTCTAACACCTCCTCCTCAAGCTCAGAACATACAGCCGACACTACCACCCCCTCCTGAAGGATAGGAATCGGGTCATCCATTTTCCCGGCCCCTGGGAAACTGCGAGACAAGGCATCCGCCTTAACATTCTTAGATCCAGGGCGATAAGTGACAACAAAATTAAACCTGGTAAAAAACAACAACCATCGAGCTTGTCTGGAATTCAGACGCTTAGCAGATTCCAAATACAGCAGGTTCTTGTGATCAGTAATGACGGTGACCGGGTGGACTGCCCCCTCCAAAAAGTGACGCCATTCTTCAAAAGCCAACTTAATGGCCAAAAGTTCCCTATTGCCGATATCATAATTCCTTTCGGCGGACGACAATTTTTTAGAAAAGAAAGCGCACGGATGCCATTTACCAGGGGACGGACCCTGGGACAATATTGCACCCACCCCTACGTCAGACGCGTCCACCTCCACAACGAACGGCTGTGATGCATCTGGTTGGATGAGAACGGGTGCCGAAGCAAAACATTTTTTCAAAGAGGAAAAAGCTTGGCAAGCTTTGTCCGACCATTTAGAAAAATCCGTCCCTTTTCTTGTCATGTCAGTGAGAGGTTTGACAACAGATGAGAAATTACAAATAAATTTCCGGTAGTAGTTAGCAAACCCCAGAAAACGCTGCAGAGCCTTAAGATCCTCTGGCTGATCCCATTCAAGCACTGCTCTCACCTTTTCAGGGTCCATACGGAAACCGGAGGCTGACACCAAGAAACCCAAAAACTGAAGTTCCTGTACGGCGAATACACACTTTTCCAGTTTGGCGTATAGTTTATTGTCTCGCAAGATCTGCAACACCTGTCTCACATGCTCCTGGTGAGACACAAGATCTGGTGAGTAAATTAAAATGTTATCCAAATATACGACCACAAACAGCCCCACCAGATGACGAAAAATGTCATTAACAAAATGTTGGAATACTGCTGGTGCAGTAGTCAGACCAAAAGGCATGACAAGGTTCTCATAATGTCCCTCCGGCGTGTTAAACGCCGTTTTCCACTCATCCCCCTCTTTTATCCTAATCAGATTATACGCCCCCCTGAGATCCAATTTAGAGAACCATTTGGCGCCAACAATTTGATTGAAGAGATCAGGAATCAGAGGGAGTGGATACGGATCTCGAACAGTAATCCGATTAAGTTCGCGGAAATCCAAGCAAGGGCGTAGGCCTCCATCTTTTTTCTTCACAAAGAAGAACCCCGCGGCCACTGGGGAAGATGAAGGTCTAATATGCCCTTTGGCCAGACTTTCCGAAATATAATCTTTCATAGCCTGCCTCTCAGGACCAGAAAGGTTATATAACCTAGCTTTAGGTAACTTAGCATCAGGAAGTAAATTAATAGAGCAGTCATACACGCGATGAGGAGGCAACTCCTGACACCCCTCCTCAGAGAACACATCCCCAAAGTCCTCCAAAAAAGGAGGCAAAGTACTAGGCACGACCGCACTGATGACTGTGTTCATGCAGTTACTTTTGCAAAACTCCCCCCATTGGCTTATATCTCTGGACTGCCAATTAATCACAGGGTTATGTTTAACCAACCAAGGAAGTCCCAACACAATAGGAGTAGGTAGACCCTCCAACACATAACAAGATAATAGTTCCCTATGTATTGCCCCTACCCGAAGGTCAATGTTATGAACCTCATGAACAAAGCTACCTTGGCCGAGAGGCCTGGCGTCAATGGAGAATATAGGGATCGGTTTGACCAATACACTCAGATGCATACCTTGAGCCTGAGCAAACTGAGCGTCAACCAGATTAGCCCCGGACCCACTATCAAGAAGAACAGAAAATCTCTCCACTCTCGTACCAACCACCACCTCCACTGGTACAAGGAACTGAGAAGAACTAGCGGACAAAATACATACTCCCAGGTTGTCGTCCACCACACAACCTGGGATTAACAGTTTTCCGGCGACTTTTTGCTCAACAAGGCACGGGATGGACATCCCCCAACAAAATGTCCCTCTTTCCCGCAGAAGAAACACCTTCTAGTCCTGCGGCGTACCGCCAATCCCCTCCTACGAAATGATGTCCCTCCCAACTGCATAGGCTCCTCCGAACAGACAAGGGGAACCTCAACATAAGGGACTTTAGTAGTAGGTGGAGTAACAACAGGGGGCGGAGTTACCTCGCACCTCTCCCGGAGCCGTCTATCAGTACGGATAGCTAGGGCCATAGCAGCCTCCAGTGATGGAGGAGAATCATACTGAGCCAAAACGTCCTTTAATTTGTCAGAAAGCCCATGACAAAACTGGCTCCTAAGAGCTGGGTCATTCCACTGAGTATCTGTGGCCCATCTACGGAACTCAGAAGCAAATTCCTCCGCCGGACGATCTCCCTGCTGTATCTTACGTAATTTTGTCTCAGCAAGAGAGACCCGATCTGGGTCATCATATACCAAACCCAGGGCAGTAAAAAATCGATCTACTGACTGTAGAGCCGGGGATCCCGGAGGAAGGGAGAATGCCCAGGATTGAGGGTCCCCTTGTAGGAGCGAGATAACAATTCCCACTCTCTGCTCTTCACTCCCTGATGATCGAGGCCGAAGCCGAAAATACAATTTACATGCTTCCCTGAAGGTAAAAAATTTGTCTCGCCCACCAGTGAACCTGTCCGGGAGAGCTACTTTAGGTTCAACTCTGGTTTGCTCCAGGGGAGACAAAACTTTGGACTTAATGTCCGTCAGCTCCATGGATAATCCCTGCAACTGCAGAGCCAGCTGGGCTACTGGATCCATGGCAACTGGGAATAATTTTATGGGCCAGTGAAAATGTCACGCGGTCTTACGATATGTGTACGATGTCAGTAAACTATTCTTAAAAGAACAACACTCTATACAACATATAGATTAGCAACATCAGCATGTAAATATAGAATAGATTTACCTGACACGATATCCGTTGAACTCAGGGTTAATCTTGAGGACTTGATACACTGTCACAGGAAAGAGGAGGACCGGGGGTCTAACCTGACCCTAAACTGGGGTCCTAACTAATCCCTCACCTTGGAGGTACTGATAATGGTTCAGAGGTCCAAGTCTCCAGCCTAACCCTGTCTCCTATCAGTCCCTGAACCCTGTAATCAGTCCTAAGAAGGATACTGATTACCACCAAAGGGATATGGGCTGATCTCTGCTAAATACACAGATTAGACATATAAGACAGACTGGAGAAAACACAGACTTGCATACACACTCAAACACAGAAGGAACATAAATGATCTGGGATATTAAACTCTAAGCAAGGTGAGCTTAAAACAACTAAGGAGCTCTTTAACTTAAGTCTATACAGATACAATCCTATCTGTGGTCTGCATGAAGAATTTCACTGGCAACTCCCAACACAGACAACCAGAGATTTAAAGGAAACCAATCAACAAATAATTAATTGCAGCCGGAAGAAACTGCACCCAGTCCCAGAACTGAGCACAGACAGAATTAACTCCCTAACTGCCAAACACAAAGAAACAGCAACTCAGCTGTGAGAAGTCAGAATGTGCAACCGCGACGATCTTCGTGGCGATGCACACATGACAGTTTCACATTCAATAGCTGTGTCCTAGCTAATGTCTTGGTGTCATTATACGCTTTATGTAGGACCCAATCCGGGTTTCCTCTATTCAAAAATCGCTGTCTTAAATCCGCTGCCTGATCCTGATTATCACTTTCAGAGGAACAGTTTCGTTGCACTCTCATGTATTGTCCTTTGGGGATTCCTTTCTTAAGGGGGTCGGATGGTGACTTTCCCATCTAAGAAGGGCATTTGTTGATGTCGGTGTTAGGGGTTGAGTTCCCGCTTCTGCACAAGGGGAATCTCGAGCCATTCCGGCTGCGGTCTCCCATTCGTCTCCGGCCGCAGTGGACTCTGCCCAGCTTAGACGTCGGTCCCAGCATCTCGCCCAGTCTGGCAGTGTGCAGAGGATTACTGCTGCGCCTCCAGACTCTGCTATTGTGGCCAGTACTGGTTAGTGGCGAGCAGACGTCTTTAGGACAAAGTCCTTGTTTTTCCCTTCTGAGCATGCCCAGGGTGAGATCTCTCATTGGAGATCAGGGGTCACATGCTCAGGTACTTCAGCAGCTCCTATTGGTCTGCCAGGAAGGTCCTGTGACTACTGGAGTTCTGGAACAAGTTTCATTGGTCCTTGTTTCTGGCAGGTCCTGTAGCTGTTATTATAAAAGGGTGGCAATGCTGAGCCGCCATGCGCTAGTATCAACCATTATATGCTTTGCGCTAGTGTGGTCATGCGTGTGTGTGGTTAGGGCCCGGCTGAAATAAGCCCCTAGAATACCGACTTAATCGGTGAGGAGTTTGGTATGCTAGCTGGTCAGGGTCGGTGTCCTAGATGCACTAGATTACTGGCATAACCGGTGAGGAGTTTGATTGCCGTATTCAGGGCCTGGCGTTCAGACGCCATAGATTGTGGGTGACTCCCGCGAGGACATTAGCGCATGATCACGTTCTATGTTCGCTTAGCACTTAATTGTGTACCTGGGTGCCTGACAGGACACAGAACTTTTTCTCAGCGGCTCTGTGACATAACAGGGTTCGCTTTCAACGCTAGACAGCGCCCTAGCGTGTTTATTTTGCGACTCAGTTGTGTTAAGTGAGTTCGCACACATCGCCATATAGCGCTGCGGCACTCCTTCTAGCGGCTCTGTGAATTAACAGAGTTTGCGTCTTGCGCCATTTTACTAGCAGCAGGTTCCGCCTGCACGGTGGACCCCGGGCTGCGAACGAACCTCTCTACCTCATATATTTTGTGCGTTCCGCAGACCCTAACATAATACTAGCACCAGGGTCTGGCTAGTAAAATGGCGGACGACCAGCGTCTACAGCAGTACATCCAGCAGCTGGAGGGTAGGTTGGCGGCTCTAGAGTGCACAACCTCAGCTGTGGATGTTACAGCTGTCGCTGTTCAGGCTGCTAGCGTGGCTGCAGCCAGTTTGTCCTCTGCCACCCCTGCTCCGACTTTATCCCGTCTCCCGCTTCCAGACAAGTTTGCTGGTGACAGCAAGCAATGTCGGGGATTCGTGAGTCAGTGCTCTATTCATCTTGAGCTTCTGGCTGCACGTTTTTCCACGGAACTGGCGAAGGTGGGTTTTGTCTTATCCCTCCTGTCGGGCAGGGCGTTGGAGTGGGCAACGCCGCTGTGGGAGCGCGACGATCGTGTGGTACAGAGTGCTTCTCTCTTCCTGGAGGCTCTGAGACAGGTCTTCTTAGGACCTCGTGTCACCCACGATACGGCGCTCCAACTGCTGGCAATATCACAGTGTTCCTCCATGGTCAGCCAGTTCGCCGTCCAATTTCGAACTCTGGTATCTGAGCTAGAGTGGCCGGATAAAGTCCTCATTCCGGTGTACTGGAGAGGACTGGCGGATCATGTGAAGGATGCTTTGGCTACCAGGGAGATTCCCGCCACACTGGAGGAACTCATTTCCCTATCCACCCGCATTGATCTCCATTTTAACGAGCGGAGGTTAGAGCGGACCCAGTGCAGGCAGAGGTTTCGGTTGGCTCCCACCTTCGCCAAACCTCTGGAATCTTCCGTTCAGGCGTCCGATTCCTCCGAAGCCATGGAGGTTTCTCGAGCGGGACCTAAGTCCCGGACCGCTCAAGCAACGGTGGTCTGTAATTTTTGCCAACAGGCAGGACACCATACTAACAGATGTCCACAGCGATCGCAGAGGCGATCGCGTCTAGTGACCCTGGGAGGAGGCTCACTAGAGATGGCGGCATTTTTCTCCAAGATGACAAAGGGACAATCACTGTAGGCACTTCCACTCTCACAGCCGACCTTTGCGTGGACTCAGGAGCAGAGGGGAACTTCATGTCCTCTAACTTTCCTCGCCGCCACGCAATACCTCTGGTGGCGCTTGACAAATCAGTGACTGTCCGGGTAGTGAATGGGTCGACATTGCCCTCACAAATTAAACACCAGACTGTTCCACTTGCATTGTTTGTATCTCCTTCCCATCAGGAGCTTATTTGCCTACTCGTCCTTCCCGAGGGAATAGACGAGATACTACTAGGTATACCTTGGCTCCGTTTCCACTCCCCACATATAGAGTGGACTTCGGGTAGGATACTGGGTTGGAGTGATGCATGTAGAGGCAGATGTGTCAGGAGTTGTATTCAGGTTACCACTACTGAGTTACCCGCAGATCTTACTCCACTTCCCAAGTGCTACTGGTCATATGCAGACATGTTCTCCAAGAAGGCTGCGGAGACTCTTCCGCCTCATCGCCCCTATGACTGTCCTATCGACCTCTTGACTGGCGCAGAACCTCCTCGGGGAAGGGTCTATCCCCTCTCTCTTCCTGAGACAGAGGCCATGTCGCAATATATTCAGGAGAACCTGGCAAGAGGGTTTATTAGGAAGTCGGTGTCACCGGCAGGGGCGGGATTCTTCTTCGTGCAGAAGAAGAACGGAGAACTACGTCCGTGTATTGATTACAGGGGTCTTAACGCCATCACCGTTAAAAACAAGTACCCGTTGCCCCTGATTTCTGAGCTCTTTGATAGGCTTCGGGGAGCAAGGGTATTCACCAAACTAGATCTGCGCGGTGCTTATAACCTGATTCGCATCCGTGAGGGGGACGAATGGAAGGCGGCTTTTAATACCAGGGATGGGCATTACGAATATCTGGTGATGCCCTTTGGGCTCTCTAATGCCCCAGCCATTTTCCAAGACTTTGTCAATGACATCTTCCGGGACATGCTCTCCACCTCGGTCGTAGTCATCTTCTCTCCAGATATTGACTCCCACCGGAGAGATGTCTGCAGAGTCTTCGAACTCTTACAGGCTAATTCCCTTTATGCTAAGTTAGAGAAATGTATATTTGAGCTGGAGTCTTTACCTTTCCTTGGTTATATCATCTCAACCAAGGGATTGGCTATGGATCCTGCCAAACTACAGGCTGTAATGGACTGGAAAGAACCCCATTCTCTTAAAGCAGTGCAGCGCTTTATGGGGTTCATCAATTACTATTGCCAGTTCATTCCCCATTTCTCAACTTTGGTAGCTCCCTTGGTAGCCCTCACCAAGAAGGGAGTAAATCCCAAATTGTGGTCGGAAGAGGTCTCCAAGGCTTTCACTTCTATTAAGTCTCATTTTGCTAGCACTCCCATCCTATATTGCCCCGATGTTGATAAGCCTTTTTTATTGGAGGTGGATGCCTCATCCGTTGGTGCTGGAGCAGTCCTCTTCCAAAAGGATGCTCAAGGTCAGAAGCATCCTTGCTTCTTCTTCTCTAATACCTTCACATCAGCGGAGAGGAATTATTCCATCGGGATAGGGAGTTGCTAGCCATGAAGTTGGCCTTCTCTGAGTGGAGACATCTGTTGGAGGGGGCCCGCTTTCCCTTCCAAGTCTTCACCGACCACAAAAATTTGGTGTATCTGCAGACCGCCCAGCGGCTTAACTCTCGCCAGGCCAGATGGTCCCTGTTCTTCTCCCGGTTTCATTTCACACTCCATTTCCTCTCGGGAGAGAAGAACATTCGTGCCGACGCTCTCTCTCGCTCTGTGGTGTCCTCTGAGGAGGAAGTGGAGGAGCCTCGGCTTATTGTCCCCAAAGAGAGCCTGAGAACAGTGGCGCCGGTTTCGCTAGAGTCTGTGCCCCCGGGCAAGACTTTTGTGCCTACCAATTTGCGACTGGAGGTACTCTCTTGGGCACATTCGTCCAGGGTGGGTGGACACTTTGGGGCAAAGAGGACATCTGAATTGCTGGCTAGGACATACTGGTGGCCGCATATGGTCCGTGACGTTGGGGACTATGTTCGGGCGTGTGTCTCCTGCGCCAAGAATAAGTCTCCACGACAACGGCCAGTTGGGTTACTTTACCCTTTGCCGGTGGCAGACAGGCCCTGGGAGATGGTTGGGATGGACTTTGTGGTGGGCTTGCCCAAGTCTCGGGGTTGCACCATCATTTGGGTAATCACCGACCAGTTTTCCAAAATGGTGCATCTGGTGCCGCTACCACGGTTATCTTCTGCACGGACTCTGGCAGCATTGTTCGTTAGGTACATCTTCAGTCTACACAGCATGCCGGACAAAATTGTCAGTGACCGAGGTCCCCAGTTTGCGTCTCGGTTCTGGAGAGAGCTTTGTCGTCTACTCAGTACTGAGTTAAATCTCTCTTCAGCGTACCATCCTGAGACGAATGGGTTGGTAGAGAGGGCCAACCAGACCTTGGTCACCTATCTACGACATTTTGTCTCAGCCAGGCAGGATGACTGGGCATCCTTGCTACCATGGGCTGAGTTTGCACTAAACAATGCTGTAGCTGACTCCACCGGACAGACTCCATTCCTCCTAAACTGCGGTCAGCATCCGCGGGTTCCGGTGCCCATGCCCGTGTCTTCCGCCGACTCCAGGGTGGCAGACTGGGCTGTGGAGGCATGGGACATTTGGGATCGTACCCAGGATGCCATTCAGGCGTCCAAGGAGAGAATGAGGTCCTCCGCGGACGCACATCGGCGCCCCGCTCCAACATTTGCTCCTGGGGACTTGGTGTGGCTCTCCGCCTGTAACATTAGGCTGCGAGTTGAGTCAACTAAGTTGGCACCCCACTACCTGGGTCCTTTCAAGGTCCTCGAGCAGGTTAACCCTGTGGTATACCGTTTGGCTCTTCCACCACGCCTGGGTATCTCCGACACCTTTCACGTATCCCTCTTGAAACCCGTGCTCATGTCCCGGTTTTCCGAGTCATCTGCCGGGACATCGGGTTCGTCTACGGATGACCATGAGATGAATGCCATCATAGGGTGTAAGGTGGTACGGGGCAAAAGATTTTATTTGGTGGATTGGAGGGGTTATGGGCCTGAGGATAGGTCCTGGGAGGCTGCCGAGCACATTCGCGTCTTGCGCCATTTTACTAGCAGCAGGTTCCGCCTGCACGGTGGACCCCGGGCTGCGAATGCACCTCTCTACCTCATATATTTGGTGCGTTCCGCAGACCCTAACAGTCGGTTTTCTGAATATCTTCGTGTCAATATTCCCATTACCAGTTTTTTTTATATTTATGTCTAGAAAAGGCAAATCATACATGTGATGTTCAAAGGTGAAAGAGAGTCCCAATTGATTGACATTTAATTTGGCCACAAAAGTCTCTAGGTCCGGAATGCTCCCATTCCACACCATAAACACGTCATCATCAATATATCTTGACCAAAAACTGATTTTTTCACATTCCTCAGTATAGAAATCACTAAACACTACAGTTTCCTCCCACCAGCCCAGGAGCAAATTAGCATAAGATGGCGCACATGGACTGCCCATTGCTGTGCCCCTAAGCTGGTGTATAGGCTGTTATTGGAGAGGAAAAAGTTTTTGGTCAGACAGAATTCTAATAATTTGAGTACAAAAGTATAGTGATCCACGCATTGTTGGTCCCTCCTTTTTAGATAGAATTCTACTGCCTCTAGGACATTTGCATGGTTAATGGAGGAATACAGAGCCTCTACATCAATACTGCAAAGGATGGATTCAGTCTTGATATTCAAACCATCCAGTTTTCTCAATAAATCTGTTGTATCCCTAGTATAGGAATTCAACGAGGTGACAAAAGGTTTCAATATCTCATCCAAATAGATCCCAATATGATGAGTCAAACTGTCAATGCCAGAAACTATTGGTCTCCCTTTCAAGGGAGATAATCCATTGTGAATTTTTGGGAGACAATAGAAAGTTGCTGTTACTGGAAATGAGGGGTAAAGAAAGTCATAAAGGCACAAGGCACAATCTATGGAGCTTCTATGGGGGCATAATCTAAGGAGCACTTATGGGGGCATAATCTATGGAGCATCTATGGGGCATAATCTAAGGAGCATTTATGGGGGCATAATCTATGGAGCATATATGAGGCACAATCTGTGGAGCATCTATGGGGGCATAATACATGGGCAGCATATGGGGCACAATCTATGGAGCATCTTGTGGGGCATAATACATGGGTCAGCATATGGGCATAATCTCATTTTCCACCCTAGGCTTATACTCGAGTCGATAAGTTTTCCGTTTTTTGTGGCAAAATTAGGGGGTCGGCTTACACTCGACTATATATGGTATCTATCTATTATCTATCTATCTATATATATATATACCCTATGAGGGGGGCAGCATTATCCTCTATGAGGGGGGCAGCATTATCCCCTATGAGGGGCTGCTTTATAATCTATGAGGGAGGCTACCCCAACTCCTGCTACATAATTAAGACATGTACTACCTTATATTATACCCTGATATTAGTGTGTTTTACTGCACAATTGGTGGTCTTGTAATTATTTCTATGTAGCTACATAGTGGGCCCCAAGAATGATTTTCTCTGGTGGGCCCAAGGTGTTCCAGTCCGACGCTGTGTGTATTGGTCAATTGTTGGCACCCGGCCTGTTTCTCAGATGGTAACCCTGGTCTAAAAAACGAGCACCTCCCAATCTGTCACCAGGACGCCCCCTCTGGTTCCCCCTACCCCTTTGCCTTCCTCTAGAATTCCTGAAACGAGTCTCAGAGTCGGACAAATCAGTGTCCGTAGAGGAAATATCTGTTTCCAAGTTTCTACTAAAGTTGGAAAAGTTTCTGTTAGTGGGAAGGTGATACGCCTTAATTCCTGCAAATCACGCACAAAATTACGATGTTTACGCTCCTTGAGGTTATATTGATATCTTTCGATAGTATTTTGTAATACTGTCTCTTTTGCAGAAAAATCAGTTTCTCCTGAAATTTTTTTTGTGATTTCAATCTGTTCCTTTAAGAGATCACCTTGTAAATTGAGTGTTTTTTTCTCTTCCTCCAAAAGTAGATTCATAAACCTCAAGGAGCTAGCTGTGGCTTTTTTCCCACTGATCGCTTAAAGTGCTATTTCTATATCTAAATCCAGGTTGTAAAATTATTCTCAGGTGCCGAGGAACTATACCAGTTTTGATATAGTTTTCTAGGCTATGAACTTCCCACCAACTAGAAATTTGATTTTTATATACTTTAGTAAGCTCTTTAAATGCGTTACTATATGAAAGGGTATATTTCGGCTGAATAAATGTTTTATCCGAAAAGACCTCTTTAGCCTCAGCAGTCCATGTGTCAATATTAATACCCTTAGTCAAAAAACAGCCATGCCACTTTATATTAAATTGTAATATGAAGGATCTACCAATCATCAGATAATGTATAAACAGCAAGGTAGAAGTACAGACTAAAAATTAACTTTTAATATATGCCTTTAAAAAGAACCACTTGGTTCAATTATGTTGCAACAAACACCATTAAAAATGTATATGTATATCCTAACCACCACTCTTATTGTGAAAAAATGGTATAAAATAGTCTATATAGAAGACTTACTAATTAACACACGATTGGGATCATACAGATCAATCTGCCATATCTCACATATATAGTATAGAGACCGCAGACAGAATATGCTATGTATATCACAGTCACCAATTCTCATTGATATACCAAAATTGAGTCATATCCAATATATTTCATGTGCACATTAAAGATAATAATTGCACATATCAAAAACAGAACAATCTCACCACTCATAGACATCCACCGTTACTGGCAAAACTCAGACACATACCTTGCCTGGCTCACATCTTGAACCTGTTGGTGCAGTGCTTCTTAAATAATTATCCAGAGTTACAAGCCCTGCTCCATAAGGTGCGAAGACTGTGCTCGCACATACGTCGCTCGCCTGTAGACTCCAGTCGTATGCAGAGGCTGCAGCGATCGCTCCACCTCCCTAAGTACCCGCCTAATCATAGACTTTGCAACAAGGTGGAACTCCACCATGCACATGGTGGAGAGGCTGTGCAAACAGAGGCAGGTTGTAATGCATTTGTGGGAGGATACACCGGCAGGCAGTTTGAGTGCAGACATGGAGTTGTCGGGTGTGCAGTGGTCAAAGCTGAAAGACCTCTGTAAAGTCCTTCAGTGTTTTGAGGAATGCACACGGCTGGTAAGCGCAGACGATGCCATCATAAGCATGAGCATCCCACTTATGCATCTGCTCATGCAAACTTTGACGCACATTAAGGATCAGGCTTCTGCAGCGGAGGAGGAAGAGGAGGAGGAGGGAAGCCTTGATGACAGTCAGCCATTGTCTGCTCAGGGAACTCTCCTGGACGAGGTGGAGGAAGAAGAGGAAGAGGAGGAGGAGGATGAGGGGGATGATTATTTTGGGGAGGAGGATGCTGCTAAGGGGGCAAGCGAAAATGTTGGCTTGCCAATGTCAAGTACAGGGTTTGTGCGTGACTGGAGGGATGTGGATTTGGCAAAAAGTGCTACTCCACCCATCACTGGCAGTGCATCATTGACACCAGTAACATTGGCCCACATTTGTGATTATGTCTTGCGGATCCTAAAAAGGGACCCCCGCATTGCCAAAATTATGAAGGATGATGACTACTGGTTGGCCAGCATCCTCGATCCACGCTATAAAGGCAAATTACAGAACATCATGCCACAGGAGAATCTGGAGCTAATATTGGCGAACAAACAGAACCTGGAGCTAATATTGGCGAACAAACAAGCAACTCTTGTAAACCGTTTGTTAGAGGCATTCCCAGCACACAGCAGCGGTGCAGGTTCTACCACGAGCCATAGTGGGCCAAATGGAAGAGGTGTTCGTGGTGCACGCAGCCTAAGTGGCATTGGAGACAGGGGTTTCATGACCATGTTGTGGACTGATTTCTCAAGTACCGCTCACACGACTGTTAATACTGAATCGATTGCAACAGACTGGAGACAGCAGTTGTCAACTATGGTTCAAAATTACCTCTCCTCCCCTATCGATGTTCTCCGTCACAGTTCATTCCCCTTTGACTACTGGGCTTGTAAACTGGACACCTGCCCTGCTGGTAGTGTGCTATCAGAAAGAGTCTTCAGTGCTGCTGGATCAATCCTGACAGAAAGAAGGACCCGGCTGTCGACCCAAAATGTTGATGATCTCACCTTCATTAAAATGAACCATGCCTGGGTTTCAAAGGATTTTGTACCACCTTCCCCTGATGACACATAGGTTGCCAGCAAAATGGCTCGCTTTGTCATCCTCTTCCTCCGACTTCTCCAATTCCTCCATTTGCAGCTGCTGAACGTCCAGCCTGCACCTCAACATATGCCAGTTTTTGCACCTCCCTAACTGGGCTGTACCCCTCCTCAGGGCCTGCGTCACCACCTGGCGCACCCGGGAAAGTGCCGGTGCCCTGAGCAGGTGGGGGGGCCCACTCATGGGCGACGGCACTGGCACAGGGCCCCTAATAGTACGCCGGTGTCTCTGACGGTGGGGGGGCCCACTCGCCGTCTTAGACACCCTGGCCTACTATGAGGATCCCTGTGCCAGTGCCGTCGCCCACGAGTGGGCCCCCCTGCTTGCTCAGGGCCCCAGCACTTGCAATAGTTACTTCTCCCTGCTCCCCCGCTGTGACGTCTTCCGCATTTCCTGACAGTTACATTCTGGTCAGAGAGCGCAATGACGTCACGTCTGTGCGGCCTCTGCCTGAACATTCACAGTGCAAAGAACTGGAAGATGGCGACGCTGAGGAGTCCTGAGTTGAGCAGTGCCCAGCCAGGAGAGGTATTTCATTTTTTGGGTTAAATCAAGTTTATTTAGGTATTTATACACATCAATTATTAATAACAGGAACAGAAAAGAACATACCTCTTCTACTATCACATGCAAAAAAAGTTATATAGCAACTATAACTTTTCCCCAGAAAGTCATACATATAAAACAAATGTTGGATGAGCGCCTGAGGTGTTTGCTCATGTAGGCAATTAACCATCAGTATTACTTTGTTTTTAAATTTTAAAGAAGAAGGTACCTAGAACTAAAGGGTATGCCACACTAAACAATATCGCTAACGGGATCGCTAAAAAAACGTCACTATTTAGCGATCCGTTAGCGATATTGTTCAGTGCGGAGCTTCCCAGCGACGAGCTTCCTGCTGTGATCTCGCTCGTCGCTGGAATCGTTCCGGACCCTATTTCATCGCTGGCTCTCCCCTGGGTAAGTATCTAATCGCTGTGTGGCACCTTTTCTTAGCGATTTAGCGGTACTTTTGTACCGCTCAAAGTCGTTAAGAGATCGCTAACGGCGATAGCGTCGTTAACTATATCGCTAAATTGGCAGCATTAGCGATATAGAAACAATCCCGCTAGCGATCTCATTAGTATGCAACGCTAACGAGATCGCTAGCGGGATAGCTAAGTGTGGCAGTACCTTAAGACTCTAGGTCTACAAAAGAAAAGAAGATAGAGAAGAAACAAGGGGGAAAGAAGGGAAAAAAAAAAAAAGAAAGAAAAGGGGGAGGGGGAAGTATTTTAAGGAGTGGGGTAGGAAATGTGGCTCCATCCAGTAGGTAAACTCATATGACCCATCATCTATGGGTCTATCTTCCAAGAGTCCAATTACGATGATTCTCTAAACATAACCCAGGGGGCCCAAGTGTTATATACCTTTCCTGTGGTACCATTCAGTTGTCCTATCAGCTGTTCCATTCTATATATGTCGTTGAGTTCCATCACCAAATCAGAACGCGAGGGAACCTTTTCCTGTTTCCAAAATCTAGTAATCACGTTCCTGGTAGCAGTGAGAATATGTCTAAGAAGACCTTTCTTAAATCTAGAAATCGAGAGCCACACAAGGACAGCAAGGCCTACTCCATTGTGGGTGTAATTTTGGTTACAGACAGCTTGTTGCAGAGATCAAAGGATGCTAACCACAGTTTCTGTATGAGTGGGCAGTGCCACCATATGTGTACAAATGAACCTCTATCTTTTAAGCATCTCCAGCACTTATCCGGTGTTGTTGGATAAATTAAGTTTAAATCTGATGAGCATCTGTACCACCTCGACAAGATTTTGTAGCTCCTCTCCTGTGATGTTGAACAGAGCAATGACCTGAATGTGCATAAGCAAATCTTTGTTCTTTCTTCAACTGATAAGGGTCTACCCAAATCAATCTCCCATTTTGAAAAAAATGCTGGGAAATCTCTCGATGGGGTTGCCCTTCTTGGAAGGTTTTGTATAATAAAGAGATAGTGTGATCTATAGAGTTTGTTGATAAACAAAGAGTCTCAAATGGAGATAATATTCTGTATGGATCGGATTGTTTGGCTAATTTAATAATAATACTCTTTATTTGTTCATAAAAGAACCATGCACCTGTTGGCGGCTCCTTGTCCCGAAAAATGTCTGGAGAGACCTCATCCCTGTCCTTGTAACATAAACATGGACTATGGGCATGAAGCTCTATTTTTATGTAGATAAGTGTCTCTTTTTAATCCTGCAGGAAAGGATGGATTGTCATATATAGGAGTTAGGGGGCCAGGAGACGAAGAGACTCCCAGCTCCGACTCCCTCTTTGATAAATTATATCATGTTTTTGGTGAGGAAGGGTAAAGGTATATCCCGTTCTTCCGTCGGGGACCAAATAACTATGCGGGAGTCACGTCCATTAAGATCATTTTCTAATGTAACCCATTTTTTGTTGTTTTTATTATGAAACAGTCTAAAATACATGTACCAATTGCTGCTTGAATATACATAGCAAAATCTGGCAGACCTATTCCCCTTTCTTGCTTCGATCTACTTCACAAAAAGTATAAAATACGTGCTCGTTTTGTGACAAAATTAAACGAGTAATCGCTTTTTTAAGAAGTGAGAAAAAGGAGGCAGGTAATACAAGGGGATTGTTTGGAAATAATATAGGAGACAGGGTAATAGATCCATTGTAATAGCGCTCACTCTTCCAAACCAAGATAAAGGTAGTTTATGCCATTTTTCAATGTCGAACTCAGCTTTATGTAAAGCTGTCTTAAAGTTTGCTTCATAAAGATTAGATACTTTGGCAGTGATTATTATTCCTAGATAGGTAAGAGAATCTGAACACCACTTAAAGGGAAATGAAGCTGCCAAACTCTCCACCTCACTTGGTTGGATTGAGATATTGAGAATCTCCGATTTGTGGGTATTCATTTTGAAATTGATCAGACGACCAAATCTATGTAATTCTGAGATAATATTTGGGAGACTTATAGTTGGGGAAGAGACATACAATAGGACATCATCTGCAAAAATTGCTACTTTTTGCTCTTCTGATTGGGCTTTTATGCCTCTAATGGAGGGATTATTCCGTATCGCGGTCGCTAGATGTTCCATAGTGAATATATAAAGCAAGGGTGAAAGAGGACAGCCTTGCCTCGTGCCGTTCCTAATTAAAAATGTGTTTGAAAGTGCGCCATTCATTTTAACCTGAGCACTGGGAGATGAGTACAGGGCAGAAATTCTACGGAACATACTTTCTTTTACGCCAATTCCTTCTAACGTTTGAAATATAAAATCCAAGTGCACCCTGTCGAAAGCCTTTTCTGCGTCAGTCGAAAGAATGCACATGGGTTCCTCTTTCTTGACCGCCCCATCAATCAAAGAAATAGTTTGGATGGTGGTATTTCATTTTTTTAAATGTTTGGAGCAATATATGGGGAGCATTATACACTGGAGAATTATATATGGGGCCCATCATACACTTGAGCATCATAGATAGGGCCCATTAGAAACTGTAGCATTATATATGGGGCCCATCATACACTGCAGCATTATAAATGTGGCCCATCATACACTGGAGCATCATCCATGGGGCCCATGGTATACTGGAGCATTGTAAATGGGGGACATCAGACATTGGAGCAGCATCTACGGGGCCCATTATACACTGGAGCATTATAAATGGGGCCCATTATATATGGAGCATTATATTGGCCCATCATACACTGGAGCATCATCCATGGGCCCATCAATACTGGAGCATTTAAATGGCCCATCAACACTGGAGCACATCATGGGCCATGTATACTGGAGCATTGTAAATGGGGGACATCAGACATGGAGCAGCATTACGGGCCCATTATACACTGGAGCATTATAAATGGGGCCCATTATATATGGAGCATTATATTGGCCATCATACACTGGAGCATCATCCATGGGGCCCATCATATACTGGAGCATTGTAAATGGGGGACATCAGACACTGGAGCAGCATCTACGGGGCCCATCATAACTGGAGCATTGTAAATGGGGACATCAACACTGGAGCAGCATCTACGGGCCCATTATACACTGGAGCATTATAAATGGGGCCCATTATATATGGAGCATAATATGGCCACATCAGACACTGGTAAAGCTAGCATCCATGGGGCCCATCATATACTAGAACATCATATGGGGTTCATTATTTATGGTGCATCATATAGGTATGGAGCATCATATGGAGCACATATGGGGTCTATTCTGTATGGAGCATTATATAGAGCCTATTCTGTATGGAGCAATATATGGGGCCCATCATATACTGTATGGAGCTTTATATGTGAGACATTATACTGTATGGAGCAATATGTGGGGCTCATTCTACTCTATGGGATTGTCCTATACTGTATGGACATTATATGGGACCAATTATTCTGTATGGAGCAATATATGGGCTCATTATTCTGTCTGGCGCTCTATGTGGTGGACATAATACTGTATGAGGAATATACTGACCGATTTTTGAGCTATTGTAGAATTTAAAATAGATATCAGTAATGTAATGTAAGAAGTGAAGTATTTGTCATTGTACTATACCTATATTTCTGTGCCGTATCGGAGAATCATCAATTGTAGTATGTGTTAAAGGGGCCCACTGAGACTCTTTTGCCCGGGCACCCGAAACCTGGAGCCAGCCCCACCCCCCACAACTTTAGCCAAATAACCCCCTGTTTTCAATGTGTAACTAATTATTATCAAGTAAATTAAGGTTGACAAGCTTAAGTAATAAGAATTGATGTTGTTGGCATTGAAATGGGCACTGTAGGTGTGTTTACTGTCCTCCACTCCCTGCCGACTTTGCTTCCCCATTGACTTGCATTGGGTTTCGTGTTGCAGTCGGACTTCCGACTTTTCCCGATAGTCGGCCGATTTCGTTCGACTCGACTTTTGAGAAAGTCGGGTTTCATGAAACCCGACTCGACCCTAAAAAAGGCAAAGTCGCTCATCTCTAGTCAAAAGGTGGTTGGTTGGATAGCGGATAATGCTTCCAGTCACTTTGCCACCAACACCACCACCCTGTCTTCCACACGGTCAAGTCTCAGTAGCTGTGAGTCTGGACGACATATTCCTCACCCTGAACCTCCTTCTTCCCACCATGCCAAGTGCCCGGAGACAACTGATCCCACACTTGGACAGTCTGAAGAGCTGTTCATTTTTCCATTTATAGATTCGGACCTCTCAGCCAGTCCACTTGAAGCGGGGCAAGAGGAGATCGCTTGTAGCGATGCCCAAATTTTGAGCAGCCACAGTCACACGAAGGTGACAGTGGGAAAATGTCACAAGAGGTGAACGATGATGAGACACAATTGCCAGAAAGTCAGGAGGAGGACTAGGGTGCGGAAGTGGAAGATGAGGTGGTGGATAGAGATGAGCGACTTTGCCTTTTTTAGGGTCGAGTCGGGTTTCGTGAAACCCGACTTTCTCAAAAGTCGAGTCGAACGAAGTTGGCCGACTAACGGAAAAGGTCGGGTCGAAGTCGAAAATCCAACCCCAATGCAAGTCAATGGGCAATAAAAGTTGGCAGGGAGTGGAGGAGAGTAAACACACCTACAGTGCCCATTTCAATGCCAACGACATCAATTCTTATTACTTAAGCTTGTCAACCTTAATTTACTTTATACTAATAGTAACGCATTGAAAACTGGGGGCTATTTGACTAAAGTTGCAGGGGGGCAGGGCTGGCTCCAGGTTTTCGTGGGCCCCAGGCCAAAGAGTCTCAGTGGGCCCCTTTAACACATACCACAATTCATGATGCTCCAATACGGCAGAGAAATATACAGTAGGTATAGTACAATGCCAAATACTTCACTTCTTACATTACATGAGTGATATCTATTTTAAATTCTACAATAGCTCAAAAAACGGACAGTATATTACTCCATACAGTATTATGGGCACCACATAGTGTGCCATACAGAATAATGAGCCCCATATATTGCTCTATACAGAATAATGAGCCCCATATATTGCTCCAAGCAGAATGGGCTCCATATAATGCTCCATACAGAATAGGCCCCACATGTGCTCCATATGATGCTCCATATATAAAGGGCCCTATATGATGCCCCATAAATAATGAACCCCATATGATGCTCTAGTATATGATGGGCCCCATATATGATGCTCCAGTGTGTGATGAGCCCCATATAATGCTCCAAATATAATGATCCCCATATATAATGCTCCATATATAATGGTCTCCATGTGATGCTCCATATATAATGTGCCCCATATGATGCGCCATGTATAATGGGCCCCATATGATGCTCCAGTATATGATGTGCCCCATGGATGATGCTCCAGTGTACACTGTGTGCAGAATTATTAGGCAGGTTGTATTTGAGAGTATTCTTTTTATTATTGAACAACAACTATGCTCTCACTCAATCCAAAAGTCTCATGAATATCAAAGATTAATATTTTTGGCAGTTGGAGTGTTTTTTCTTTTACATTTGGCTATCTTAGGAGGATATCTGTTTGAGCAGGTAACTATTACTGTACAGAATTATTTGGCAACTTAATAAAAAACAAATATATACCCATCTGACTTGTTTATTTTCACCAGGTAAACCTATATAACAACACAAAATTTAGAAATAAACATTTCTGACATTCAAAAACAAAAAAAAAAATCAGTGACCAATATAGCCACCTTTCTTTACGATGACACTCAAAAGCCTTCCATCCATAGATTCTGTCACTTGCTTGATCTGTTTACGATCAACATTGCGTGCAGCAGCCACCACAGCCTCCCAGACACTGTTCCGAGAGGTGGACTGTTTTCCCTCCCTGTAGATCTCACATTTTATGAGGGAACACAGGTTCTCTATAGGGTTCAGATCAGGTGAACAAAGGGGCCATGTCATTATTTTTTCTTCTTTTAGACCTTTACTGGCCAGCCACGCTGTGGAGTATTTGGATGCATGTGATGGAGCATTGTCCTGCATGAAAATCATATTTTTCTTGAACGATACCGACTTCTTCCTGTACCACTGCTTGAAGAAGGTGTCTTCCAGAAACTGGCAGTAGGTCTGGGAGTTGAGTTTCACTACATCCTCAACCCAAAAAGGTCCCACAAGTTCATCTTTGATGATACCAGCCCATACCAGTACCCCACCTCCACTTTCCTGGCGTCTGAGTCGGATTGGAGCTCTCTGCCCTTTACTGATCCAGCCTCGGGCCCATCCATCTGGCCCATCAAGAGTCACTCTCATTTCATGAATCCATAAAACCTTACAAAAATCAGTCTTAACATATTTCTTGGCCCAGTCTTGACATTTTACCTTATGTTTCTTGTTCAAACGTGGTCATTTTTCAGCCTTCCTTACCTTGGCCATGTCCCTGAGTATGGTAGACCTTGTGCTTTTTAATACTCCAGTAACGTTGCAGCTCTGAAATATGGCAAAACTGGTGGCAAATGGCATCTTGGCAGCTTCACGCTTGATTTTCCTCAATTCATGCGCAGTTATTTTGCGCCTTTTTTTATCAACACGCTTCTTGCGACCCTGTTGGCTATTTGCCATGAAACGCTTGATTGTTCAGTGATCACGCTTCAAAAGTTTTGCAATTTCAAGACTGCTGCGTCCCTCTGCAAGACATCTCACAATTTTTTACTTTTCAGAGTCCGTCAAATCTCTCTTCTGACCCATTTTGCCAAAGGAAAGGAAGTTGCCTAATAATTAAGCACACCTTCTATAGGGTGTTGATGTCATTAGACCACACCCCTACTCATTACAGAGATGCAAATCACCTGATTTACAAAATTGGCAGTTGGCTTTCAAGCATATACAGCTTGGAGTAGGACAACATGTATAAAAAGAATGATGTGATCAAAATACTCATTTGCCTAATAATTCTGCACACAGTGTATAATGGGCCCTATCTATGATGCTCAAGTGTATGATGGGCCTCATATATAATTCCCAAGTGTATAATGCTCCCCATATATTGCTCCAACCATTAAAAAAAATGAAATACCTCTCCTCGCTGGGCACTGCTCTACTCTGGACTCCTCATCGCCATCTTCCAGCTCTCTGCACTGTGACTGTTCAGGCAGAGGGCGCACAGACGTCATCGCGCTCTCTGACCTGAATGTCACTGTCAGGAAACGCGGAAGACATCACAGCGGTGGAGCAGGGAGAGGTAAGTATTGCAAGTGCTGGGGCCCTGAGCAAGCAAGGGGGACACACTCGTGGGAGCCGGGAACTGGCACAGGGCCCCTCATAGTACGCCGGTGTCTCTGACGGCGAGTGGGCCTCCACTCCTGCTCAGTGCCCCGGCACTTGCCCGGGTACACCAGGTGCTGACACCGGCCCTGGGGTGCGGGACATCCCAGTTAGGGAGGTGGAAAAAGTGGCATATGTTGAGGTGTAGGCTGGACGTTCAGCAGCTGCAAATGGAGGAATTGGAGTAGTCGGAGGAAGAGGAGGACAAAGCGAGCCATTTTGCTGGCAACCTATGTGTCATCAGGGGAAGGTGGTACAAAATCTTTTGAAACCCAGGCATGGTTCATTTTAATGAAGGTGAGATCATCAACATTTTGGGTTGACAGCCGGGTTCTTCTTTCTGTCAGGATTGATCCAGCAGCACTGAAGACTCTTTCTGATAGCATACTACCAGCAGGGCAAGCGAGCTCCTGTAAGGCATATTGTGCCAATTCAGGCCAGGTGTCCAGTTTACAGGCCCAGTAGTCAAAGGGGAATGAACTGTGAGGGAGAACATCGATAGGGAGGAGAGGTAATTTTGAACCATAGTTGACAACTGTTGTTTACTGTCTGTTGCAATCGATTCAGTATTACCAGTCGTGTGAGCGTAACTCGAGAAATCAGACCACAACATGGTCATTAAACCCCTGTCTCCAACGCCACTTCGGCTGTGTGCACCACGAACACCTCTTCCATTTGACCCAGTATGGCTTGTGGTAGAACCTGCACCACTGCTGTGTGCTGGGAATGCCTCTAACAAACGGTTTACCAGCGTTGCTTGTTTGTTCACCAATATTAGCTTTAGGTTCTCAGGTGGCATGATGTTCTGTAATTTGCCTTTATAGCATGGATTGAGGATGCTGGCCAACCAGTAGTCATCATGCTCCATAATTTTGGCAATGCAGGGGTCCCTTTTTAGGATCCGCAAGACATAATCACACATGTGGGCCAATGTTCCAGGTGTCAATGATGCACTGCCAGTGGTGGGTGAAGGAGCACTTTCTGCCAAATTCACATCGCTCCATTCACGCACAAATCCTGTACCTGACCTTGGCAAGCCAACATTTTCTCTTGCCCCCTGAGAAGCATCATCCTCCCCAAAATAATCATCCCCCTCATCCTCATCCTCCTCCTCTTCCTCTTTTTCCTCCACCTCCTCCAGGACAGTTCCCTGAGCAGACAATGCCTGACTGTCATGAAGGCTTCCCTTCTCCTCCTCCTCCTCTGCTGCAGACGCCTGATCCTTAATGTGCGTCAAAGTTTGCATGAGCAGACGCATAAGTGGGATGCTCATTCTTATGATGGCATCGTCTGCGCTTACCAGCCATGTGCATTCCTCAAAACACTGAAGGACTTTACAGAGGTCTTTCAGCTTTGACCACTGCACACCCGACAACTCCATGTCCGCCCTCAAACTGCCTGTGCGTGGATCCTCCCACAAATACATTACAGCCTGCCTCTGTTTGCACAGCCTCTAAACCATGTGCATGGTGGAGTTCCAAATTGTTGCAACGTCTATGATTAGGTGGTGCTTGGGGAGGTGGAGAGATCGCTGCAGCCTCTGCATACGACTGGACTCTACGGGCAAGCGACGGATGTGTGAGCACAGTCTTCACACCTTATGGAGCAGGGCTGGTAACTCTGGATAATTATTTATGAAGCACTGCACCACCAGGTTCAAGGTGTGAGCCGTGCAAGGTATGTGTCTGAGTTTGCCAGGGCTATGGCCTCCACAAAAATTACGCCCGTTATCACTGACTTCCTTGCCTGGCTCAAGATGTAGACTGCCCAGCCACGACTCAGTTTCTCGCTGTAAGTAGTCGGCCAGTACCTCCGTGGTTTCTCTGTTGTCGCCCAAAGACATCATCTTTAAAACAGCCTGCTGACGCTTTTGCTTCTGGAGGAGGAGGAGGGTCGAACGCCTACAGCCAAATGTTGCCTATACCGTGGGCTAGGCAGCACTGTCCCACCGCCGCTGTCCCCTGTGGACCCTGCATCCACCACATTAACCCAGCACGCAGTGATGGACACGTAATGGCCCTGGCCATGCCTACTGGCCCATGCATCTGTTGTGAGGTGCACCTTTCCACTCACTGATTGTTTGAGTGCATGGACAATGCAGTCTTTCACATGCAGGTGGAGGGCAGGGATGGCTTTTTCTAGAAAAAAAGTGCCGACTCGGTAGGTCATAGCGTGGGAACAGCGTAGGCCATGAGCTCTCGGAACGCTGCGCTTTCAACCAAACGGAAAGGCATCACCTCTAATGAGATCAGTTTGGCAATGTAGGCGTTCAAAGCCAGTGAGGTTTTGTAGTCCGTCCACGCTTGCAAGTGCATGGTGTTTAAAAGTCTAAGCATGCAACTGTTATTCAATTTTCGGAGATTTTTCCCTCGGCTAAAGGTCCTTCCATACTTCTTACAGATAACCTTTGCCTCATCAATAGGATTTTGGTCAAAAAAGTGCCACCCACGTCCGCGGCCTCTTCCACCTACTTCCTCATGTTTGGGAAAATGTACCAAAATACCAGCAGATATATGGTACTGTATAAGGACCGTATAGCTGTATATGGCGTAGGGGAAAATTTAAATCTCCGTATATTTCCGGAGTCACACACAGACGCTCACTCAGTATGGATTTGACTGTAATACAAAGAGCAGATATACGGTACTGTCTCAGAAGCGTACAGCTGTATACGGTTTTGGGGAAAATTTAAATCTCCGTATATATTTCCGGAGTCACACACAGATGATCACTCAGTATGGATTTGACCGTAATACAAAGAGCAGATATACGGTACTGTCTCAGAAGCGTACAGCTGTATATGTTATATTTTTTAGACCAAAACCATGAGTAACAATGGTATACATAGTTTCACAATGGAAACATGGCAACTCCCTGCATACTGAGATATAACTAATAAAGGGCAATCAGCCAAACTGGTTAATTGTATATAAAAAAGACAATTTTATTGGTAAATATACATAGACACACATAAATAAAAAACATTCGCAAGTGTACAGAGCGTATAAACAGATGAAAATATAATGGTGATATAGCAACACAAGTGCCTGTGGTACACTGATGAGTAAAGCAAAAATGCTCCAGGAATCAACCCTGCTGTCACCATGAAAAGGGGGCACAGTATATATGATTAACAAATGTTAGACACAATGTGCTCCCTCCAACAACAGTAGAAAGTCTAAATTGCATAAAGTATACTGGTGGCAGGATGTAGTCATATAGCCTACAATAATATATCCCAAGTGGGAATTGTACATCGAGAAGGTAAGTAAGATGATGAAGTAAAGGTTAGCCTATCTCAATGGACATTAGACTAATTGGAGCATTAGAAAAGTAATGCTTACCCAAATTGGGTAACAACAGGAACGTGCCCCGACGCACGTTTCGCATGTAGCTTCCTCGGGGGCAATGTGGTATGAAGTGCAGGGTGCTCTTTATATAGGAGAGAGATAAATACAAACCGGGTGTATAATATTATCCATCAGGCACATGTGCGCATGCGACCGCTGTCACTGGGGCGGCATGCGAGTCGCTTCCAGCGCTCCAGATGACGCTGCGGGTCCAGGAAAAATTTCCTGTGACGTCAGGACCCCAGCGCCATCTTGGTGGAGACCTTCTGCGACTCGCCCCGCCACTGCCGCGCGCGCATGCGCGTACCCATGGAACGGATAGTAAATGTGTGAGAATAACAATAACGCTGTGTTCAATGTGTCATATGTCCCACAAAAGATCTAGGGGGAACAAAACGAAGCGAAAATAAGACCAATAGCCATGAATAAGTATACATCAATATAATATTGTATAGGGAAAGGACTGGAGTATGGTGGCCAAAAAATATATAAATGTGAAGGGAAAGAAAGGGGGAGAAAAGGGGGGGGGGAAAGGGAAGAGGGGGAAGAGAAAAAGAGAAAGAAAGAAAAAAAGAAAAAAAGAGAAAGGAGGAAATGGATAGCACATATACATAATTGCAAGATGCAAAAAGTCAAAAAAGTCCCCATGTTACAGAACATTAGTACCGAGTAATGTATGAGCAAATAAACAGAGCAGAAAAATAAATAGATAAATGAGGAAAACTAAAAACAAAAACAAAAAAGAGAAAAACCAAAAGTAATCCAGAAAAAACAAGAAAAAACAAGAGTTGTTATTATTCTTTTCTTTTCATTAGACAAGGAGACTGAGATCGCCATTCGTCATACGGTCCCACAGAGTCTCCACACAACAGCCGAAAACGGATCCCCGCATCGGAGTCAAAATCCCGGGTAAGTATTCAAGAGAGCACCCCGAAAGGATATTTATTACATTGATGGAAACTGTAAACACAAGAATGTAAGTTAAAAACAGCACTCAATTAAAAACTAAGGAAATAGGACAACACTGGAATATAATAGAAGAGCATTGACCTCATAAGAAGCAAGCAAACGATAATTTCTCATTTAGTCCCCTAGGTGACATGGTGTCCAATTTAATGATCCATTGGCATTCAAGCTGTGCCAAAATGCGTTTCAAATCACCCCCCCTAATGCCAGTCCGTACTCGGTCATACCTACAAATTTAAGGCTGGAGGGTTAGATTTATGGAACAGTCTGAAATGTCGAGGGATGGTCTTAAGAGTATCTATTTCGACAACATCTTTAGCAGCCATAATAAATAATGACTTTTGGGTGGCAGTACCAGAAATAGAGATTCTAATCCGCCAATCAGATTTATATCCACCTATAACAACAGATGGCCCCATATTAGGCAGATTTTAAACTAGACACTGCCCGTTCTTCTATCAGATCCTGTACTCAGGAAGTTATTACCAGATCAGCCACTACTTACGGCCAGAAGATCGCCTAATCTGAAGGACATCCTGGTAAGGAGCCACTATGTCAGCCATACGCCCCCCATGTTTGATGCTGGTGTGCAGAGACATGGCTGTTTTCCATGTGGCTCATGTCGGGCCCTGAAAAAAACATATGTCGGGCCACTAATTTTTGTGGAAGTGATGGGGGAGCCACCGGATCGGTCAAAAAATCTCATGCAGTACCGCTACGTCGTATACTTGGCAACCTGCTCCTGTGACCTAGGTACGTTGGATTGACCTCACGTGAATTTCGCGTGAGGGTCAGGAACATATCCGAGATATTATGGCTGCTAAAGATGTTGTCGAAATAGATACTCTTAAGACCATCCCTCGACTTTTTCAGACTGTTCCATAAATCTAACCCCTCCAGCCTTAAATTTGTAGGTATTGACCGAGTACGGACTGGCATTAGGGGGGGTGATTTGAAACGCATTTTGGCACAGCTTGAATGCCAATGGATCATTAAATTTGGACACCATGTCACCTAGGACTAAATGAGAAATTAATCGTTTGCTTGCTTCTTATGAGGTCATGCTCTTCTATTATATTCCAGTGTTGTCCTATTTTCCTTATTTTTTTAATTGAGTGCTGTTTTTAACTTACATTCTTGTGTTTCAGTTTCCATCAATGTATAAATATCCTTTCGGGGTGCTCTCTCTGAATATTTACCCGGGATTTTGACTCCGATGCGGGATCCGTTTTTCGGCTGTTGTGTGGAGACTCTGTGGGACCGTATGACGAATGGCGATCTCAGTCTCCTTGTCTAATGAAAAGAAAAGAATAATAACAACTCTTGTTTTTTCTTGTTTTTTCTGGATTACTTTTGGTTTTTCTCTTTTTGTTTTTGTTTTTAGTTTTCCTCATTTATCTATTTATTTTTCTGCTCTGTTTATTTGCTCATACATTACTCGGTACTAATGTTCTGTAACATGGGGACTTTTTTGACTTTTTGCATCTTGCAATTTGTATATGTGCTATCCATTTCCTCCTTTCTTTTTTTTTCTTTTTTTCTTTCTTTCTCTTTTTTCTTCCCCCTCTTCCCTCCCCCCCCCTTTTTTCTCCCCCTTTCTTTCCCTTCACATTTTATATATTTTTTGGCCACCATACTCCAGTCCTTCCCCCTATACAATATTATATTGATGTATACTTATTCATGGCCTATTGGTCTTATTTCGCTTCGTTTTGTTCCCCTAGATCTTTTGTGGGACATATGACACATTGAACACAGCGTTATTGTTATTCTCACACATTTTCTATCCGTTCCATGGGTACGCGCATGCGCGCGCGGCCAGTGCGGGGCGAGTCGCAGAAGGTCTCCACCAAGATGGCGCTGGGGTCCTGACGTCACAGGGAAAATTTTTTCTGGACCCGCAGCGTCATCTGGAGCGCCGAAGCGACTCGCATGCCGCCCCAGTGACAGCGTCGCATGCGCACATGTGCCTGATGGATAATATTATACACCCGGTTGTATTTATCTCTCTCCTATATAAAGAGCACCCTGCACTTCATACCACATTGCCCCCCGAGGAAGCTACATGCGAAACGTGCGTCGGGGCACGTTCCTGTTGTTACCCAATATGGGTAAGCATTACTTTTTCTAATGCTCCAATTAGTCTAATGTCCATTGAGATTAGGCTAACCTTTACTTCATCATCTTACTTACCTTCTCGATGTACAATTCCCTCTTGGGATTTTATTATTGTAGGCTATATGACTTCATCCTGCCACCAGTATACTTTATGCAATTTAGACTTTCTACTGTTGTTGGAGGGAGCACATTGGTCTAACATTTGTTAATCATATATACTGTGCCCCCTTTTCATGGTGACAGCAGGGTTGATTCCTGGAGCATTTTTGCTTTACTCTTCAGTGTACCACAGCACTTGTGTTGCTATATCACATTATATTTTCATCTGTTTATACGCTCATGTACACTTGCGAATGTTTTTTTTATTTATGTGTGTCTATGTATATTTACCAATAAAATTGTCTTTTTTATATACAATTAACCAGTTTGCTGGATGCTCCTTTATTAGTTATATCTCAGCTGTATATGTTGTAGGGGAAAATTGCAATCTCCGTATATATTTCCGGAGTCACACACAGACGCTCACTCAGTATGGATTTGGCCGTAATACAAAGAGCAGATATTACGGTACTGTCTCAGAAGCGTACAGCTTTATACAGTGTAGGGGAAAAATGCAATCTCCGTATATATTTCCAGAGTCATACACAGATAGTCAGCATGTATTTGTCCGTGATACCAGCCATACACGGTAGTGTGTGAGTAGCATACAGCTCTATACGGTGTGGGAAAAAATGACCGGTCGGTAAGTGTGCAGAAAAAAAGAATCAAAGTATTAGTGCTGTGTAAAAAGCAGCCTGCACAGCTGTGTACACACAGCAATACAGCTATCTGGGGAGCCTAATAACCAGCACTGCTGCATACAAGAAAATCCTCCCCTGTCACTGCACACTAACTGTACAGCACAATTGCTCTCAGCACAAGCATAGAAGAACTTCTCTTTCCAACCCTAACTCTCTCCCTACTGATACACAGCGTCAGCAACCTCTCCCTGCTGTAATATCGGCAGAATAAAATGGCGGTCGGCGGTCAGGGGTTTTATAGACACTGTGAGTCCCCCCAAAGCAACCCAATCACTGCAATGCCCTTCTCTAAGATGGTGGTGGAAGCTGCAACATGTCATCTCGTTGCCCCACATTGTACGTCCTTGCTCATTGGCTGAAAAAAGGTGCCTGCAAGAATTATGGGAAAACAGACTTAGGCACTCGGGTCGACGACCGCACATGCAACTGCACGCTATGGTCTGGTTTCGGCCAACGAAACCAGATTCTGGGGAAGTCGTAGACTTTTGAATACTGACCGACCTGTTTCACTCAACTCTAGTGGCGGATGATATAGCAACTGACCCAACCTGGCAGGAGGACATGCAGAGCGAGGACAGCAGACACAGGGGAGGGAGGCGTAGCATCCGAACAGGCTGGAAGAAGCAGTGTAGTGGCCGCAGACAGAAAGCGGGAAACCGTTCCCCATAACACCAACACGACGTAAGTTGCCAGTCCAACTGTTGGGGTCTTCCTGACTCTAGTTGTTTTTTAAATATTCTGCCGATAACCCCAAAAAGACCATTTGCACCATTGCCAGGCCAGCATCGCAGGGGTACGATACGATACACTTTATTGAACCCAAGGCAAAATTATGGCATTACAGCAAGCGTTACAAACCAACATTCAAACACTACTACATTACAAACAGCATTACATAAAGTAATTCCTAGACACAGATCTTGCGCATGTCTAACCACATTACGTAGCAAACAAATTTCTGTAAATGCAGGTACTATAAATCTTAAATCTCTGTTCATTGCCATTAGTGCACCAGCCATAGGTCATTGTCGTTGTAGCAAAAGACCAGCCTGACCACCACCACCTTGATCAGGCACATGGCAGCAAAGCACCCGACTTTGTGGGACAAACCCCAGGGTCCAGGAACAGTGTCTGCGGTGACACCCACTGTTTCTTCCACTGTTGTGCAAGCCAGTCCCTGTCCATGGTGCATGCGATGATGCCTCCTGCCCTGTACTTGTCATTGCACCACTTAACTTGCACCATTATCAAGCACGTCCACATCCTTGTTCCAGTGCAGCGTTCAGTTGCCATACCCCAGTCCTTGTGTCCCACAACATTAGCCGTGCCTCAACAATGCAGTTACTGGGAAAGTCCACCTAACCACGGACACGTGGACAAGTGCTTGTTGGCAGAGGCGGTAAATCTCGCTGACGGCACACTGGGTAAACATAGTGGAAGCCAGGACCATTCGGACCTTAGGATGGAACACATCCTCCCAATGCCGAGGATTGCAGGCCCTAGGTCAATCAGGTTGCCCCCAACAGTCTACAGCTCTGCACCTCCTCCTCCTCCCCCCTCTTCAGCTCCATTTCAAAAAATGACCACATCATCACAAGCTGGAAGCACTGCAGCACTGGCTCAGCCAAGCAGCAACAGGCTGTGCTGAAGCTAATATGTTTTAGGTGACAACCGCACAATGCTGAAGAGTTGTGGACAGTTTTGAAAGAGCAGGCAGATCTGTGGCTGACACCGCCAAACTTACAGCCAGCATGGTCGTGTGTGACAATGGCAGAGAGACACAACTCCAATCCAGCAGAGGCAGGGAAACACTATCAAAGTTCTGAGGGCGCAGGGTTACTTTCACAAGGAGTGCAAAGTTTGGGAAGATGAGTACCTTGCTGACCATACCAATGTCCTCCGTGATTCCTCTGTGCTTAAAATTATTGGGTATCCAAGCTGGACACTGGCATGAACTGGCTTTCTATGCCTTGGAGGTCCTGCCTGCCCTGTTGCAAGCATTTTGTCAGAGCAGGTTTTTTTAGTGCCAGTGGTGGAATTATAACTGATAAGCACATCCGCCTGTCAACTGAAATGCTGAAGGCTGACTCTTATGAAAATGAACAAGGGCTGGATGGCCAGACTTCTCAAACACCACCGAATTGATAGCAGCATACATAAACTCAAATCCAGTGTCTTTTTATGGGAGATCTATTCCCATGCACCTCTTCACACCCACACATGGGTTCTGATTTTAGCTATTTACTATTGTCTTCTTTCTCCTACTCTCATCATCCACCACCATATCACCAGGGTGACCGTGGTCCGTGATGCACACCCACATAATTTTTTTAAAGGGTGTTTATGATGCCCGTAAAAAATATTGGTAAACAGTATGTTTATGTATAACCCCCAGAGGTAAATGTTTGTAAGCCATACACTTAGGCATGGGCATTACAAGTATATGAGACCCGCTCCTTTCTAATTGCAACATTTTTTCATGAGGTCTTCCTCCACATCTGTTCCAAGGGGCATTGTAGTATCTCCAAAAATTTTGGCAGCCCTTGCATTCACTGCATGGGCAAACACTATGGAGACCCCTTCTTTCTATTGGGAAACAGTTTTTATGAGGCCCTCCTCCACGTCTCTTCCAAGGGGCATTGTAGTGTCTTCAAATTTTTGCAGCCCTTGCATTCACTGAATAGGCAAACACTTTGGGAGACCCACTTCTTTCTATGTGGAACATTTTTTTTATGGGCCCCCCCACATATATTCCAGGGGCATTGTAGTGCCTCAAATTTTTGGCAGCCCTTGCATTCACTGCATAGGCAACAGTATGGAGACCCACTTCCTAATAATGGGAACATTGTTTTCAGGAGGCCCTCCTGTACGCTCTTCAAAGGGGTATTGGGGTTCATACCAAATACCACTCACTGCATATGCATAACAGTATAGAAGACCACAGTTTAAACCCCTTTACCCCAAGGGTGGTTTGCACGTTAATGACGGGCACAATTTTTACAATTCTGACCACTGTCCCTTTATGAGTAATAACTCTGGAAGCTTCCATGAATCTGGTGATTCTGACCTTGCTTTCTCTTAAACATATTGTACTTCATGATAGTGGTAACATTTCTTTGATATGACTTGCGTTATCTGTGAAAAAAATGGAAATTTGGCGAAAATTTTGCAATTTTCCAACTTTGAATTTTATTACCTTTAAATCTGAGAGATATATACACACAAAATAGTTGCTAAATAACATTTCCCACATATCTACTTTACATTAGCACAATTTTGGAACCAATTTTTTTTGTTAGGAAGTAATAAGGGTTAAAAGTTTACCAGTGATTTCTCATTTTTACAGCTTTTTTTAGAGACCACATCACATTGAAGTCACTTTGAGGGGTCTATATAAAGAAAATACCCAAAAGTAACACATTCTAAAAACTGCACTCCTGAAGGTGCTCAAAACAACATTAAAGAAGCTTATTAACCCTTCAGGTGCTTCACAGAATTTAGGAATGTTTTAGAAAAATGAACATTTAACTTTTTTTTCACAAAAAATTACTTCAGATCCAATTTTTTTATTTTACCAAGAATAACACGTGAAATTGGACACCAAAAGTTGTTTCTGCAATGTCTGCTGAGTACGCTGATAACCCCATATGTTAGGGTAAACCACTGTTTGGGGGCGCATGGCAGAGCTCGGAAGGGAAGGAGCACCGTTTGACTTTTCAATGCAAAATTGGATGGAATGAGATAGGACACCATGTTGCGTTTGGAAAGCCCCTGATGTGCCTAAACAGTGGAAACCTCCACAAATGACACCATTTTGGAAACTAGACTCCCCAAGGAACTTATCTAGATGTGTGGTGAGCACTTTAATAACCCAAGGGCTTCACAGGAGTTTATAATGTAGAGCCTAAAATTAAAAAATCATATTTTTTCACAAAAATGATATTTTCACCCCAAATTTTCATTTTCCCAAGGGTAACAGGACCCAAAAGTTATTGTGAAAATTGTCCTGAGTATGATGATACACCATATGTATGGTAAACCACTGTTTGGGCGCATGACAGTGCTCGGAGGGAGGAAGTGTCTGTTTGACTTTTTTACACAAAATTGGTGGAATTGAGATTGAACGCCATGTCGCATTTGGAAAGCCACTGATACCTAAACAGTGGAAACCCCCCACAAATTTTACCATATTTTGAAACTAGACCAGCCAAGGAACTTATGTAAATGTGTGGTGAGAACCTTTGTACCCCAGGTGTTTTTAAATAAAATTTGCAATGCCCGGGGGCGTGAAATAAAAAAAAAATCATATTTTTTTTCCAAAAACATGATTTTTTAGTCACCAATTTTTATTTTCCCAAGGGTTACACAGGGAAAATTTGGGACCACAAAATTGTTGTGCAATTTGTTTTGAGTATGCTGATAAACCACATGTGGGGGTAAACCACTGTTTGGGAGCACGGTAGAGCTCGGAAGTGAAGAAGGCCAGTTTGACTTTTCATGCAAAATTGGCTGGAATTTACATCAGATGCCATGTTGCGTTTGGAGATCCCTTGATGTGCCTAAACAGTGGAGACTCCACAATTCTAAATCCACCCTAACCCCAAACACCCTAATTTATTACAGCCCTAATTGTTAGGGTTTTGCGGAACGACCTAATAATAATTAGAGAGGTGCTTCGCAATTGGGGTCCACTGGCAGGGAGCCTGCTGCTATAAGATGGGTAAGTAGCAACTCTGTTACCCCACAGAGTCCAAAAAAAAAACGCCGTTTTAGCGCGCTGTGGCAGATAGTGCGAACCGTTAATCCACAAGCCGTAGCAGGAATGCCGCAGCGATATAGTATTAACGAACTTGTTACACCACAAGAGTGTGGTGGTAAAGAAGAGATTAGGTACGTTCCTGTTAACACCACGGGTTACAGAAACTGTGTGCAGATGCGTTGTGATCATGCAGGCAGCAACGCAATCAAAGCAATCTCCTCACGGAGAAGCCGGTATTCTAGGCTTATGTCAGCCAAGCCCAACCACGGCCCCAAATCTCCTCACCGGAGGGTGGTTTTTAGGGTTATTTCAGCCGAGCCCAAACCCATGCTGATGATCACACTGGCGCAAAGCACCCAAAAAGCAATTGATCCTTGCGCATGGCCGTGCTTAAGGACAGCCTTTTATAGCGCCACAAGAAAAAGACCTTCCAGAAGGACAATGGGAAGCTGCTTGAACATCAACCCAAGGGGGCCCTTTCCCGAAGGACCAAAAGGGGGGGCGCTGTT
>JARQOD010000008.1:31986954-32030514 GCA_033576555.1 Oophaga sylvatica
TTTTTTAGGGTCGAGTCGGGTTTCGTGAAACCCGACTTTCTCAAAAGTCGAGTCGAACGAAGTTGGCCGACTAACGGAAAAGGTCGGGTCGAAGTCGAAAATCCAACCCCAATGCAAGTCAATGGGCAATAAAAGTTGGCAGGGAGTGGAGGAGAGTAAACACACCTACAGTGCCCATTTCAATGCCAACGACATCAATTCTTATTACTTAAGCTTGTCAACCTTAATTTACTTTATACTAATAGTAACGCATTGAAAACTGGGGGGCTATTTGACTAAAGTTGCAGGGGGGCAGGGCTGGCTCCAGGTTTTCGTGGGCCCCAGGCCAAAGAGTCTCAGTGGGCCCCTTTAACACATACCACAATTCATGATGCTCCAATACGGCAGAGAAATATACAGTAGGTATAGTACAATGCCAAATACTTCACTTCTTACATTACATGAGTGATATCTATTTTAAATTCTACAATACTCAAAAAACGGACAGTATATTACTCCATACAGTATTATGGGCACCACATAGTGGCCATACAGAATAATGAGCCCCATATATTGCTCTATACAGAATAATGAGCCCCATATATTGCTCCAAGCAGAATGGGCTCCATATAATGCTCCATACAGAATAGGCCCCACATGTGCTCCATATGATGCTCCATATATAAAGGGCCCTATATGATGCCCCATAAATAATGAACCCCATATGATGCTCTAGTATATGATGGGCCCCATATATGATGCTCCAGTGTGTGATGAGCCCCATATAATGCTCCAAATATAATGATCCCCATATATAATGCTCCATATATAATGGTCTCCATGTGATGCTCCATATATAATGTCCCCATATGATGCGCCATATATAATGGGCCCCATATGATGCTCCAGTATATGATGTGCCCCATGGATGATGCTCCAGTGTACACTGTGTGCAGAATTATTAGGCAGGTTGTATTTGAGAGTATTCTTTTTATTATTGAACAACAACTATGCTCTCACTCAATCCAAAAGTCTCATGAATATCAAAGATTAATATTTTTGGAAGTTGGAGTGTTTTTTCTTTTACATTTGGCTATCTTAGGAGGATATCTGTTTGAGCAGGTAACTATTACTGTACAGAATTATTAGGCAACTTAATAAAAAACAAATATATACCCATCTGACTTGTTTATTTTCACCAGGTAAACCATATAACAACACAAAATTTAGAAATAAACATTTCTGACATTCAAAAACAAAAAAAAAATCAGTGACCAATATAGCCACCTTTCTTTACGATGACACTCAAAAGTCCTTCCATCCATAGATTCTGTCACTTGCTTGATCTGTTTACGATCAACATTGCGTGCAGCAGCCACCACAGCCTCCAGACACTGCTTCCGAGAGGTGACATGTTTTCCCTCCCTGTAGATCTCACATTTTATGAGGGAACACAGGTTCTCTATAGGGTTCAGATCAGGTGAACAAAGGGCCATGTCATTATTTTTTCTTCTTTTAGACCTTTACTGGCCAGCCACGCTGTGGAGTATTTGGATGCATGTGATGGAGCATTGTCCTGCATGAAAATCTATTTTTCTTGAACGATACCGACTTCCTCCTGTACCACTGCTTGAAGAAGGTGTCTTCCAGAAACTGGCAGTAGGTCTGGGAGTTGAGTTTCACTACATCCTCAACCCAAAAAGGTCCCACAAGTTCATCTTTGATGATACCAGCCCATACCAGTACCCCACCTCCACTTTCCTGGTGTCTGAGTCGGATTGGAGCTCTCTGCCCTTTACTGATCCAGCCTCGGGCCCATCCATCTGGCCCATCAAGAGTCACTCTCATTTCATGAATCCATAAAACCTTACAAAAATCAGTCTTAACATATTTCTTGGCCCAGTCTTGACATTTTTACCTTATGTTTCTTGTTCAAACGTGGTCATTTTTCAGCCTTCCTTACCTTGGCCATGTCCCTGAGTATGGTAGACCTTGTGCTTTTTAATACTCCAGTAACGTTGCAGCTCTGAAATATGGCAAAACTGGTGGCAAATGGCATCTTGGCAGCTTCACGCTTGATTTTCCTCAATTCATGCGCAGTTATTTTGCGCCTTTTTTTATCAACACGCTTCTTGCGACCCTGTTGGCTATTTGCCATGAAACGCTTGATTGTTCAGTGATCACGCTTCAAAAGTTTTGCAATTTCAAGACTGCTGCGTCCCTCTGCAAGACATCTCACAATTTTTTACTTTTCAGAGTCCGTCAAATCTCTCTTCTGACCCATTTTGCCAAAGGAAAGGAAGTTGCCTAATAATTAAGCACACCTTCTATAGGGTGTTGATGTCATTAGACCACACCCCTACTCATTACAGAGATGCAAATCACCTGATTTACAAAATTGGCAGTTGGCTTTCAAGCTATACAGCTTGGAGTAGGACAACATGTATAAAAAGAATGATGTGATCAAAATACTCATTTGCCTAATAATTCTGCACACAGTGTATAATGGGCCCTATCTATGATGCTCAAGTGTATGATGGGCCTCATATATAATTCCCAAGTGTATAATGCTCCCCATATATTGCTCCAACCATTAAAAAAAATGAAATACCTCTCCTCGCTGGCACTGCTCTACTCTGGACTCCTCATCGCCATCTTCCAGCTCTCTGCACTGTGACTGTTCAGGCAGAGGGCGCACAGACCGTCATCGCGCTCTTTGACCTGAATGTCACTGTCAGGAAACGCGGAAGACATCACAGCGGTGGAGCAGGGAGAGGTAAGTATTGCAAGTGCTGGGGCCCTGAGCAAGCAAGGGGGACACACTCGTGGGAGCCGGGAACTGGCACAGGGCCCTCATAGTACGCCGTGTCTCTGACGGCGAGTGGGCCTCCACTCCTGCTCAGTGCCCCGGCACTTGCCCGGGTACACCAGGTGCTGACACCGGCCCTGGGGTGCGGGACATCCCAGTTAGGGAGGTGGAAAAAGTGCATATGTTGAGGTGTAGGCTGGACGTTCAGCAGCTGCAAATGGAGGAATTGGAGTAGTCGGAGGAAGAGGAGGACAAAGCGAGCCATTTTGCTGGCAACCTATGTGTCATCAGGGGAAGGTGGTACAAAATCTTTTGAAACCCAGGCATGGTTCATTTTAATGAAGGTGAGATCATCAACATTTTGGGTTGACAGCCGGGTTCTTCTTTCTGTCAGGATTGATCCAGCAGCACTGAAGACTCTTTCTGATAGCATACTACCAGCAGGGCAAGCGAGCTCCTGTAAGGCATATTGTGCCAATTCAGGCCAGGTGTCCAGTTTACAGCCCAGTAGTCAAAGGGGAATGAACTGTGAGGGAGAACATCGATAGTGGAGGAGAGGTAATTTTGAACCATAGTTGACAACTGTTGTTTACTGTCTGTTGCAATCGATTCAGTATTACCAGTCGTGTGAGCGTAACTCGAGAAATCAGACCACAACATGGTCATTAAACCCCTGTCTCCAACGCCACTTCGGCTGTGTGCACCACGAACACCTCTTCCATTTGACCCAGTATGGCTTGTGGTAGAACCTGCACCACTGCTGTGTGCTGGGAATGCCTCTAACAAACGGTTTACCAGCGTTGCTTGTTTGTTCACCAATATTAGCTTTAGGTTCTCAGGTGGCATGATGTTCTGTAATTTGCCTTTATAGCATGGATTGAGGATGCTGGCCAACCAGTAGTCATCATGCTCCATAATTTTGGCAATGCAGGGGTCCCTTTTTAGGATCCGCAAGACATAATCACACATGTGGGCCAATGTTCCAGGTGTCAATGATGCACTGCCAGTGGTGGGTGAAGGAGCACTTTCTGCCAAATTCACATCGCTCCATTCACGCACAAATCCTGTACCTGACCTTGGCAAGCCAACATTTTCTCTTGCCCCCTGAGAAGCATCATCCTCCCCAAAATAATCATCCCCCTCATCCTCATCCTCCTCCTCTTCCTCTTTTTCCTCCACCTCCTCCAGGACAGTTCCCTGAGCAGACAATGCCTGACTGTCATGAAGGCTTCCCTTCTCCTCCTCCTCCTCTGCTGCAGACGCCTGATCCTTAATGTGCGTCAAAGTTTGCATGAGCAGACGCATAAGTGGGATGCTCATTCTTATGATGGCATCGTCTGCGCTTACCAGCCATGTGCATTCCTCAAAACACTGAAGGACTTTACAGAGGTCTTTCAGCTTTGACCACTGCACACCCGACAACTCCATGTCCGCCCTCAAACTGCCTGTGCGTGGATCCTCCCACAAATACATTACAGCCTGCCTCTGTTTGCACAGCCTCTAAACCATGTGCATGGTGGAGTTCCAATTGTTGCAACGTCTATGATTAGGTGGTGCTTGGGAGGTGGAGAGATCCTGCAGCCTCTGCATACGACTGGACTCTACGGGCAAGCGACGGATGTGTGAGCACAGTCTTCACACCTTATGGAGCAGGGCTGGTAACTCTGGATAATTATTTATGAAGCACTGCACCACCAGGTTCAAGGTGTGAGCCGTGCAAGGTATGTGTCTGAGTTTTGCCAGGGCTATGGCCCCACAAAATTACGCCCGTTATCACTGACTTCCTTGCCTGGCTCAAGATGTAGACTGCCCAGCCACGACTCAGTTTCTCGCTGTAAGTAGTCGGCCAGTACCTCCGTGGTTTCTCTGTTGTCGCCCAAAGACATCATCTTTAAAACAGCCTGCTGACGCTTTTGCTTCTGGAGGAGGAGGAGGGTCGAACGCCTACAGCCAAATGTTGCCTATACCGTGGGCTAGGCAGCACTGTCCCACCGCCGCTGTCCCCTGTGGACCCTGCATCCACCACATTAACCCAGCACGCAGTGATGGACACGTAATGGCCCTGGCCATGCCTACTGGCCCATGCATCTGTTGTGAGGTGCACCTTTCCACTCACTGATTGTTTGAGTGCATGGACAATGCAGTCTTTCACATGCAGGTGGAGGGCAGGGATGGCTTTTCTAGAAAAAAGTGCCGACTCGGTAGGTCATAGCGTGGGACAGCGTAGGCCATGAGCTCTCGGAACGCTGCGCTTTCAACCAAACGGAAAGGCATCACCTCTAATGAGATCAGTTTGGCAATGTAGGCGTTCAAAGCCAGTGAGGTTTTGTAGTCCGTCCACGCTTGCAAGTGCATGGTGTTTAAAAGTCTAAGCATGCAACTGTTATTCAATTTTCGGAGATTTTTCCCTCGGCTAAAGGTCCTTCCATACTTCTTACAGATAACCTTTGCCTCATCAATAGGATTTTGGTCAAAAAAGTGCCACCCACGTCCGCGGCCTCTTCCACCATACTTCCTCATGTTTGGGAAAATGTACCAAAATACCAGCAGATATATGGTACTGTATAAGGACCGTATAGCTGTATATGGCGTAGGGGAAAATTTAAATCTCCGTATATATTTCCGGAGTCACACACAGACGCTCACTCAGTATGGATTTGACTGTAATACAAAGAGCAGATATACGGTACTGTCTCAGAAGCGTACAGCTGTATACGGTTTTGGGGAAAATTTAAATCTCCGTATATATTTCCGGAGTCACACACAGATGATCACTCAGTATGGATTTGACCGTAATACAAAGAGCAGATATACGGTACTGTCTCAGAAGCGTACAGCTGTATATGTTATATTTTTAGACCAAAACCATGGTAACAATGGTATACATAGTTTCACAATGGAAACATGGCAACTCCCTGCATACTGAGATATAACTAATAAAGGAGCAATCAGCCAAACTGGTTAATTGTATATAAAAAAGACAATTTTATTGGTAAATATACATAGACACACATAAATAAAAAACATTCGCAAGTGTACATGAGCGTATAAACAGATGAAAATATAATGGTGATATAGCAACACAAGTGCCTGTGGTACACTGATGAGTAAAGCAAAAATGCTCCAGGAATCAACCCTGCTGTCACCATGAAAAGGGGGCACAGTATATATGATTAACAAATGTTAGACACAATGTGCTCCCTCCAACAACAGTAGAAAGTCTAAATTGCATAAAGTATACTGGTGGCAGGATGAAGTCATATAGCCTACAATAATATATCCCAAGTGGGAATTGTACATCGAGAAGGTAAGTAAGATGATGAAGTAAAGGTTAGCCTATCTCAATGGACATTAGACTAATTGGAGCATTAGAAAAAGTAATGCTTACCCATATTGGGTAACAACAGGAACGTGCCCCGACGCACGTTTCGCATGTAGCTTCCTCGGGGGGCAATGTGGTATGAAGTGCAGGGTGCTCTTTATATAGGAGAGAGATAAATACAACCGGGTGTATAATATTATCCATCAGGCACATGTGCGCATGCGACCGCTGTCACTGGGGCGGCATGCGAGTCGCTTCCGGCGCTCCAGATGACGCTGCGGGTCCAGGAAAAATTTCCTGTGACGTCAGGACCCCAGCGCCATCTTGGTGGAGACCTTCTGCGACTCGCCCCGCCACTGCCGCGCGCGCATGCGCGTACCCATGGAACGGATAGTAAATGTGTGAGAATAACAATAACGCTGTGTTCAATGTGTCATATGTCCCACAAAAGATCTAGGGGGAACAAAACGAAGCGAAAATAAGACCAATAGGCCATGAATAAGTATACATCGATATAATATTGTATAGGGGAAAGGACTGGAGTATGGTGGCCAAAAAATATATAAATGTGAAGGGAAAGAAAGGGGGAGAAAAAGGGGGGGGGAAAGGAAGAGGGGGAAGAGAAAAAGAGAAAGAAAGAAAAAAAGAAAAAAAGAGAAAGGAGGAAATGGATAGCACATATACATAATTGCAAGATGCAAAAAGTCAAAAAAGTCCCCATGTTACAGAACATTAGTACCGAGTAATGTATGAGCAAATAAACAGAGCAGAAAAATAAATAGATAAATGAGGAAAACTAAAAACAAAAACAAAAAAGAGAAAAACCAAAAGTAATCCAGAAAAAACAAGAAAAACAAGAGTTGTTATTATTCTTTTCTTTTCATTAGACAAGGAGACTGAGATCGCCATTCGTCATACGGTCCCACAGAGTCTCCACACAACAGCCGAAAAACGGATCCCCGCATCGGAGTCAAAATCCCGGGTAAGTATTCAGAGAGAGCACCCCGAAAGGATATTTATACATTGATGGAAACTGTAAACACAAGAATGTAAGTTAAAAACAGCACTCAATTAAAAACTAAGGAAAATAGGACAACACTGGAATATAATAGAAGAGCATTGACCTCATAAGAAGCAAGCAAACGATAATTTCTCATTTAGTCCCCTAGGTGACATGGTGTCCAATTTAATGATCCATTGGCATTCAAGCTGTGCCAAAATGCGTTTCAAATCACCCCCCCCTAATGCCAGTCCGTACTCGGTCAATACCTACAAATTTAAGGCTGGAGGGGTTAGATTTATGGAACAGTCTGAAATGTCGAGGGATGGTCTTAAGAGTATGTTTGACACCGCACCACAATTGTGGGTTACCAGGGCTATGGGGTACTCGGAGCCGAGCCTGTAGATTTCTATAGGGAATGTCACTGGTAGCGTGGCTCGGTCCGTGTCCCTGGCGGTCAGGCGTTAAAGGGTTTATTTACAGGGGATTTGGTAGATAACAGTTCGTGACGCCACCTGTAGTTTTCTAGTCACTAGAGACCAGCGCTGCTGAATAGAACTCTGAGGGGATGTTGTGGCAGCTAGGTGTTGGGTCCCCCACAGGTGGGACTGTCCCTCTGAGTCTATGGTTATAATGATGTAGGGTGCAGATAATGAATCAGTCTCACACCATCCAGCGTCTTTCCATACCTTTTACTTCAAGATGTTAGGCAGGTCCCGGGGAGCTGGTCGGGGTGGAGACTGCACGTCCAGGTAACAGCGGAGCAGGTTAGAGGCCTCCTTAACTTCCAGATTGTAGAAGAGCCCAACTTGCATAAAGCTAAGTTAACTCCGAATACTCCAGCTAACTCTATAGCTGTACTGCCCGGCCAATATTGTGGTGGAGCCTTCTATGTGGTGAGAACAGAGTCCTTCTATGCTTGGCCTAGCTAAAAGTCCTTGTTCCTCCTGACTCCGATTACGTATTGACACTTCAAGGGCTGCTTTCTGCGACCTAAGGTCCAGTAAGACTCTGGTTGTTCCGTTACTATGCGTGAAGCGATAGCAACCCTTCGGTCCCCAGTGACCGGGTAAATTGTGCAGACAATCTAATATCTAAGGCACTTCTCTAACTTCTTCCTCTGCGCCCTTCGCCCTGCTTTCCACTCTTAACATAGGCACTGCACACTTCCTAAGGTAGTACAAGTCAATCCTTTCTTACTTCTTCCTTGGAGCTCGCTGACAGATTCTCAGTATTCTCCTAGTTCAGGAACACATCGTCTGAACTTCACTGTCCTTGGGACAGGCGACTGAAGTTTCTGCTGCAAACTTCCCTTTCTCCAAAGCTGTCTCTGTCTTCAGGTTAAGGAACAGCTCTGACTAGGCTAGGATGAACTGGCTCACCCTTACTAGCCTCCACTTTATGAACTGCTGACAGGAACTAACTGTCTTTCACTTCGCTTCATGGAAGACTCAGCACAACTCAACCACACCACGAGTCCAGACTAGACTGACTTCTCTCTGCTGCATGTCACTAGCTTATATACCCTGAGGGTGTGTCTAAAGTGTGAATGGATGATGTAAGCTTTAACTGTTACCTTTCTGTGCAGACTCCAGGATTTTTATGTGTGCCTTACATACCAGGGCTACACATCCCCCCTTGGTAAAACACAGCACTCCCGGGCTGTAAAATATAAAAAGAAAGACATTTTGTTTTGCATTTAAACAATTAACATCAAACTCTTCCCAGCAGGGAGGTGAGAAATTCTTAAAACGTTGCATTGTATACAATGGTCATTAGTAAAATACAAAAGTACATTTTCATATAAATACACATAGTATTCTTGTGAAGGACCCGCACCAAACCTTCAACGTGGGTCCTGGGTGGGCTGCAGGACTTTTGACTGCAGACCTCGCTCAGTGCCACACCACACGGGTTTTATGTTCAGAGGTAGTTGTGCTGGTTTTATGTAAAACCAAGATAGGGCACAAAGTGCAACTATATACAGGATACAGTTTTTGGGCTGGCTCAGTCCTCAGCCACACAGTCCATTATAAGACATTTTCAAGTAATTCACATTCTATCACAATACTCTAAATTCCTTCAAGTGCAATAACTTCTTTATACAACTTTATACAATTGGTCATAAATAATAACCCTTTTCTGAGTCATAATAAACTAGTTTGTTAGGACTACTGTTGATAACGAATAGGTAGCTTCCCTTTCGTTGTCCGTTCCGATCTACGTGGAGTAGCATCAGGTATATATGGTCTCTGATCTATCTGTTCTGCGTAACGACAAACTATAATACTGCCTCAATCTTTCTATGGATCTGGCAAGCGTACTGAGGGCTGGGCGGTGTGAGTCAGCTTCACCAGGGGATCCCATAGCATGGGGCGCTGCTTCTGGTGATTCTACTTCTTGAGATTCTGCAGGCTGGGGTTCTGCTGGAATAGGTACCTCTAGAACTGGTTCTGTTGGCACAATGGGTACGACTGGAGGTAGAGTTTCCTCTTGTGGCTGATAAAACTGCAACACAGGAATGATTACCGCATCTCCCAGTCTGGGCCAATCCGCAGGTAAATCTCCCAGATCCGTGTGTATGACCTCCTCTTCACTTTCTTCTCGATTGACGACAGGGTTCTCTTCACGAAGCTTTAATGGCTCTGGACACAACTTTAAATGGTCTCTAGACACAGTGGCGGTCGTTCTTCCTCCATCCTTACTGATGATACAGACTTTTCTGTTATCAAATTTGGAATCTTGTACGACATATGGTTCTTGTTCCCACTGGTTGTCCAACTTGTGCATCTTCCTTTTCCTTTTTAACACAATTTCTCCAGGCATCAAAGGCTTAGCGGGAGCATTCTTGTTGTAAATATTCTCCTGCTTTTCCCGAGCTTTATTAAGACTTTCTTCTACGCAGGCTTGCACTCTTCTTTATTGCTCTTGCCGATTTGTGTCCCAATTTCCAACGGTGTCATCTGCCTCTGGTTCCACCACACCAAGTTCCAAGTCCATTGGCAGTCTTCCAGGCCTTGCTCTCATAAGGTAAGCTGGTGTGCAGTTGGTAGAACTCACTGGTATGTGGTTGTACAAGTCAACCAGGTCAGGTAACAATTCTGGCCACCGATTTCTTTCTTCCAGCGGTATGGATTTTAGCAAGTCAACAACAATGTGGTTCATTTTCTCGCAAAGGCCGTTGGTTTGGGGGTGGTATGGCGTCGTTCTAATTTTCTTACACCCATACAAGTGACAAAATTCCTTAAACAGATCCGCTTCAAAAGCAGGGCCTTGATCAGTCAGTACCTGCTCTGGATACCCATGCGGTCTGCAGAAGCTTGCTTGGAAGGTCCTTGCTGCCGTCACTGCTGTCTGATCCTTGACGGGGATGACCACCAAAAATCTCGAATAATGATCCACCATGGTCAGGGCATATGAGTATCCAGACCTGCTTGGCGACAATTTGACGTGGTCCAAGGCCACGATCTCCAAGGGACGAGTCGTCCGGATAGGCTGCAGGGGTGCCTTCTGACTACCGTAGTCCTTTCGTCTGAGACCACAGGGTCCACAGTTCCGACACCACCTCTCGATGAGCTGCGCATTCCTACCCAGTAGAACCGGCACCTCAACAGGGTCTCCAGCTTTCTCCAGCCAAAGTGTCCTGCTTGATCGTGGTACGCTTCCAACACCATTTGGACGTCTGCCTTGGGGACCACTATCTGCCATACCATCTCATGGGTTCTGGGGTTGACGTATCTCCTGCACAACTTCTCACGGTATAGGAACAACCGGCTTCTCTCATTCCACAGGAGCTTTGCTGACATAGGTGCATCTTTTTCCAAGGAGGAACCTTCCTGTCTTAACAACTCCTTGATACAGCTGACCACTGGATCGCTGTCCTGAGTCTCTTTCCAGCTGTGATGGGGTAAGGGATTTAATGTTGCGCCATACTGCTTTCTGTAGACACACTGCTCATGGATTATCCCATTTCGATGGAACGCAGGTAGCTCAATTTCTTCCAGGTCGTCCGATTCCTCTTCCGTGTCAGATTCATGTGGCATTCGGGACAATGCGTCGGCGTTAGCATTCTTACGGCCTGCCCGGTACTTGATGGTAAACTGGTAATTTGACAACCGAGCCATCCAACGCTGCTCCATGGCTCCCAGCTTGGCTGTTTCCAGGTGCGTTAACGGGTTGTTGTCTGTGTACGCCGTGAACTTGTTGGAGGCAAGGTAGTGCTTAAATCTTTCAGTAATGGCCCAGACCAGCGCCAGAAACTCCAGCTTGAAGCTGCTATAATTTTCCGGATTCCTCTCAGTTGGCCTGAGTTTTCTGCTGGCATATGCGATGACTTTTTCTTGGCCATTCTGCTTCTGACTGAGAACTGCTCCCAAACCTTCATTACTGGCATCGGTGTACAGCAGGAACGGTTGGCTGTAATCAGGATAGGTCAAGATTTCATCACCTGTAAGGATCTCTTTCATCTTTTGGAATGCTTCAGCCTGTTCCTTACCCCAATTAAAGGGAGGGTTTCTGCTCTTTAGGGATTGTCCTACTAGGAGGTCCTGTAGAGGCGCTGCCTTCTTCGTGTAATCTTTCACGAACCTCCTGTAGTAACCCGTTAGTCCCAGGAACTGTCGCACTTCCTTGAGGTTCTTCGGCTCCGGCCATTTCTGGATGGCAGTGACTTTCTCTGGGTCCGGCGCTACTCCCTCTGAACTGACGATGTGCCCCAAGTATTGTACCTTCTGTTTGAGTAGATGGCATTTTGAGGGTTTCAACTTCATCCCGTACCTGGACAGGGATTCGAATACTTCTGCCAGGTGCTTCAGATGGTCCTCATATGTCTTGGAGTATACGATGACGTCATCTAGGTATAGCAGCACGGTTTCAAAATTGAGATGTCCCAGGCAATTCTCCATCACTCTCTGAAATGTTCCCGGGGCACTGCTGAGCCCAAACGGCATTCTGTCGAACTCACAGAGCCCCATTGGGGTGGTGAAAGCCGTTTTCTCACGATCCTCCTCAGCCACAGCCACTTGCCAGTACCCACTAGTCAGATCAAGGGTAGAAAAGTAGTTAGCCGTTTTCAGAGCAGCTAAGGACTCCTCAATTCGTGGTAATGGGTAAGCATCTTTATGTGTTATGCGATTCACTTGCCTGTAATCCACACACATTCTCATACTACCATCTTTCTTTTTAACCAGAACTAGAGGTGCTGCCCAGGGGCTACAACTATCCCTTATCACCCCGGCTTCCTTCATATCATGTAACATTTCCTTAGCTTTCTGATAATGGGCTGGAGGTATAGGCCTGTACCGCTCTTTGATGGGAGGATGACCACCTGTAGGGATATGATGCTGTACTCCCTTAATGGCCCCAAAGTCGAGGGGGTGTTTACTAAACACTTGTGCGTACTCTTGTACCACCCGTAATACCCCTTGTTTCTGGTGGGCGGGAGTGGTGTCTGTCCCGACATGGAGTTGCTGACACCAATCCGCCACCTGAGTTGTCGGGTCATTATCCTCCGCTAGTTGGCGGGAGTCTAAGGACTCAGTCGGGAGAATAGAATTATTATCGACGGCATGTAATTTAGCAACTGTTGCATAACGGGGTAAATTTACTTCATCATCTCCCCAGTTGAGAAGCCGTACCGGTACTCTCCCATTTATCACTTCCACTACCCCCCTCGCTGTCATAAGTGTGGGTCTATGTTCTGAGCAATGGGGTTCTACTACTGCTTGGTAGTTTTGTCATCTCAGACCTATGGCTGCCCTACACCATATTATCATTTCACTCATTGGGGGTATCACAATAGGATTCGAGTCGGTGACCCGTACATTACCAATTTCGCCGTCTGTAAGCTTCGCTTGCTGCTGACACATCAGGGCCCGGATCTCTCTCTGGATCACTCCCTTCTGCCTTGGTCGGGCGATCTCAGCGAGCTGTTGGAGTAGAAACACAACTTCTCCCAGACAGTTACTGATAATGTTAGTACCCAGAATTATGTTTAAACCGTTCTCTTCATTTACAGTCTTTACTACTAGAAGCCCTGGTCTTTCAACTCCTCTCTGCCCACTTTCACATCCACACTTTTGGTCCCGAGTACTTCCACAGGGAGACCATTAGAAGCATACACGGTAAAGTCAGGGCTCGGGGGTTGAAGACTATCCATAGACCAGAACTTCGTATATAGGGCATCAGGTATTATGGTCACCTGAGACCCAGTATCTAGCAACGCCGGAACTGCAATCCCATCCAGAATGATGGACAGGTAGGGTCGTCCACCCACGAACCTGCGGTTCCAATCTAAGGGGCCTGACGAGTCTCCACCTGGGTGTTGGCCCTCGGACCCAGGTTCTGCCCATTTAAAGGACACTGTGTCGACATATGACCTTTCCGGTTGCAGCGGTAACAGATGATCTCCCGGCGAGGAGGGTGCTGGTCAGGGGTTGCTCCTGGGGGTGGCGTTGTCCTCCTCCGGTGGGGCGACGTCCTCCTTCTCCTCCGGTTCATCCATGGGACATCCTCCGGGCAGTCGGCTAATAAGATCTTTCCTTCTTCCTCTTTCCGCAGCTGCAGGGCACTCATCACAGCAGCCAGATTTTTAGTCAACTGGCGCACTTCTGAGCGCAGACAGTCCAATTCACTAGGGGGCGTCACCTGCGTTTTGGCTTCTGCCGCTAGCGGGGAAAAGGTGGGTACTGCCGGTTCCAGAGTGACTTCACCCTGGTGACGTTGGGTTGCCACTTCAGGTTTGCCCAGGGGTCGCAGTCCTTTTATTGCCATGTCCTTTAGGGCATCAAAGGTGGCATCTGGATGATCTAAAGACCACCAATTTACAGTTCTGCGTTCCGATTGGGACCTCAGTCCTTGCACAAATTGTTCTTTCAGCATCTTACTTTCATCAATGACACTTATGGTATTAACCTGCTTGAGGGCTCTCAGGGCCCCTTGTAGTCGGCAGGCATAGTCCCTTATACTGTCACTTGGTTGCTGTGAACAGTTGTAGAATGCCATCCGGAGATCTGTTTCGGTGCGATCTTCAAAAATGGCCTGTAACTTTAAGAGGATCGCAGGCACCAACTCCTGGTCCGTGGTAGCCCAAGTCTCCACTTCTCTCTCAGCAGCGCCAGTTAGCTGCCCTATTAATACTGCAGCTTTTTGCCTCTCAGACATAGAGTACATTTCCAGGACACTGCATATCTTCCGTTTGAATCCTGCTAAAGTGCCTGGCTCGCCGCTGTACTGGGGAAGCCATTTTGCCCCAGGCATATATGGGAGCGTTTAGTGGCATGAGCGGGACTACCGGGCCGGGTGCTGGGCCTGCGCCCCCATCCGGCGCTACAATGCCACGCGGCGCGGGGTCGGGGCCTCCGGCTGGGGCCGCACTGTCGGCCGGTTTGTTGCGACATATTAGTGCCCCCTTGGTTAATCGGGGCCTACCGTTTCCAGAAGCTGCCGCTCCACAAGCACAGCGATGGGGACAGGACCTTCGTCGCAGGCGCTCTGATGTCAGAGCGTTCACTTCCTGTCGCAGGACCTGCCGCTGAGTCAGAGCCGGGGGCGTGTCCGAGACTCTGCGCGCCTTTCAGGTACGCCCACCTTCTTCTCCAGCGCCTCAGGGCGCGAATATGGCAGCAAATATGGCGGTATTTGGCGCCAAAAGCACAAACAGTCTTTTTCACCAAAACACTCCACAGGCACACAGGGCTCGCAATGCTGCAAGTTTCGGATCCTGTTCGTGACGCCAAGTTTTTGTTTGACACCGCACCACAATTGTGGGTTACCAGGGCTATGGGGTACTCGGAGCCAAGCCTGTAGATTTCTATAGGGAATGTCACTGGTAGCGTGGCTCGGTCCGTGTCCCTGGCGGTCAGGCGTTAAAGGGTTTATTTACAGGGGATTTGGTAGATAACAGTTCGTGACGCCACCTGTAGTTTTCTAGTCACTAGAGACCAGCGCTGCTGAATAGAACTCTGAGGGGATGTTGTGGCAGCTAGGTGTTGGGTCCCCCACAGGTGGGACTGTCCCTCTGAGTCTATGGTTATAATGATGTAGGGTGCAGATAAATGAATCAGTCTCACACCATCCAGCGTCTTTCCATACCTTTTACTTCAAGATGTTAGGCAGGTCCCGGGGAGCTGGTCGGGGTGGAGACTGCACGTCCAGGTAACAGCGGAGCAGGTTAGAGGCCTCCTTAACTTCCAGATTGTAGAAGAGCCCAACTTGCATAAAGCTAAGTTAACTCCGAATACTCCAGCTAACTCTATAGCTGTACTGCCCGGCCAATATTGTGGTGGAGCCTTCTATGTGGTGAGAACAGAGTCCTTCTATGCTTGGCCTAGCTAAAAGTCCTTGTTCCTCCTGACTCCGATTACGTATTGACACTTCAAGGGCTGCTTTCTGCGACCTAAGGTCCAGTAAGACTCTAGTTGTTCCGTTACTATGCGTGAAGCGATAGCAACCCTTCGGTCCCCAGTGACCGGGTAAATTGTGCAGACAATCCAATATCTAAGGCACTTCTCTAACTTCTTCCTCTGCGCCCTTCGCCCTGCTTTCCACTCTTAACATAGGCACTGCACACTTCCTAAGGTAGTACAAGTCAATCCTTTCTTACTTCTTCCTTGGAGCTCGCTGACAGATTCTCAGTATTCTCCTAGTTCAGGAACACATCGTCTGAACTTCACTGTCCTTGGGACAGGCGACTGAAGTTTCTGCTGCAAACTTCCCTTTCTCCAAAGCTGTCTCTGTCTTCAGGTTAAGGAACAGCTCTGACTAGGCTAGGATGAACTGGCTCACCCTTACTAGCCTCCACTTTATGAACTGCTGACAGGAACTAACTGTCTTTCACTTCGCTTCATGGAAGACTCAGCACAACTCAACCACACCACGAGTCCAGACTAGACTGACTTCTCTCTGCTGCATGTCACTAGCTTATATACCCTGAGGGTGTGTCTAAAGTGTGAATGGATGATGTAAGCTTTAACTGTTACCTTTCTGTGCAGACTCCAGGATTTTTATGTGTGCCTTACATACCAGGGCTACACAAGTATCTATTTCGACAACATCTTTAGCAGCCATAATAAATAATGACTTTTGGGTGGCAGTACCAGAAATAGAGATTCTAATCCGCCAATCAGATTTATATCCACCTATAACAACAGATGGCCCCAGATTAGGCAGATTTTAACTAGACACTGGCCCGTTCTTCGATCAGATCCTGTACTCAGGAAGTTATTACCAGATCAGCCACTACTTACGGCCAGAAGATCGCCTAATCTGAAGGACATCCTGGTAAGGAGCCACTATGTCAGCCATACGCCCCCCATGTTTGATGCTGGTGTGCAGAGACATGGCTGTTTTCCATGTGGCTCATGTCTGGCCTGCAAAAACATATGTCGGGCCACTAATTTTAGTGGAAGTGATGGTGGGAGCCACCGGATCGGTCAATATATCTCATGCAGTACCTGCTACGTCGTATACTTGGCAACCTGCTCCTGTGACCTTAGGTACGTTGGATTGACCTCACGTGAATTTCGCGTGAGGGTCAGGGAACATATCCGAGATATTATGGCTGCTAAAGATGTTGTCGAAATAGATACTCTTAAGACCATCCCTCGACATTTCAGACTGTTCCATAAATCTAACCCCTCCAGCCTTAAATTTGTAGGTATTGACCGAGTACGGACTGGCATTAGGGGGGGTGATTTGAAACGCATTTTGGCACAGCTTGAATGCCAATGGATCATTAAATTGGACACCATGTCACCTAGGGGACTAAATGAGAAATTATCGTTTGCTTGCTTCTTATGAGGTCAGTGCTCTTCTATTATATTCCAGTGTTGTCCTATTTTCCTTAGTTTTTAATTGAGTGCTGTTTTTAACTTACATTCTTGTGTTTACAGTTTCCATCAATGTATAAATATCCTTTCGGGGTGCTCTCTCTGAAACTTACCCGGGATTTTGACTCCGATGCGGGGATCCGTTTTTCGGCTGTTTTGTGGAGACTCTGTGGGACCGTATGACGAATGGCGATCTCAGTCTCCTTGTCTAATGAAAAGAAAAGAATAATAACAACTCTTGTTTTTCTTGTTTTTTCTGGATTACTTTTGGTTTTTCTCTTTTTTGTTTTTGTTTTTAGTTTTCCTCATTTATCTATTTATTTTTCTGCTCTGTTTATTTGCTCATACATTACTCGGTACTAATGTTCTGTAACATGGGGACTTTTTTGACTTTTTGCATCTTGCAATTATGTATATGTGCTATCCATTTCCTCCTTTCTCTTTTTTTCTTTTTTTCTTTCTTTCTCTTTTTCTCTTCCCCCTCTTCCCTTCCCCCCCCCTTTTTCTCCCCCTTTCTTTCCCTTCACATTTATATATTTTTTTGGCCACCATACTCCAGTCCTTTCCCCTATACAATATTATATTGATGTATACTTATTCATGGCCTATTGGTCTTATTTTCGCTTCGTTTTGTTCCCCCTAGATCTTTTGTGGGACATATGACACATTGAACACAGCGTTATTGTTATTCTCACACATTTACTATCCGTTCCATGGGTACGCGCATGCGCGCGCGGCAGTGGCGGGGCGAGTCGCAGAAGGTCTCCACCAAGATGGCGCTGGGGTCCTGACGTCACAGGAAATTTTTCTGGACCCGCAGCGTCATCTGGAGCGCCGGAAGCGACTCGCATGCCGCCCCAGTGACAGCGGTCGCATGCGCACATGTGCCTGATGGATAATATTATACACCCGGTTGTATTTATCTCTCTCCTATATAAAGAGCACCCTGCACTTCATACCACATTGCCCCCCGAGGAAGCTACATGCGAAACGTGCGTCGGGGCACGTTCCTGTTGTTACACAATATGGGTAAGCATTACTTTTTCTAATGCTCCAATTAGTCTAATGTCCATTGAGATAGGCTAACCTTTACTTCATCATCTTACTTACCTTCTCGATGTACAATTCCCTCTTGGGATTTATTATTGTAGGCTATATGACTTCATCCTGCCACCAGTATACTTTATGCAATTTAGACTTTCTACTGTTGTTGGGGGAGCACATTGTGTCTAACATTTGTTAATCATATATACTGTGCCCCCTTTTCATGGTGACAGCAGGGTTGATTCCTGGAGCATTTTTGCTTTACTCTTCAGTGTACCACAGGCACTTGTGTTGCTATATCACCATTATATTTTCATCTGTTTATACGCTCATGTACACTTGCGAATGTTTTTTATTTATGTGTGTCTATGTATATTTACCAATAAAATTGTCTTTTTTATATACAATTAACCAGTTTGGCTGGATGCTCCTTTATTAGTTATATCTCAGCTGTATATGTTGTAGGGGAAAATTGCAATCTCCGTATATATTTCCGGAGTCACACACAGACGCTCACTCAGTATGGATTTGGCCGTAATACAAAGAGCAGATATACGGTACTGTCTCAGAAGCGTACAGCTGTATACAGTGTAGGGGAAAACTGCAATCTCCGTATATATTTCCAGAGTCATACACAGATAGTCAGCATGTATTTGTCCGTGATACCAGCCAGTACACGGTAGTGTGTGAGTAGCATACAGCTCTATACGGTGTGGGAAAAAATGACCGGTCGGTAAGTGTGCAGAAAAAAAGAATCAAAGTATTAGTGCTGTGTAAAAAGCAGCCTGCACAGCTGTGTACACACAGCAATACAGCTATCTGGCAGCCTAATAACCAGCACTGCTGCATACAAGAAAATCCTCCCCTGTCACTGCACACTAACTGTACAGCACAATTGCTCTCAGCACAAGCATAGAAGAACTTCTCTTTCCAACCCTAACTCTCTCCCTACTGATACACAGCGTCAGCAACCTCTCCCTGCTGTTAATATCGGCAGAAGTAAAATGGCGGTCGGCGGTCAGGGCTTTTATAGACACTGTGACGCCCCCCCAAAGCAACCCAATCACTGCAATGCCCTTCTCTAAGATGGTGGTGGACGCTGCACATGTCATCTCGTTGCCCACATTGTACGTCCTTGCTCATTGGCTGAAAAAAGGTGCCTGCAAGAATTATGGGAAAACAGACTTAGGCACTCGGGTCGATGACCACATGGCCGACTACACGCTATGGTCTGGTTTCGGCCAACGAAACCAGATTCTGGGGAAAGTCGTAGACTTTTGAATCTGACCGACCTGTTTCACTCAACTCTAGTGGCGGATGATATAGCAACTGACCCAACCTGGCAGGAGGACATGCAGAGCGAGGACAGCAGAACACAGGGGGAGGGAGGCGTAGCATCCGAACAGGCTGGAAGAAGCAGTGTAGTGGCCGCAGACAGAAAGCGGGAAACCGTTCCCCATAACACCAACACGACGTAAGTTGCCAGTCCAACTGTTAGGTCTTCCTGACTCTAGTTGTTTTTTAAATATTCTGCCGATAACCCCAAAAAGACCATTTGCACCATCTGCCAGGCCAGCATCAGCAGGGTACGATACGATACACTTTATTGAACCCAAGGCAAATTATGGCATTACAGCAGCGTTACAAACCACATTCCAAACACTACTACATTACAAACAGCATTACATAAAGTAATTCCTAGACACAGATCTTGCGCATGTCTAACCACATTACGTAGCAAACATTTCTGTAAATGCAGGTACTATAAATCTTAAATCTCTGTTCATTGCCATTAGTGCACCAGCCATAGGTCATTGTCGTCTGTAGCAAAAGACCAGCCTGACCACCACCAGCTTGATCAGGCACATGGCAGCAAAGCACCCGACTTTGTGGGACAAACCCCAGGGTCCAGGAACAGTGTCTGCGGGTGACACCACTGTTTCTTCCACTGTTGTGCAAGCCAGTCCCCTGTCCATGGTGCATGCGATGATGCCTCCTGCCCTGTACTTGTCATTGCACACATCTTAACTAGCACCATTATCAAGCACGTCCACATCCTTGTTCCAGTGCAGCGTTCAGTTGCCCATACCCCAGTCCTTGTGTCCCACAACATTAGCCGTGCCCTCAACAATGCAGTTACTGGGAAAGTCCACCTAACCACGGACACGTGGACAAGTGCTTGTTGGCAGAGGCGGTACATCTCGCTGACGGCACACTGGGTAAACATAGTGGAAGCCAGGACCCATTCGGACCTTAGGATGGAACACATCCTCCCAATGCCGAGGATTGCGGCCCTAGGTCAATCAGGGTTGCCCCCACAGTCTACAGCTCTTGCACCTCCTCCTCCTCCTCCTCTTCAGCCTCCATTTCAAAAATGACCACATCAGTCACAAGCTGGAAGCACTGCAGCACTGGCTCAGCCAAGCAGCAACAGGCTGTGCTGAAGCTAATATGTTAGGTGACAAACCGCACAATGCTGAAGAGTTGTGGACAGTTTTGAAAGAGCAGGCAGATCTGTGGCTGACACCGCCAAACTTACAGCCAGGCATGGTCGTGTGTGACAATGGCAGAGAGAGACACAACTCCAATCCAGCAGAGGCAGGGAAACACTATCAAAGTTCTGAGGCGCAGGGTACTTTCACAAGGAGTGCAAAGTTTGGGAAGATGAGTACCTTGCTGACCATACCAATGTCCTCCGTGATTCCTCTGTGCCTTAAAATTATTGGGTATCCAAGCTGGACACGTGGCATGAACTGGCTTTCTATGCCTTGGAGGTCCTGGCCTGCCCTGTTGCAAGCATTTTGTCAGAGCAGGTTTTTAGTGCCAGTGGTGGAATTATAACTGATAAGCACATCCGCCTGTCAACTGAAAATGCTGACAGGCTGACTCTTATGAAAATGAACAAGGGCTGGATTGGGCCAGACTTCTCAACACCACCGAATGATAGCAGCATAACATAAACTCAAATCCAGTGTCTTTTTATGGGAGATCTATTCCCATGCACCTCTTCACACCCACACATGGGCTTCCTGATTTTAGCTATTTACTATTGTCTTCTTTCTCCTACTCCTCATCATCCACCACCATATCACCAGGGTGACCGTGGTCCGTGATGCAACACCCACATAATTTTTTAAAGGGTGTTTATGATGCCCGTAAAAAATATTGGTAAACAGTATGTTTATGTATAACCCCCAGAGGTAAATGTTTGTAAGCCCATACACTTAGTGCATGGGCATTACAAGTATATGAGACCCGCTCCTTTCTAATTGCAACATTTTTTCATGAGGTCTTCCTCCACATCTGTTCCAAGGGGCATTGTAGTATCTCCAAAAATTTTTGGCAGCCCTTGCATTCACTGCATGGGCAAACACTATGGGAGACCCGCTTCTTTCTATTGGGAACAGTTTTTATGAGGCCCTCCTCCACGTCTCTTCCAAGGGGCATTGTAGTGTCTTCAAATTTTTGGCAGCCCTTGCATTCACTGAATGGGAACACTTGGGACTCTATGAACATTTTTTAGCCCCCATATCCAGGGCAGAGGCCTCCAAATTTTGCAGCCCTCATTCACTGCATGGAACATATGGAGCCCCTTCCTATATGGGAACATGTTCAGGAGGCCCTCCTGTACCGCTCTTCAAAGGGGTATTGGGGTTCATCCAAATACCACTCACTGCATATGCAATAACAGTATAGAAGACCCACAGTTTAACCCCTTTACCCCCAAGGGTGGTTTGCACGTTAATGACGGGCCAATTTTTACAATTCTGACCACTGTCCCTTTATGAGGTAATAACTCTGGAAAGCTTCCATGAATCATGGTGATTCTGACCTTGCTTTCTCATAACATATTGTACTTCATGATAGTGGTAAATTTCTTTGATATGACTTGCGTTTATCTGTGAAAAAAATGGAAATTTGGCGAAAATTTTGCAATTTTCCAACTTTGAATTTTTATACCTTTAAATCTGAGAGATATATCACACAAAATAGTTGCTAAATAACATTTCCCACATATCTACTTTACATTAGCACAATTTTGGAACCAATTTTTTTTTGTTAGGAAGTAATAAGGGTTAAAAGTTTACCAGTGATTTCTCATTTTTACAGCTTTTTTTAGAGACCACATCACATTTGAAGTCACTTTGAGGGGTCTATATAATAGAAAATACCCAAAAGTTACACCATTCTAAAAACTGCACTCCTGAAGGTGCTCAAAACAACATTAAAGAAGCTTATTAACCCTTCAGGTGCTTCACAGGAATTTAAGGAATGTTTTAGAAAAATGAACATTTAACTTTTTTTCACAAAAAAATTACTTCAGATCCAATTTTTTTATTTTACCAAGAATAACACGTGAAATTGGACACCAAAAGTTGTTCTGCAATGTCTGCTGAGTACGCTGATACCCCATATGTAGGGGTAAACCACTGTTTGGGCGCATGGCAGAGCTCGGAAGGGAAGGAGCACCGTTTGACTTTTTCAATGCAAAATTGGCTGGAATTGAGATAGGACACCATGTTGCGTTTGGAAGCCCCTGATGTGCCTAAACAGTGGAAACCCTCACAAATGACACCATTTTGGAAACTAGACTCCCCAAGGAACTTATCTAGATGTGTGGTGAGCACTTTAATAACCCAAGGGCTTCACAGGAGTTTATAATGTAGAGCCATAAAATTAAAAAATCATATTTTTTCCACAAAAATGATATTTTCACCCCCAATTTTCATTTTCCCAAGGGTAACAGGACCCCAAAAGTTATTGTGAAAATTGTCCTGAGTATGATGATACACCATATGTATGGTAAACCACTGTTTGGGCGCATGACAGTGCTCGGAAGGGAAGGAGTGCTGTTTGACTTTTTTACACAAAATTGGCTGGAATTGAGATTGAACGCCATGTCGCATTTGGAAAGCCACTGATATGCCTAAACAGTGGAAACCCCCCACAATTACCATATTTTGGAAACTAGACCAGCCAAGGAACTTATGTAAATGTGTGGTGAGAACTTTGTACCCCAGGTGTTTCAATAAAATTTGCAATGCCCGGGCGTGAAAATAAAAAAAAAATCATATTTTTTTCCACAAACATGATTTTTAGTCACCAATTTTTTATTTTCCCAAGGGTAACAGGAGAAATTTGACCACAAAATTTGTTGTGCAATTTGTTTTGAGTATGCTGATAAACCACATGTGGGGGTAAACCACTGTTTGGGAGCACGGTAGAGCTCGGAAGTGAAGAAGCGCAGTTTGACTTTTCAATGCAAAATTGGCTGGAATTTACATCAGATGCCATGTTGCGTTTGGAGATCCCTTGATGTGCCTAAACAGTGGAGACTCCACAATTCTAAATCCAACCCTAACCCCAACACACCCTAATTCTATTACCAGCCCTAATTGTTAGGGTCTGCGGAACGCACCTAATAAATAATGTAGAGAGGTGCGTTCGCAATCTGGGGTCCACTGTGCAGGCAGAGCCTGCTGCTAGTAAGATGGCGTAAGTAGCGAACTCTGTTATCCCACAGAGTCGCTAAAATAAACGCCGTAGCGCGCTGTGGCAGATAGTGCGAACTCTGTTAATCCACAGAGCCGCTAGCAGGAATGCCGCAGCGCTATATAGTGATATAAGCGAACTCTGTTACACCACAGAGTCGCTGTGGTAAAGACGCAGAGATAGGTACTGTGTCCTGTTAACACCACAGGGATACACAGATAACTGCTGTGCAGATAGCAGTTCGTGATCATGCGGCAGCAACGCAATCAAGCAATCCACGAGACATCAGGTTTATCAGCCAAGCTAACCAGTGCCCAATCCTCACCGGAGGTGTCGGTATTCTAGGGGCTTATTTCAGCCGAGCCCAAACCACATGCGTGCATGATCACACTGGCGCAAAGCACATAATGCAATTGATCCTAGCGCATGGCCGTGCTGTAAGGACAGCCTTTTATAGCAGCCACAAGAAAAAGACCTTCCAGGAAGGACCAATGGGAAGCTGCTTCAGAACATCAACAGCCAGAGGACCTTCCTGAAGGACCAATAGGAGTGGCAGCTGTATCTGAGCATGTGACCCCTGATCTCCAATGGAGATCTTGCCCTGGGCATGCTCAGATGAAGCAACAAAGGACTTTGTCCTAAAGACGTCTGCTCGCTGCTGACCAGTACTGGCTACAATAGCAGAACCTGAAGAGGCAGCAGCAAATCTCTGCACAATATTAGACCGGGCGAGACGCTGGGACCGACGTCTTTGCTGAGCAGGCTCCACTGCGGCCGGAGATGGATGGGGGACCGCAGCGGGACTGGTTCGAGACTCCCCTTGTGCAGCAGCGGGAACTCGAACCCTAACATTACCCCCCCTCGTAGGGCCCCCCTTCTTTGGGCCTCGCTGCGCTCAAAGGCAGCGATGAGCTGCGGAGCGTGAATATGCTCGGCAGGCTCCCAGGACCTATCCTCAGGCCCATAACCCGTCCAATCCACCAAATAAATTTTTTTGCCTCGTACCACCTTGCACCCAACAATGGCGTTCACCCCATGATCGTCGGTAGATGAACCCTACGTCCCGGAAGATAACTCGGAAAACCGGGAAATGGCCACGGGTTTCAGGAGGGACACGTGAAAGGTGTCGTGATACCAAGGCGAAGCGGAAGGGCTAGACGGTAAACCACCGGGTTCACCTGCTCAAGAACTTTAAAGGGACCCAAAAAGCGAGGTGCCAACTTGGTGGACTCAACACGTAGCCTGATGTTTCGGGCAGAGAGCCACACTAGGTCACCCGGAGCAAAAGTAGGAGAGGGGCGCCGATGGGCATTGGCTGAAGACCTCATCCTCTCTTTGGAGGCCTGAATGGCATCCTGGGTGCGGTCCCAAATGTCCCGTGCCTCCACAAACCCAGTCTGCCACCCTGGAATCGGCGGAAGATACGGGCATGGGCACTGGTACCCGCGGATGCTGACCGTAGTTCAGAAGGAATGGGGTCTGTCCAGTGGAGTCAGCCACAGCATTATTTAGAGTGAACTCATCCCACGGTAGCAAGGATGCCCAGTCATCCTGCCTGGCAGAGACAAAATGTCGCAAGTATGTGACCAAGGTCTGGTTGGCCCTCTCTACCAACCCATTCGTCTCGGGATGATATGCCGAGGAGAGATTTAACTCAATGCTGAGTAGACGACACAGCTCTCTCCAGAACCGAGACGCAAATTGGGGACCTCGATCACTGACGATTTTATCTGGCATTCCGTGTAAATGGAAAATATGCCTAATAAATAATGCTGCCAAGGCCCGTGCAGACGGTAACCATTGTAATTTATTATTGTCAATCTTTAAATTGCCCTGATATAGGTGTATTTATTTTTGTGTTAAACTAGTTGTATCCGGTAGTGAACTTAGATTTTTGCCTTGTTGAATGATCCATGTAACTGACAGTTCATTAGTGAACATGGATGAAAAGTGCCTGTCTAACATCTCAGCCATTTCTTTGTCTTCAATAATTCTCTTCTTAATCGTCTTTTAACTGGTCGACATTTTATTACCAGAAGATGTAAGTTTTCCTCAGGATTATAGTAGTGTTTCCTTAAAAATGCCCCATTTATGTTCTGTATCCCCAAGTTACCATGACATGGTCTCAGTCTACACGATTGCGCTTTTCCCTTAATTTGTTGAAATCAGCTTTCCTAAAGTTTCAGGTTTTGGCATTTCCCCTTTTGAATGTTTGATTGAAAATTACAATGAAACTTACCATGTTATGGTCACTGCTTCCCAAATGCTCCCTGACCTGTAGTCCTGAAATTGTATCTGGTCTATTTGACAGCACCAGATACAGTAGATTACTTCCCCTGATTGGTTCATCTACCAGCTGAGAGAGAGAAATGTCCTGAACTGTGGACATCTAGCACAACCAGAAGATTCTATGTCCCATTGTATGTCTGGACAGTTAAAATCCCCCTTTATAAGAACTCTATTACTGTTTGCAGGCTTTTTAATTTGTTGCAGCATTTCATCCTCTACCTGTTCAGCAGTATTAGGAGGCTTGTAGCCAACTCCAATTAGCAGCTTTCCATTATTGCCATCCTCATATACATCAACCGATAGTGACTCTACATAGCTGTAACTCCCCCCAATGTTTTCAGAGCTCAGGTTTTAAGTTGGATTTTACAAAGATACACACCCATCCACCAAACTGCTGAGTGGTTTCAAGGCAACCGATGATGACAAGTTTGGACAAATAAATAGCAGAAGTTTACAAAATATTACTATGCCTTAAAGGAAAATTATCATCCATCTTGACATATGTATTTTTTTTTATAGAGATTACAAAAATACAAGCCATTCCTCTGCTATTCCCCAGAATAAAATGTGGATTGACTAACATCTGGGGGTTAACATTCCCATTGTCAAAGGACTGTGCACCTACACAGTCTAATGCTGCCATCATTCATTGGACAATGTCAGATAACGGAGGGACATGTCACCTGCTGGAAAAACCCAATTTGTCAATTTATTCAAACATACCTAAGAGAAATAACAGAGAAACAGTATACCACTGAGATCTAAGAAAAAATGCTTAATATTTTTTATGCTAAGGATAATTCAAGTAGTTCCTAGAATGGAGATAGAAAAAGTCATCCATAAAAATCAAATCACGAATATATTAGCAAATACACTCCAAAGTTTACTATGCCTACCTTGCAAACCTGTCGGCTGAAAGGGTAATTTGAACATGATAAATGGATAAAATTCCAAACTGCTTGTAAAATCAAAGGCAATTTACCTTTAATTTTATGTTTTATCGCTTGTTGTCTATACTACCAGTCATCACTGCAGTCTATCAGCAGTGGACAGTCTCCTAGGCAAGTAAAATAGCTCATACAAGCTCTTTGCTACAGAGGTTGCAATCACTGGTCTAATGTTAAATCAATCACTGGATTTCAACTGTGCTCCTCTGATGCTGCAAAGGTAAAACTGTGTCTATTTGCAGCATTGGAAAGTGCACAGTTTGGGCTAATCGCATGAACTGTCAATCATCAGGAGTGCACCTTGCCCCCCAGGAAAGCAAAAGGCAGAGGAACAGCATGCTCCTGAAGATGAAGATGAGCCAATCCCTTTAAAGGGAATCCATCACCAGGAGTTTATTATATAATTTGAGAACAGCATGGTGTAGGGACCGAGACCCTTATTTCGGAGATGCATCACTTGCTGGGCTACATGCTGTCATTTTTTTTATAAAATCCAGTTTTTCTCTGTCTCAGATCTAGCAGACCTAGAAATGCTGAGCTCTGTGTAACCCCACCCACACCACTGATTAGTTGCTTTCTGTGCACACTGTTTGTTAGCAGAAAGCTGCAAATCAGTGGTGGTGGCGGGGTTACACAGAGCAGGAGAACTAGGAGGCATGAGAAACCTAGTCTTCTAGTAATAATCTCCTGCTGATAAAACAGTGATTGTATTGAAATGACAACATACAGTCCAGTAAGTGACACATCTCTGGAATCAGCATCTCTGTTATGATTTGGTAACTGAGGACAGGAGCAAAACAGCAAGGCAGCCGAACACCTGCGAGGTTGGAAACTAATGGGTTGCAGATCCCTAAACTAACCGCACAACTAGAAGCAGCCGTGGAGCGTACCTACGGTGGTCCTAGACGCCTCGGCATAGCCAGAGAGCTAGCTACACCTAAAGATAGAAACAGGAAAGCTAACTGCCCCGGAGTAGAGCCCCAAAGGAATAGGCAGCCCCCGAACATATAATAGCGGTTAGACAAGACGAAACACAAACGCAGGCACAAAATAGAGTGAGCAAACGCTTGGGCCAAACACTGCCTAAATAGGAAAGGACAGGACAGAATACTATCTGCAACCCAGAAAAACCCTAGCAAAACTTCCAACACTTCTGATTACAAAAATACTGAGATCACACGATCTCGCCACCCACTAAATCAGATCTCAGTGTGAACAAGGCTAACCCGCAGCCACTCAAAAGCAGGGAAAGAGCAATTGAACAAATAACAGTGGCTACTGAAAAACAGAGAGTAGCACAGGCCCCAGGAGGGGACCTGGCTAACCTCCACAAAGGTGCAGACAAAAATGGAAATAGCTAACACAAAAGAAACAAGCAGAAAATATCTTATCTGAAAGTAGCAGACGTAGGCAAGACACCAGCAGACTTCCAAATGAACCAGGAAACAACAATTGATCACCGGCGAGGATCATGGGAAGGCAGCTCCCTTATATCAGCCCAGTCAGTGACTCCTGATTGTCAGTCATCGCTGGCAGGTGAGGAGGCCCTGTCATTTGATACAGCTTCAGTACCGTCAGCAACCACCAGAGGGAGCCTCAGCTCAGAAATTGTCTCCAACACGTTCACAACAGTACTCCCCCCTTCAGGAGGGGTCACCGAACCCTCACTTGCGCCACCAGGCCGATCAGGATGAGCTCGGTGATAGGCACGAACGAGTCTCTCAGCAGGAATGTCAGAAGCAAACACCCAAGAATTGTCCTCCTGACCGCAACCTCTCCACTTAACCAAGTACTGGAGTCTCCGTCTAGCGAAACGAGAATCCAATATCTTCTCCACTTCATATTCCAGATTGCCCTCAACCAAAACAGGCTCAGGAGGCACACCCATAGGAACCACTGGCTCGACAAACCTTTTCAATAAAGATTTGTGGAAGACGTTATGAATCTTAAACGCCCCTGTAAGAGCCAAGCGAAAAGAAACTGGATTAAGGACTTTCAAGATCCCATAAGGTCCAATGAACCTTGGCTTAAACTTTGGAGAAGCAACCTTCATAGGGATATTCTTTGAGGACAACCAAACCAAGTCACCCACTTTAAACCGAGGACCATCAGTCCTATGCCGGTTGGCAAACTGTTGGGCCTTCTCCTGAGAGACAACTTATCCACTACTTGATCCCAAATCTGCTGCATTCTCTTTACCACAGAGTCAAACACCAGACAAACAGAAGCCTCCACCTGCCCCGAAGAAAATCAAGGATGAAACCCGGAATTGCAGAAGAAAGGGGACATCAGAGTGGCAGAACTGGCCCAATGTCACGCTGTATAGCAGATATATATATGTGATGTCAGTAATCTATATCAAAAGGGCAACATACTATATAACATGCGCATAGATATATGATAACATAGATTTACCTGACAGAATGTCCAGTGGGTCAAAACGGAATCCGTTATACGCTGTCTCCGGCTAGAGGGTGACCGGGGTCTAAGCTGACCCTGAACTGGGGTCCTAACTAATCCCTCTACCTGGAGGTACTGTTAAAGGTACAGAGGTCCAGGCCACCAGCGTAAACCCTGTCTCCTATCAATCCCTGCCAACTGTATTCTAGTCCTAAGAAGGACCCTGAATACCACCAAAGGGAATGAACAGGTAACGGTTAATGAACAGAAAGACATACAAGAAAGACAAGAAATAAAGTAAATAAAGTCTTACATACAACACTCACACACAGTAGGAACACCTAAGGTCTCAGAGATAAACTATAAGCTATAAGAGTAAAAACAACTAAGGAGCTCTTAGCTTAAATATTCTCAGAACCGATCCAGTCTGCTAGACTACATGAATGCTTTCACCGGCGTCTAACACCCAGACTGGCAGGAATATAAAGGAAACTAATTAGAACATAATCAAAAGCAGCCGGGCGAGGCTGCACCTAGTCTTAGCAAAGAGCTAGGTAAAATTAACTCTCTCATTACCTAACACAAAGTAACAGCAACTCAGCTGTGAGAAGTCAGAGTGTGTAATCGCGACGATCCTCGTGGCGATACACCCATGACACCCTATTATTAAGAGCTAATTCAGCCAGGGGCAAAAAAGAGACCCAGTCATCCTGATCTGCAGACATAAAGCATCTCAAATAAGTCTCCAAGGTCTGGTTTGTTCTCTTAGTCTGCCCATTGGTCTGAGGATGAAACGCAGAGGAGAAAGACAGCTGGACTCCCAGTTTAGAACAAAATGTCCTCCAAAAACTGGAAACAAACTGGACTCCCCTGTCAGACACAATGTTTTCCGGAATGCCATGCAAACAAACCACATGCTGAAAAAACAAGGGTACCAACTCGGAAGAGGATGGCAACTTAGGCAGTGGCACAAGATGGATCACCTTGGAGAATCTATCACAGATCACCCAAATGACAGTCATTCTCTGAGAGACAGGGAGGTCAGAGATAAAATCCATAGAGATATGGGTCCATGGCCTCCTGGGCACCGGTAGTGGCCTTAACAATCCACTAGAGCGAGAACAGGGCTTTTAAACTAGAACAAGTCCCACAGGACTGCACAAAATTCCTGACATCGCGAGATAAAGTGGGCCACCAAAAGGACCGACTCACCAAATCTCTAGTACCAAAAATACCAGGATGACCAGCCAACGCAGAGAAATTAACTTCAGAGATAACTTTTTCTCTCCATTGGTCTGGGACATACAATTTCCTGCAGGGCAACGCTCAGGCTTATCCCCCTGAAATTGCTACAGGGCCTGTCTCAAATTGGGTGAGATAGCAAAAAGAATGACACCCTCCTTCAGAATGGCAGTAGGCTTAGCCACATCAATAGAATCCACAAGGAAACTCCTAGAGAGGGCATCCACCTTAACATTCTTAGTACCCGGGAGGAAGGAGACCACAAAGTTAAAACGTGTGAAAAACAAGGCCCACCTGGCCTGTCTGGGAATCAATTGTTTGGCTGATTCGAGATAGATCAAGTTTTTGTGGTCAGTGAGGACCACAACTTGATGTTTGGCTCCCTCCAACCAATGTCTCCACTCTTCAAACGCCCACTTCATAGCCAATAATTCCCGATTCCCCACATCATAATTACGTTCAGCTGGAAAAAACTTTTCGGGAGAAGAAGGCACAAGGGTTAATCTTAGAGATTACAGGATCCCTTTGGGACAAAACGGCCCCTGCACCAATCTCAGAAGCATCTATCTCCACCTGAAATGGTAGAGAAACATCAGGTTGCCGTAGAACAGGAGCAGAAGTGAATCTGCGCTTAAGCTCCTGAGACGCAGAAACTGCCTCAGCAGACCAATTTACAACATCAGAACCCTTTTTGGTTAAATCAGTCAGTGGTTTCACAATACCAGAGAAATTATAAATTTACGGTAGAAATTAGCAAAACCCAAAAATCTCAGAAGAGCCTTCAATGAAGTGGGCTGAACCCAATCACAAATGGCCTGAACCTTGACCAGGTCCATTTCAATAGCAGACGGGGACAAAATGAATCTCAAAAACGAAACCTTCTGTACTCCAAAGAGATATTTCGATCCCTTAACATACAAAGCATTCTCTCTCAAAATCCGGAATACCCTCCGAACATGTTCCACATGAGAATCCCAGTCATTGGAAAATATCAAAATATCGTCCAAATAAACGATCATAAACTTATCCACCAAGTCCAGGAAAATATAGTTGATGAAAGACTGGAAGACGGAAGGGGCATTAGTGAGCCCAAAAGGCATCACTAGGTACTCAAAATGCCCTTCAGGGGTATTAAATGCCATCTTCCATTCATCTCCGTGCTTGATGCGAATAAGATTATATCCCCCTAAGGTCAAGCTTGGTAAACCAACTGGCACCTTTCACTCTGGAAAATAAATCAGAAATCAGGGGTAACTGATATTGATATTTAACCATGATCTTATTAAGGAGACGATAGTCAATACATGGCCTCAATGAACCATCCTTCTTGGCCACAAAGAAAAAACCAGCGCCCAAGGGTGAAGAGGATGGTCTGATATGACCTTTTCCAAAGACTCCTTGATATACGATCACATAGCATCATGCTCGGGTACAGATAAATTGAAGAGCTGACCCTTGGGAAATTGACAACCGGGTACCAACTCAATCGCACAATCATAACTCCTATGCAGAGGCAAGGACGCAGATTTACTCTCACAAAATACATCAGAAAAATCAGCCAAATAGTCGGGGACATCTTCCGACTGGGGAGAGGTAGAAAAAACAGGAGTGTCACTAAGAACACATTGACAACTCCAACTGACCACAGACACAGACTTCCAATCGAAAACAGGATTATGAGTCTGTAACCAAGGAAAACCCAGCACAATAATGTCATGTAAATTATGTAACACCAAAAATTTGCAATTCTCTTGGTGGTCCGGGTCAACCCGCATTATCACCTGGGTCGAAAACTGGGGTTTATTCTCCGCCAAAGGGGTAGAATCAATACCCAGCAAAGGAATAGACTTTTGCAGGGGTATCATGGGAAAACCACAACGTTTGGCAAAATCAAAATCCATCAGGTTTAGAGCTGCTCATGAATCAACAAAAGCCTGAACCGAAAATGTGGACACGGAGCAAATCAGGGTAACAGTCAAAAGAAATTTAGTCTGAACACTACTCAAAACAACTGAGCGCTCAAAACATCTTCCCCGCTTGGGGCAGACGGAAATAGCATGAGAAGCGTCTCCACAGTAGAAGCACAACTTATTACGCTTACGAAACTCATGACGCTGAGCCCCAAAAGCCACTTCATCACACTGCATGGGCTCAAGGGCTGGCTCGCAAGGTGTCAGTACCTCTCGCATATTTCTACGCTCACGTAGATGTCTGTCAATTTGAATGGCCAATGCCATAGAGTCATTGAGCCCAGAGGGAACAGGAAATCCCACCATAATGTCCTTTACAGTCTCTGCCAGACCCTTCCGAAAAAGAGCTGCCATGGCATCGTCATTCCATTTAGTAAGGACTGCCCACTTTCGGAATTTCTGACAGTATAGCTCTGCAGCTTCCTGACCCTGTTTCAATCCAACAAGGTTTTCTCAGCTTGATCAGTAACATTAGGTTCATCATACAACAACCCCAGAGCCTGAAAAAACACATCAACATCAGTCAAGACTAGTGTTGAGCGATACTGCTCGATATCTAAAAATATCGGATCGGAATGGTATCGCCGATATCACTAAATATCGGCGATATCCGATTCCGATACCGGAAGTCCCATGTAAGTCTATGGGAACAAAATATCGCAACTAAAAAAACACTTTCTTTCCTTGTAAACAGAAAATATACACACTTAGAAATATATATATATATTATATATATATATACATGTCATTGTGACATATATATATACATATATTTATAGTTTTTCACTTCTACATAGTAAAATAGCCTCTGATTCAATTGCCGGGTAAAGCCAGCATTTGTGAAAAGACAGAAGCACCCGAGGGTCCAGTCGCCACAGAGATGTTGCATCGCACCCAGCGGTGTGACAACTTACTCTCAGGTAAGGAGGAAACACCCCATTGACTCCAACCACTGCATTCAACAGTACACTATGCCAGCTGAGTGTAGGCAGACCCAATGGGATTGTCTAGCTCAGGCTGGTTAGAACAGGGTGTAGCTAGTTGGATGGGAGGGGTTGAGGCAGCCTTATGCTGCATGTCTTTGTAGTAAGAATTGTTTCCTTTCCTGCTTTCTTACTACGTCGCATACTCCACTCTGCTACATCACTCTGCACCATTGCTCTATCTCACATCTATCTGCCCTGGAAGGATACCGTCTTACCTGTACAAGACTTATCACCTAGCTGCACTACACCATCCCTGCCAGAGGACCTGCACAGCAGCGCTGGTCACCCTGACCAGGTACTACAGGTGGCATCACGACAAACTACACAAACATTCTATCATCCCTGGAAATATCCCACATTCCAGTGAGCGACCAGGGCACGGACATAGCTGTGCTACCCGTCACATCCCCCATAGAAGTCGACGGGCTTGGTGCCGAGTACCCCCAAAACCTGTGGCTCTGTGCGACTCAACTTTGGCGTCATGAACAGGATTCAGAAGCTCGCTATAAGCGAGTCCTGTGTGCCTTAATTGAACTGTTTTTTTGCTTGAGAATTGCAAAAATCATCATAGACTGTATTTGCCATTTTTCCGTCATATCTGCGCCACGAGGCACAGTTGAAGAATAAGGGCGTGCTCTCGTGGGCGTACACTCATTCCGTGGGGAAAACGATGTCCGCACACTCTAAATGTTACTGCAATGTAAGATCGTGCCCCACAGCTCTGGAGTTCCGCCTCCTCATCCTCCTCAGTGGGCGGAAACGAACGCGAAGGTCCCGCTCCCTACAAAAGATGGCGCCTCTCCTGATGCTAATGACACATGTGACTTGGCAGAGATGGCGAATGGACATGAGCAGAAGTGGGAAGGGATGGAGAAGTCAGAGCTCTCCCCCACGGAAGCGACCCGATCGCCACGGAGTCACCGTTTGGCACCCGGCCTGGAAACCCTCCTACGCTGGAAGAAGCGGTGGATACCCTGAGAGACCTGGCCCGGCACCGGGAGGAGGTCGCCAGGATGGAAACGAGCTGGCGGGTCCTAAAACTACAATTGGAGCGGCGCCAATCCCTCTTACCCCCTGAAGTGTCTGTACCGGAAGGTGAGGCACCCGTTCCAGTAGAGGCGGCCGTGCGGGCATCCCAGCCCTTGCAATCTGAACCGGTTGACAGTATCTCAGTGGAGGCACCCGTTCCAGTACAGGAGGCCGTGCGGGCATCCCAGCCCTTGCAATCTGAACCGGTTGACAGTATCTCAGTGGAGGCACCCGTTCCAGTACAGGAGGCCGTGCGGGCATCCCAGCCCTTGCAATCTGAACCGGTTGCCAGTATCACAGTGGAGGCACCCGTTCCTGCAGAAAACGCCGCACCAGCACCCAGATCCCGCTGTCTGCCCCCGTCGCTGAGGCAGAAGAAGCGACACCCGTCCTCATGGAGGAGGCCGCGCAGGCACCAGAGCTCTACCTGCCTGTACCGGAGCCCTGACCGTCATCTGTTCCAGAGCCGGCTGCTTCCGCCACAGGTGAGCGCCGCCAGGACTGGCGGGCGCCAGGAGAGCTGCCGCAAACCGGACATCGTAAGCTGGCGTTTGATGGTGGAGACATGGAGCTGCTGGTGGAGGAGAATTACAACCGGCGTAAGGAGGAAGAGTGGAGAGTCGGGAGCGGGAAGCAGAGCGACAAAGGGAGCAGCGAGAATCCCAAAAGCTTCGGCAACGTCACCTGGAGAAGGACCTGGCAGAGAAGGCACGTATGAGAAAGGATAAAAGTACGGTGAGGGAGCCGCGGCGTAAGGGTGCAGTACGGAACTTTAAGTTAAAAGGTGGTTGGGGCTTCATCCAGGAGCCTGGACTTTATTTAGAAGTTTTTGTAACCCGGCGGGACGTGGAGGCTCACCTCCCAGAAGGACACCCGGGGAGGGACCTGTTGCCAGGAGACTTGGTGACTTACACCCGACACTGGGGTTACAATGGATGGTACGCCCTAAATGTTACCAGGTGCGACCCCTACTCCCCAGAGTGTCAGGAAACTGACAGACCCTACGAGCCTTCAGCCTCCCCCAACCAGGCCTCTGCACAAGTGCCCACCCCACGCCGTAAATCTCCCCAGCCTCCCTCAGTGGTCTCCTCAGCAGCCCCAGCTATGGACATGATAATGATAGCTGGCCCGTACCCGGCGCCTGTTAGGCCCCCTGGGGTTCGTTCATTCCGGGACATAGGGGTCCAGACCCGGAGGGAGACGAAAGAGGTGGCCACACAGACCCAGATAGCGGGTCACGACGTCACTGTACAGGCCACACGACGTCATCAGGTCTGGGTGGACCCTCCTGTCACGGATGTTTGGCAAGCTCCAGAAGAGTACCAGGTGGTACCTGTAAGAGGCCAGCCAAAGAAGTCTAAATAACCCGGACAGGGTCTCTGTATGTAAATAGTTAAATTATTGATGTACCCGGACGGGTGAATGTTCATAAAAAGAAGTTTATTGTTGCCTTGATATACCCAGGTTGGGTAATGGTTTGATGTACCCGGACGGGTGAATGTTCAGAAGAACAAGTTTATTGTTGCCTTTATATACCCAGGTTGGGTAATGGTGTTTCACTGTAATCAAAATGTTGAACTTTGAAGCCATGAACTGTACTGGCTCACAAACTTTTCTGTAAATAGTTGGCACTTCGGTGCTCCATCTTGGTTTTACAAAAAACTTAACTGTGCACTATTTTCAACTACCTCAGAAACTAAAAACCCGTTTGGTGTGGCCGAAAGTGAGGTCTGCTCAAGGAAAGTCTTGCAGCCCACCCAAGACCACAGTTGGAGGTTTGGAGCGGGTCCTCCACAAGCACAAGTAAAGGACACTGTGAAGTTACCCCGGTGGGGGTAGTCCTAAGAAGTCTCCACGAACTTCGGCACTAATGCTATTTGCACTTTTGTAATGTTATTATTAAAAATTTTATTATGCAACGTTTAACTTGAAGTGTTTCCTGCTTTCTTACTACGTCGCATAGTCCACTCTGCTACATCACTTTGCACATTGCTCTATCTCACATCTATCTGCCCTGGAAGGATAGCTTGTTACCTGTAGAAGACTTTTCACCTACCTGCACTACACCATCCCTTCCAGAGGACCTGCACAGCAGCGCTGGACACCCTGACCAGGTACTACAGGTGGCGTCACGACAAACTACACGAACATTCTATCATCCCCTGGAAATATCCCACATTCCAGTGATCGCCCAGGTCACGGACCGAGCTGTGCTACTCGTGACATCCCCCATAGAAGTCGACGTGATCGGTGCCGAGTACCCCCAAAACCCCTGTCTCTGTGCGACTCAACTTCCCTCACTGTGCTGGCACTTTACATTTACAATACCTCTGGGGTTTTTTTTTGGGGGGGTGGGGAACATTCAGACTTTTGCTATGGGGCCCCATGATTTATATGTACGCCCCTGCTGCTGAGGCATGGTATTTAAGGCTGTTAAGGAGCCAACATACATGGACCTTGCCAGCAGCGTCTGACTGGAGTACCTTGGGCCCACCAGAGAAAATATATTCTTGCGGCCCAACATCATACTTCCCAACCTTTGAATAAGGGAAAGAGGGACAAAGGCTGTGGCACGCTGTGCATGCTGCAGAAAATTTTAGGCCATGCCACGTTGCACCACAGACTGTCCAGGAGTTGGTGGATGCTTTAGTCCAGGTGTGGGAGGAGATCCCTCACGAGACCATCCGTCGCGCTCATCAGGAGCATGGCCAGAAGTTGTAGGGAGGTCATACAGCATACCTCCCAAATTTGGAAGACAGGAAAGAGGATTAAAGGCTGCGGCGCGTGTTGCGCGCCGCTGAAAATTTTAGGCCACGCCCCGACAACACCCATTTCACAGCTAATCACACCCATATCCTCGCCCCAAGCGTAACCATTTAGCACTGCTGATCACACTGACTGGTAATGAGGGCACAGTGGCTGGTACTGAGGAAAAAAAGAAAGAGCAACGAGAGAGAAAGAACAGAGAAAGAAAGAGAGGAAAGAAAGAAAAGAGAGAAAGAAAGAAGAGAGAAAAAAGAACAGAGAGCGAGAAGGAAAGAACAGAGAGCGAGAAAGAAAGACTAGAGAGAGAGCCATAGGCGTAGCTAGGGTTTTGGTTTAGTGGGGGCAAAACTTCTGAGTGGGCCCATCATCAGAGAACCTCAGCAAATGACCGCGCTGTTGGCCAAAATAATCTATATATAAAAAGACCAATATTGATATTACCGCCATATGGTCTGTGTTAAATAATACCAGTCCTACAGAACATATAATAGATTACAGCACAGGTACAGATAATGACTTACCGCTGATGTTCTTTCTAATGGAATTGTTCACTTTTCATGTCTTTTCCATCTGGCCCACACCGACATGACGACTTCTCCAGCCAGGACTCGACTGCACCCCATTAAAAAAAAAAATAAAAAAAACCTCACCTCCCGGCTCCTGTGCTGCTCACTGTTCTCCCTCTCAGCGTCTGACAGTGGGCGACCGGCAGGTGATGTTATTGCGCCCGCTATCATACGCTGAGAGGGGGATTATGGGAGAGAAGGAGCGCTCGCTCCTTCTCTCTCCATGCGGTCAGCTTTATCGGCTGGATGCCGATACAGGTGACCCTCCGATGACGGGTGGGGGGCCCACTGCTGGCACCGGGCCCCCCCAACGCCTGTTCAGGCCCCATAGGTTCCGGGCGGCAGAGCAGGGAGAGCGATTCTCCCTGCTCTGCCGCAGAATGTAACTGTATCGTAGCTCGGGTGGGCCCCCTCAGAGCGCGGGCCCGGGGCCACCGCCCCCTCTGCCCCCGACCTATCCTTTCAAATCAGGGCCCACCACGCAGGAGCTGGGGCCCACCGTAGGTTTCTCCGGTGTCCCGGTGCCTCAGTCCGACCCTGCTTGCCAGCCTGATAATACCAGGCCACAGCAGTCTGCATATCTTGGCTGGTTAACAAAAATAGGGGATCCCCTCGAAAAAAAATTGGCGTGGGGTCCCCCCTATTTTTGTTAACCAGCCAGATGAAGCAGACTGCTGAGGCCTGGTTTTTCAGGCTGGTAAGGATCCAATATCCATGGACCTTGCCAGCCTGATAATACCAGGCCACAGCAGTCTGCTTAGCTTGGCTGGTTAACAAAAATAGGGGATCCCCTCGAAAAAAAAACGGCGTAGGAGTCCCCTATTTTTGTTAACCAGCCAAGTAAAATGCAGACTGCTGCGGCCTGGTATTAAAAGACTGTCAAGGCCCATGGATTTTGGCCCTCAACAGCCTGATAATACCAGGCTACAGCAGCCCCACATTTGGCGCATCAAAAGATGTGCCAATTGTGGCACTTTACCCGGCTCTTCCCACTGCCCTGTAGCGGTGGCAAGCGGGGTAACAAGGGGTTAATGTCACCGTTGATTGCATGGTGAGAATAAGCCCGGTTAATAATGGAGAGTTGTCAATAAGACACCGATCCATTATTAATCCCAAAGTTTTTAAATGTATAAAAAAAAGACACAGCAAGAAAAAAGTATTTTAATGAAATAAAAGAGACAACACAGTTTTCATTAATTTTATTATACACTCATTCCTGCGACGCCATCGATCTCCTGTAAAAAAAGAAAAAAAACAAACCAACAGTATACCACCTGTCCGACGCAGTCCATAGTAACGACAGTCCCACGACGATCCAGCTCTGCTACATCGCAATGACAGGCAGAGCCTGTCATCTCGACGCAGCACAGCTGATTACCTGCTTCCCCGGCGGTGACGTCATCGGACTGACTGCTTTACGGCCGGGATTACCCAGCAGTCACTGCAGTTATCGCGAGAAACTGCATGTGACCGCCGGGGAAAGATATGGCGGCCATCAAGCAGTCCAGCCCGTGACCGCCGGAGATCTTCTGACAGGTAAGTGCCGCTGACTCCTGACAGACCCGACCGACGGACACTGACAGTGACAGTGACAATTCCGATTCCGGTATCCGATAAGACGAAAATATCGGAACTAAGTATCGAAAGTCCGATAGAGCTAATATCGGCCGATACCCGATACTTGCGGTATCGTATCGCTCAACACTACTCAAGACAAGAAAAAAAGGAAGCACACTGTAGCACTATAGCTTGCAGACACAAAATATGGTAAATGAATTGCAACCCTTCCTTAGAAATATGAAAAATTGAGAAGTCTTAGTGCATAAAATAGCCAATTTATGTGTACCTGGAAGCCACATTAAGGCTCTTCTCGTATTCCAGGTCCTAACTAATGCCAATCCTCGCTTAGAAAAGTCTATCTGTATGGGAACATATGAATCCTCTCTCTAAACTAAAATCTACATCTCTGTGGAGGGGTAATGGACCTGGTATAATTAAAACACCTGTGACCAGCAGGTGGAGTGCTCAGGCAGAAGGTAAATGAATACATATTAAAAAACTGACAGACACATCCAAAAATAGACCCAATGTGAACAGGTGCTAAACCTAGAGTCACCAACTTATGCACATTCAAGAAAAAAAGGTAGCACACTGTAGCACTATAGCTTGCAGACACAAAATATGGAAAATGAATTGCATCACTGCCTTAGAAATATGAAAAATTGAGAAGTCTTAGCGCATAAAATGGCCAATTTATGTGTACCTGGAAGCCACGTTAAGGCTCTTCTCGTATCCCAGGTCCTAAATAATGCCAATCCTCGCTTAGAAAAGTTTATCTGTATGGGAACATATGAATCCTCTCTCTAGACTAAAATCTACATCTCTGTGGAGGGGTAATGGACCTGGTATAATTAAAACCCCTGTGACCAGCAGGTGGAGTGCTCAGGCAGAAGGTAAATGAATACATATCAAAAAACTGACCTGCACATCCAAAAATAGACCCAATGTGAACAGGTGCTAAACCTAGAGTCACCAACTCATGCACATTCAAGAAAAAAAGTAGCACACTGTAGCACTATAGCTTGCAACACAAAATATGGAAAATGAATTGCATCACTGCCTTAGAAATATGAAAAAATTGAGAAGTCTTAGCGCATAAAATGGCCAATTTATGTGTACCTGGAAGCCACGTTAAGGCTCTTCTCGTATTCCAGGTCCTAACTAATGCCAATCCTCGCTTAGAAAAGTCTATCTGTATGGGAACATATGAATCCTCTCTCTAGACTAAAATCTACATCTCTGTGGAGGGGTAATGGACCTGGTATAATTAAAACACCTGTGACCAGCAGGTGGAGTGCTCAGGCAGAAGGTAAATGAATACATATTAAAAAACTGACAGACACATCCAAAAATAGACCCAATGTGAACAGGTGCTAAACCTAGAGTCACCAACTTATGCACATTCAAGAAAAAAAGGTAGCACACTGTAGCACTATAGCTTGCAGACACAAAATATGGAAAATGAATTGCATCACTGCCTTAGAAATATGAAAAATTGAGAAGTCTTAGCGCATAAAATGGCCAATTTATGTGTACCTGGAAGCCACGTTAAGGCTCTTCTCGTATCCCAGGTCCTAAATAATGCCAATCCTCGCTTAGAAAAGTTTATCTGTATGGGAACATATGAATCCTCTCTCTAGACTAAAATCTACATCTCTGTGGAGGGGTAATGGACCTGGTATAATTAAAACACCTGTGACCAGCAGGTGGAGTGCTCAGGCAGAAGGTAAATGAATACATATCAAAAAACTGACCTGCACATCCAAAAATAGACCCAATGTGAACAGGTGCTAAACCTAGAGTCACCAACTCATGCACATTCAAGAAAAAAAGTAGCACACTGTAGCACTATAGCTTGCAACACAAAATATGGAAAATGAATTGCATCACTGCCTTAGAAATATGAAAAATTGAGAAGTCTTAGCGCATAAAATGGCCAATTTATGTGTATCTGGAAGCCACGTTAAGGCTCTTCTCGTATTCCAGGTCCTAACTAATGCCAATCCTCGCTTAGAAAAGTCTATCTGTATGGGAACATATGAATCCTCTCTCTAGACTAAAATCTACATCTCTGTGGAGGGGTAATGGACCTGGTATAATTAAAACACCTGTGACCAGCAGGTGGAATGCTCAGGCAGAAGGTAAATGAATACATATCAAAAAACTGACCGGCACATCCAAAAATAGACCCAATGTGAACAGGTGCTAAACCTAGAGTCACCAACTCATGCACATTCAAGAAAAAAAGGTAGCACACTGTAGCACTATAGCTTGCAGACACAAAATATGGAAAATGAATTGCATCACTGCCTTAGAAATATGAAAAATTGAGAAGTCTTAGCGCATAAAATGGCCAATTTATGTGTACCTGGAAGCCACGTTAAGGCTCTTCTCATATTCCAAGTCCTAACTAATGCCAATCCTCACTTAGAAAAGTCTATCTGTATGGGAACATATCAATCCTCTCTCTAGACTAAAATCTACATCTCTGTGGAGGGGTAATGGACCTGGTATAATTAAAACACCTGTGACCAGCCTTAACGTGGCTTCCAGATACACATAAATTGGCCATTTATGCGCTAAGACTTCTTAATTTTTCATATTGCTAAGGCAGTGATGCAATTCATTTTCCATATTTTGTGTCTGCAAGCTATAGTGCTACAGTGTGCTACCTTTTTTTCTTGAATGTGCATGAGTTGGTGACTCTAGGTTTAGCACCTGTTCACATTGGGTCTATTTTTGGATGTGCCGGTCAGTTTTTTGATATGTATTCATCAGTCAAGACAGGATCCCCAGGTGTCAGGGAAAAGGCCCAATCCTGAGGGTCGCCGCGCAACAGGGAGATGACAATTTGAACCTGCTGTGCAGCATTCCCCGATGACGTAGGCCTCAAGGCAAAGAACAACTTACAGTTATTTTTAAAATTCAAAAATTTAGAGCGATCCCCAAAAAACAACTCTGGAGTAGGAATCCTAGGTTCTACAGCAGGCATCCGAGTGAGATAGATTGCCATACTCCGAACTTCAGCAGCAAGCTGCTCCAGATGCTCGGACAAATGCTTGATTTCCATTGAAGAACAAATTCCTCCTCAGCCCCAGAGAAAAAGAGGGAAAAATGTATATATATAAAAAAAAATTCAGACTTATTTTTTCCTGACAACTTTTTTTTTTTTTACTATTTTTCCCTTCTGTTGAGTACCATAGAATTTTCAGCAAGGCCGGTGATTCTGTTATGATTTGGTAACTGAGGAGGACAGGAGCAAAACAGCAAGGCAGCCAAACACCTGAGAGGTTGGAAACTAATGGGTTGTAGATCCCTAAACTAACCGCACAACTAGAAGCAGCCGTGGAGCGTACCTACGGTGGTCCTAGACGCCTCGGCATAGCCAGAGAGCTAGCTACACCTAAAGATAGAAACAGGAAAGCTAACTTCCCCAGAGTAGAGCCCCAAAGGAATAGGCAGCCCCCGAACATATAATGGCGGTTAGACAAGACGAAACACAAACGCAGACAGAAAATAGAGTGAGCAAACGCTGGGGCCAAACACTGCCTAAATAGGAAAGGACAGGACAGAATACTATCTGCAACCCAGAAAAACCCTAGCAAAACTTCCAACACTTCTGATTATAAAAATACTGAGATCACACGATCTCGCCACCCACTAAATCAGATCTCAGTGTGAACAAGGCTAACCCGCAGCCACTCAAAAATCAGGGAAAGAGCAATTGAACAAATAACAGTGACTACTGAAAAACAGAGAGTAGCACAGGCCCCAGGAGGGGACCCGGCTAACCTCCACAAAGGTGCAGACAAAAATGGAAATAGCAAACACAAAAGAAACAAGCAGAAAATATCTTATCTGAAAGTAGCAGACGAAGGCAAGACACCAGCAGACTTCCAAATGAACCAGGAAACAACAATTGATCACCGGCGAGGATCATGGGAAGGCAGCTCCCTTATATCAGCCCAGTCAGTGACTCCTGATTGCCAGTCATCGCTGGCAGGTGAGGAGGCCCTGTCATTTGATACAGCTTCAGTACCGTCAGCAACCACCAGAGGGAGCTTCAGCTCAGAAATTGCCTCCAACACTTTCACAACACATCTCTGTCCCTACATCATGCTCCCAGATTACAAAGCAAAAACTTGAAGATAGATTCCATTTAAGGGGCTGCTTAGTCTGCCAAATGACATAAAATGCATTCCATGACACAACCAACCAGCAGATGACAGTTCATGTGTTACATGTATTCTTCATGTCAATCTTTTTTCTCAGGGTACAGACATTCTTCCCATGTTGACGACTGTACTGCGGGACCCTTCACAATTCGAAAA
>JARQOD010000008.1:32030614-32109255 GCA_033576555.1 Oophaga sylvatica
GTCTGAGAGGCAGTGGAACAGGGTAGGGCAGGTTGCTGGAAGGTGTACCTACTGTCATTAGATCAAGCAAAAGCCTTTGACCGGGTTAACCATGAGTACCTCTGGTCTGTCCTTTTGAGGTACGGTCTGCCTGGGAGGTTTGTAAATTGGTTAGAGATCTTATACCAAGGGGCGAGACTTTCCCGCTTGTGAACGGTTGGTCGGGTCGCCCTTTTGAGGTGGGTTCTGGGGTCCATCAGGGCTGTCCTCTGAGCCCACTTTTATATGCGTTCGCGATTGATCCCTTCCTGAGGAGGGTAGATCGTGTACCATTGGTGGGAGTCGGGATGGACCAGGCAGGCTCTGGACCCCCTCTGAGGGTGGTGGCGTATGCTGACAATGTTCCCTTTTCGTATCCTCGAGAGGGAGGCGGATTGGGTCATGTCCGAGGTCGTGCGTTACTCGGGAGGCATCCGGGTCCATGATCAACCGGGAAAAGTGTGAGAGTCTCTGGTTGGGGGGGGAGATCCTAGTTTTTATCTCCCGGGCACCCTTCCAGAGCCCCAGGCCTCCGCCAAATTCTAGGCATCGAATTTGGCCCCGGGGACTACCCCCAAAAATTGAGAGGGCAGACTCAAGATTGCCGCCCAAAAGGTGGACCAGTGGAAGGATTGGTCTTTAACCCTGAGGGAAAGGTTGGCTTGGCTAAAGGCTTTCTGCTTCCCTTGTTAATTTACCTAGGCAGTGTGTGCATCTTGCCAGAACCTCTCTGGACACGGGTTTACAGCCTGTTCTTCCAGATGTTATGGGGGAATAGGCTCAACCTAATCAAGAGGGAGGTCACATACCGTACGAGGAGACTAGGTGGGTTGGGTATGGTCAACCCAGTAGTGTTCTTAGTGAACACCTTTCTTAAAGCCAATATTTCCAACCTCTGGCTAGAGAGGGCTCCTCCGTGGGTATTCTCCTGCAGGGGTTGGTTTCGGCCCTTCTTCCAGGAATGGGAGACAGGAGGCAAGTGAAGGACCTCCGTACACCTCACAGACATCTCCCTGCTTACACAACCCCGGTTCTGAAGGTAATCCGCCGGTGGGGTCTGGGAATGAGGGAAATCAGGACCATGTTGAGGCAATGCCTCGACAGAAGGTTCTGTTGACCCATTTCCAGAAGCTCCTGGCCCTGGGCTGGGATCTGGAGGTGGGGCTCTGGCTTTTAAATTCAAAGCGGATCCCCACTAAGTTTTGGGACTTGGCCTGGCACTGCTTTCATGGGAGACTGTATGTAAGGGACAACCTGAAGTACAGGAACCCCGATGATCGGGGTGTCCCCATGAGGATGTGGAGACGTGCTGGAAAGCATGGTGCACTTCCTCCTTCAGTGCCCCTTTAATGCAGAGGTTTACAACAGGGTGGGTGCTTCCATACGTTGGCCGCGGCTGGCGTCCCTTTCCTACGCCGAGTGGGTCTATGGGGCGTTCAGATCCCTGGGTGGCCGAGAGCAGAGCACTTTATTCCTAGTTAGCGTAGTGGTCAGGTTTTACACGTGGAATGCACGGTGTTTAGTGTCGACGCAACAGAAAACCCTCCCCCGGGATGAGGTGATTAGTAACATCTTGGGTGACCTGGGGAAGGTGCGTTCTTTGGAGTTCGAGAGGCTGGGTGTGAGGAGAGCCTCTTGGCTTTGGAGGGGCTTCTCCTTTTGAAAACACACTCAAGGGAAAGTTGGTCTGCGTGTGGATGGTGGTAGGGATAGCATAACGTGGTGTGGGTGTTGAGGGAGAGAAGTAGGGCAGATAGGAACAGGGAGGGACATTTTGTAGGGATAGAGAATTAGTTAAGTTAAGTTAGGTAGAGTAGGGATAGATAGGGATAGATAGGGACAGTTTGTTAGAGACAGAAGTAGGGACAGTTTTTAGTTGATAAGGGACAGGGTGAATGTGTTGTTGGTAAGGGGACAGGGCCTCTCAGGGCTCCAGTCTCCTGTTGGTGGCTACTGCATGTCACAGTATAGCTTTTTGTTTTGTAAATAAAATAAAAGATAATGGATATTGTGGCTTGCAGGCACTGAACTTGGGCCTTGTAAGTTTAGAAAGTTAGGTTACGATAAAGTATATAAAGTTGTGTGTTAATAATATATGTTATACATAAATATGATAAATATTGTCTATGTGCTATGTGTTTTTGTGTCATTGTGTGTGGTGTTGGTGTTTATATTGTATATTGTATATAGTGTGTATAGTTAAGTGGGGGATGGGTGGGTACAGTTAGGTTGGGTGGGGGTTTGAAGGGGTTTTGAGGACATATGGGCAGAACTTGCCATGGACCCATGAAGAATGATAAGGAGTGCTGTGTATGGGCATAAACTTTTATGGACCTGGGCTTGTAGTGATAAGGCCATGAACTTATGGACCTGTGGTGTGGGGTGGTGGGAAAAAAGGGAAAAAAAAGCAAACAAAAAAAAATATGTATATATATATATATAGGTGTTTTTCAGTGTAATAGAGTAAGGTTAAGTTTGTATGGCCGGGGAGGCCAATTGTCATTTGTTTAAGACAGAATGGGCCAAGGTTAAGTTATATTGTTATATTTATATGAAAATAATTGTTATTATATTGTTATATTTTATGTAAATATGTAAATAAGTATGAATGGGAGTATGAGTAAGTGTGAGTAAAATGTGAATGTGGTATGAATGAATATGGGTTTTCTTGTTTTCTTTTTGTTTTTGAAGGGTAGTTCTGCTGGGGGCCTCTGGAAGCTCGAAGAAGCTCCGGATGTGGACTGGACAATAGATATTGGACAATAGGAGACATTCTAAAGCTGTTTTGGTTTTCTTGTTGGTGGTATGTTTCTTTGTGTTTTTAGGTTAAGAGGTTTTGTATTTGCTTATTTTGTATGTAATGTTTTATATTTTTATAAATAAAAAAGAGTTCCAGCTCCAGTAAAGCTGCTGCAGTTAAAAAGCTTTTATAAGGATTGAGCTTGGCGGTCCACCGCAAGGCGTCCTACCGCCAGTCACAGCGCCTGTGCCTTGGGGTGCCTCCCTGATGTTCTTCACTGAGTGTCCCGGGGCTCGAAGCATTTCCTTTGAAAAAATTAAGTGTCCAAACTACAGGTGGTGTAGCTTGCTTAACAGCTGGGTTAATCCGCTAACTAGCAGACACTGCTACTAGGCCCAAAATTATTGTCTGGGCTAGATGCAGTTAAAAATTTGTAATTAGATACTCTCGTTGGATGCTAAGAAAGCATTCCATAGAGTCTCCTGGCACGCCATATATTATTCTCTTAAAAAGCTTGGGGTAGGGGACCCTTTTATAGACAAAATCATGGACTTGTATCGCAATCCGTCAGCTAGGCTGAAGATAAATGGAACATTATCATCACCTTTCATAATGACCAATGGGACAAGGCAGGGATATCCTCTGTCCCCTCTCTTATACATCCTAGTGATGGAGCACCTGCTCTCATCAATTCACAATAACCCCAATATTAGGGGGATTGAGGTGGGAGGCACAGAGTACAAGTGCTCTGCATTTGCTGATGAATGTCCTAGTATATATCACTCAACCACATATATCCATCATTGCTGTTATGGCTGAAATAGATCACTTTGGTACATGGTCAAATTTTAAAATCAATGCAGCGAAGTCTGAGGCCCTCAATCAGGGCAAGTGCCGGGGCCCTGAGCAGGCGGGGGGCCCACTCGCAGTCTGGCACCCCCGCGCCCGTTAGCGGAGGAGAGCGGTGTCAGCGCCGCCACTGGGCCCCCCCCCGCTTGCTCAGGGCCCCGGCATCAGCTGGCACAATACTTACCTCTTCTGTGCCTCCGCTGCCGCAGCTCCGGGCTCCAGGAGGCGCCGGCGCTTCCTCTCACAGCAGCGCCGCTGAATGACGTCATCATTCAGCGGCCGGCTGTGGCAGAGAGCGCGGGACGCCGGACAGGTAAGACGTGCGTGTGTGTGTGTCTCTGTGTGTGTCTGTGTGTATGTAGTGCGGTGCTTTGTGTGTGTATGTATGTGTGTGTGTGTATGTGTGTGTGTATGTATGTGAGAGAGTGCTTGTGTGCTGTCTGTGTGTGATGATGGGCAGGCATTGCTGATAATGGGGAGGCATTGATGATGATGATGGGGAGAAGATTGATGATAATGGGCAGGCATTGATGTTAATGGGCAGGCATTAATGATGGGGAGAAGATATATGGGCAGGCATTGCTGATAATGGGGAGGCATGATGATGAGGGGAAAAGATGATGAATGGGCAGGCATTGATGATAATGGGCAGGCATTGAATGATGGGGAAGATGATGATAGATGGGCAGGCATTGATGATGAATGGGAGGAGTGATGATGGGCAGATTGTGATAATGGGGAGGCATTGATTGATGATGTGGGAGGAGATGATGATAGGCAGGCATTGATGATAATGGGGCAGGCATTGATGAGATGGGGAGAAGATGATGATGGGGGCAGGCATTGATGATAATGGGGAGGCCATTGATGATGGGGAGAAGATGATGATAGGAGGAGATGATGATGATGGGGCAGCATGATGATAATGGGGTAAGGCCATGAATGATGAATGGAGAGTGAAGGGATGATGTCATAAGAGGTCTCAAATATAGATGATGGGGACAACTCATTGAGATAATGGAGGAGTCTTACCACACGGGCGCCCTTTCCATAGAATCATAACTCAAAAATGGTTTAGAGTATGGAAGGGACCCTCCTGGTTTCATCTGGTCCAAACCCTGTCTCAAAGCAGGATTCTCTATATCATGCCAGAAAGATGTCTATGAACAGCCATCTAGTTTGAAGACTTCCATTGAAGTAGAATTTAACCAGCTCACAGAGTGGTGTGTTCTCACTCATTGGAGTCATCAACCTGATACATTGTCTGGGAAAGAGAACTTTTAAGGTTGACAACAAGTCCTAAATTCTATGTTCCTCCCATTCAGATTTCATCCCATTGCTTCTAGTCTTTCCTTGCGCAAATGAGAATAAAGATGATCCTTCTACAATGTGACAGCCCTTGAGATATTTGTAGACAGCTATTAAGTCTCCTCTCAGTCTTCTTTTTTGCAAGCTAAACATTCCCAAATCCTGTAACCGTTCCTCATAGGACATGGTTTGCAGACCGGTCACCATTCTGGTGGCTCTTCTCTGAACTTGCTCCAGTTTGTTGATGTCTTTTTTAAAATGTGGTGCCCAAAACTGGACACAGTATTCCAGATGAGGTCTGACCAAAGAGGAGTAAAGGGCAATAATGACCTCACGTGATCTAGACTGTATGCTTCTGCTGATACATCCTAGAATTGCATTTGCCTTTTTTGCTGCTGCATCACACTGTTGACTCATGTTAAGTCTGTGATCAATTAGTATACCCAAGTCTTTTTCACATGTGCTGTTACTTAGCCCTATTCCTCCCATTTTGTATATGCTTTTTTCATTTTTATTGCCCAGATGTAGTACTTTGCATTTTTCCCTGTTAAAATCCATTCTGTTAGTTGCTGCCCACTGCTCCAGTTTATGTATATCTTTTTGAATTTTCTCTCTCTCTTCTCTAGTATTAGCTACCCCTCCTAGCTTTGTGTCATCAGCAAATTTGATCAGTTTACCCTCAATTCCTTCATCTAAATCATTGATAAAGATGTTGAACAATACAGGGCCCAAAACAGAGCCTTGTGGTACCCCACTTGAGACATTCTTCCAACTGGATGTGCAGCCATTTACAACCACTCTTTGGGTCCGATCACTAAGCCATTATGAATCCACCTAACAGTTGCCTTGTCCATTCCATACTTAGTCATTTTTTCAATAAGGATTGTGTGAGATACTTTGTCAAATGCTTTGCTGAAGTCAAGATATACTATATCTACAGCATTTCCCTGATCCACCCAGTCAGTGATTCTGTCATAGAAGGAAATTAAGTTAGTCTGACATGACTTATTAGCTACAAACCCATGCTGACTCTGTTTAATCACTTCATTCATATCCAGGTACTTGCATACATGTTCTTTAATAATTTGTTCAAAGATCTTTCCTGGTATAGAAGTCAGACTCACCGGCCTGTAGTTCCCTGGGTCCACCTTCTTCCCCTTTTTGAAGATAGGAACAACATTTGCTCTTCTCCAGTCTTCTGGGACTTCTCCTGTTCTCCAAGAATTTTCAAAGATTATGGACAGTGGTTCAAGAATTTCTTCTGCTATCTTCTTCAGTACCCTGGGGTGTAATTCATCTGGACCTGGAGACTTGAATTCATTTAGGTTAGCTAAGTGTTTCCTCACTGTCTTTCTGTTTATAGATATCCTGGATTCTTCTATTCCTTTAATAGGACAGTGAAGATCAGTTGATGTTACATTTCCTTTCTGAGAGAAAACAGATGCAAAATAGGAATTTAAAAGTTCAGCCTTCTCAACATCCTGACTTACCATTTCATCATTTTCATCCTGTAAAAATCCTATAGCATCTTTGACTTTTCTTTTACTTTTGACGTATCCCCAAAATCCTTTTTGTTGCTTTTGACGTCACTTGCAAGCCTTAATTCATTGTCAGCTTTAGATAATCTGATATGTGCCCTGCAGGTTCTGCAGACGGCATTATATTCTTCTTTAGATATGCCTCCCTCTTTCCATTTGATAAACATTTCTATATTCCTTTTTAGCATGTGTTTAAGTTCTATGTTCATCCATCCTGGTTTCCTTAAATGCTTCCCATTCTTCCCTCTTTTCGGAATTGTTAACGATTGTGCTTTGAGAATCTCATTTTTCAAGATTTTCCATCCTTCCTGGACATTTTGTCCTTAAGGATATCCAGCCATTGGATCCCTCCAATTCTCTTTCTGAGTTCCTTAAAATCTGCCTTTCTGAAATCTAACCTTGACGTCTGAGTCTTCACAGGTCTTCCTCCTCTTGTTATCCAAAATTCTAAAATAGCATGGTCACTACCTCCTAGGGTCCCAGCCACTCTTACCTCCTCCACCATTTCCTCCCTGTTTATGAGGATTAGATCCAAGGTAGCAGATCCCCTTGTTTTCTCCATTACCTTTTGGAAGATAAATTTGTCAGCAAGAGAGGATAAGAATTTCCTGGACCTGTTAGTTTTGCCTGAGAGAGATTCCCAACAAATGTCTGGATAGTTGAAATCTCCCATGACCACTATGTCATATTTTTTGGAGAACTTGGCCATTTGATGCATAAAGAGTTCATCCATATCTTCAGCTTGCACAGGCGGCCTGTAGTAAATGCCTACAATGGTGTCCTTTCCATTGTTCTGTCCTTGTATTCTTACCCAAACAGTTTCCACAGAACTCCCAGTCTCTGAAGCTTCAATCTCTGTGCAGATATACGCTTTTCTAACATACAATGCAACACCTCCTCCTCGTTTATCAAGTCTGTTTCTTGCAAATAAGTTGTAACCTTCTAGCCTTGTATTCCAATCATGTGTATCGTCCCACCAAGTTTCAGTGATTCCAATGACATCATATTTCTTCTCCTGCGTTAGTAGCTCCAGTTCTCCTTGTTTGTTGCCCATGCTTTGTGCATTCGTATAGAAACACTTTAGTTTGTGATTGGTTTCTCTTTCTTCAATATTTTTATTATGTAGATTTTTTTGTCTTTGTTCTTCCCCTTCACTTCTAATAGCAGAGTTCTTAATAGCATTTGTCAGGTGTATGGCTTTTGATGGCGTTTTGCTTCCCTTCCCACATTGTTCTAGTTTAAAGCTCTCCTGATGAGTGTAGCAAGGCGACTTCCAAATACATGTTTTCCAGTCTTCGTAAGGTGCACCCCATCTCTAGCAAGTAGTCCATCGTACAGGTAATTCACTCCGTGATCCAGAAATCCAAATCCTTGCTGACGGCACCATCGACGTAGCCAGTTGTTCACCTGAAGAATCTTGTTCCACCTCCTTGTTCCATGGCCATCCACTGGGAGGATGGAAGAGAAGACCACCTGCACTCCCAGTTCTTTCACTTTCTTACCTAAGTTTTCAACGTCACTGCAGATGGTTTCCAGGTCACTTCTTGTGGTGTCATTTGTCCCCACATGTATTAGCAGGAATGGGTAGTCATCTTTAGGTCTGAAGAGTCCTGATATCCTGTCAGACACATCTTTAATTTTTGCACCTGGAAGACAGCACATTTCTCTTGAGGTTATATCTGGTCTGCAGATAGCGGCCTCTGTTCCTCTCAACAGGAATCCCCCATGACAACAACTCTCCGTTTCTTCTTCACAACATTTTTCTTTCTCCATTCAGGAGGACTCTGAGGGCGTACAAGGTTACTCTTGTGGGCAAAGTCTTATCCTGATGTATTTCTTCATCGTTCTGCTGTGTAAGAGCCTGGTACTGGTTTCTGAGCAGAATTGGTGCTGACTGCCTCCTGATCCTCCTGCTTCTCTGGGTCACATGCTTCCATTCCTCTGTTTCTTCAGTTGCACTTCGAATTTCTTCTCTTTCTGTACCATGAAGAGATAATTCTGCTCTGTCTAAGAACTCTTCACCTTCCTTAATGGTCTTCAATGTAGATAACCTCTCTTCCAGATTTTGCAACTTTTCCTCCAACAGGGACACAAGCTTGCATTTGTGGCATGTGAAATTTGGCTTTTCCACTGGTAAGTCTATGAACATGTAGCAAGAAATGCAGCTCACCACATGGCTCCTGGCCTCTTCCATGTTCTTATTGTTCAAGAGATAATCAAGCGGTGAAATATAAGCCAAAACTCGCGCGCCTAGCGGCGCGCGGTTTACTGATGTCCTCCTTTCAGCTGCAACAGCCAAAATCCAGTGTTCCTTGAGCTCGCGGAGACTCTTCACTTATCCCAGAAGGCACTGGGAATATGCAAATTATCTCCTCGGGACTCCTCCCCTGGTTTACTGATGTCCTCTCCTTTCAGCTGCAACAGCCAAAATCCAGTGTTCCTTGAGCTCGCGGAGACTCTTCACTTATCCCAGAAGGCACTGGGAATATGCAAATTATCTCCTCAGGACTCCTCCCCTGGTTTACTGATGTCCTCCTTTCAGCTGCAACAGCCAAAATCCAGTGTTCCTTGAGCTCGCGGAGACTCTTCACTTATCCCAGAAGGCACTGGGGGAATATGCAAATTATCTCCTCGGGACTCCTCCCTGGTTTACTGATGTCCTCTCCTTTCAGCTGCAACAGCCAAAATCCAGTGTTCCTTGAGCTCGCGGAGACTCTTCACTTATCCAGAAGGCACTGGGAATATGCAAATTATCCCTCGGGACTCCTCCCTGGTTTACTGATGTCCTCTCCTTTCAGCTGCAACAGCCAAATCCAGTGTTCCTTGAGCTCGCGGAGACTCTTCACTTATCCCAGAAGGCATGGGAATATGCAAATTATCTCCTCGGACTCCTCCCCTGGTTTACTGTGTCCTCTCCTTTCAGCTGCAACAGCCAAAATCCAGTGTTCCTTGAGCTCGCGGAGACTCTCACTTATCCCAGAAGGCACTGGGAATATGCAAATTATCTCCTCGGGACTCCTCCCCTGGTTTACTGATGTCCTCTCCTTTCAGCTGCAACAGCCAAAATCCAGTGTTCCTTGAGCTCGCGGAGACTCTTCACTTATCCCAGAAGGCACTGGGAATATGCAAATTATCTCCTCGGGACTCCTCCCCTGGTTTACTGATGTCCTCTCCTTTCAGCTGCAACAGCCAAAATCCAGTGTTCCTTGAGCTCGCGGAGACTCTTCACTTATCCCAGAAGGCACTGGGAATATGCAAATTATTTCCTCGGGACTCCTCCCCTGGTTTACTGATGTCCTCTCCTTTCAGCTGCAACAGCCAAAATCCAGTGTTCCTTGAGCTCGCGGAGACTCTTCACTTATCCCAGAAGGCACTGGGAATATGCAAATTATCTCCTCGGGACTCCTCCCCTGGTTTACTGATGTCCTCTCCTTTCAGCTGCAACAGCCAAAATCCAGTGTTCCTTGAGCTCGCGGAGACTCTTCACTTATCCCAGAAGGCACTGGGAATATGCAAATTATCTCCTCGGGACTCCTCCCCTGGTTTACTGATGTCCTCTCCTTTCAGCTGCAACAGCCAAAATCCAGTGTTCCTTGAGCTCGCGGAGACTCTTCACTTATCCCAGAAGGCACTGGGAATATGCAAATTATCTCCTCGGGACTCCTCCCCTGGTTTACTGATGTCCTCTCCTTTCAGCTGCAACAGCCAAAATCCAGTGTTCCTTGAGCTCGCGGAGACTCTTCACTTATCCCAGAAGGCACTGGGAATATGCAAATTATCTCCTCCCCTGGTTTACTGATGTCCTCTCCTTTCAGCTGCAACAGCCAAAATCCAGTGTTCCTTGAGCTCGCGGAGACTCTTCACTTATCCCAGAAGGCACTGGGAATATGCAAATTATCTCCTCAGGACTCCTCCCCTGGTTTACTGATGTCCTCTCCTTTCAGCTGCAACAGCCAAAATCCAGTGTTCCTTGAGCTCGCGGAGACTCTTCACTTATCCAGAAGGCACTGGGAATATGCAAATTATCTCCTCGGGACTCCTCCCCTGGTTTACTGATGCCGTAACAGTGCAGAACGCAGTACAGCGCAGAGGAGAGCTCCATATTTTGTATGGAGCATTATATGGGGACCAGTATCCTGTATGGAGCATTATATGGGGACCAGTATCCTGTATGGAGCATTATATTGGGTCCAGTATTCTGTATGGAGCATTATTTTGGGTCCAGTATTCTGTATGGAGCATTATATGGGGGGTGACATCCTGCATGGGGTATTATATGGGTGATGAGGGGGAGACTGTGGTGCCCATAATATTGTATGGAGGACTGTACTGTCCAGTCTGTTCTGTGCGCTGTGAGGATTTGGCGGTTTTTGAGCTATTGTACAATTTACAATAGATATCAGTCATGTAATGGAAGAAGTGAAGTATTCGGCATTGTACTGTACCTATATTTCTCTGCTGTATCTGTGCATCATGAATCGTGGTCTGTGTTAAAGGGGCCCACTGAGGCTCTTTCGCCCGGGGCCCATAAAAACCTGGAGCCGGCCCTGCCCTCAATGTTTTCCTCCCCAAATCCATACAGGATTCCATCCAGTCCAACTTTCCCTTTGCCTGGCCCTCACCGTGTATCAAATACTTAGGAATTTGTATTCATAGAGACCTCTCCCTTCTATTGTTTCTTAATTTTGGGCCCTTTATTGAACAACTGCATAGAGATCTTACTTCTTGGACGGTGAAGGATTATTCCAGGTTCGGCAGAATAAATATACTAAAAATGAACGTCCTACTTAAACTCTTATACCTCTTCCAAACCATTCCCGTGGTAATTCCCTCAAATTTTTGGAAAAGACTACGCATTAGCTTTTGCAGATTTATCTGGGCAAGTGGGTGTCCACGCATTCGGTGGGACGTTCTGATCAGACACAAACAAAAGGGGGGCCTTAGCCTTCTGGATTGTAGAAGGTATTACATGGCAGCAGTACACGCTAGAATCCTTGACTTCTTCCATCATTCGGAGGGGAAATTGTGGGTCAAAATAGCTCAATCCATTTGTCCTAAAACTCTTACCACTCTCCCTTGGTGCGCCCATTTAATTGTCCCCTCTCTTGGCCTCATGTCATACAGTACTTATGCCACTGCTTTGGCTTTGAGATCCCAAAAAAAAAGCTTATCCTCAATCGACCCCCAGGGCCCCTTGCTCTCGATTTCACATAATCCAGATTTCCCACCAGGACTATCTGCAAATAGATTTCTCGGTTCAAATAAATCCCATCCGATATTATTTTCTCATGTCATCTCCATTACTTCGCTGCTCCCCCTCAATGACTTGTTACAGGGAAGAGCCATTTCCCCAAAGGCAAATTTTGAATAGAGCCAGTTACAACACTTCTATTCAACTGTGAAGACGCACACACATCTTCATAGAGATCTCACAAACTTTGAAAAATTGAGCCTATCATTGTCACCCCCTACACACTCCATCTCCATACTGTATAATCTCCTCATTGCCCAGGTAACTGACAATAGGCCAGGATTCTGCGGTGCATGGGAAAGGGAACTGAGAAGTCCTTCTGTGACTCACAATGGGATAAAAGTTTCTTCCTAACGCATAAAACCTCAATAGGGTCCAAAGCTCAGGAAACCTCCTTCAAAATTATCTCTAGATGGTACCGGGTACCAGCAGTCCTTCATAGATGGTATCCAGTGGTCTCAGATAGATGTTGGAGATGTGGGGAGGGAGAAGGGACAATGTCACACATATGGTGGGCATGCCCTATAATAAATGCATTTTGGGCAAAGGTGGTTCCCATGATTGAGAAAATAACTGGTTGAACTATCCCTAATACGCCAGAAGCCGTCCTTTTATCAATGTTACCAATAAGTAAACGTAGTTATAAAAGCTCATCAATAGGCTACCTAATACAGGCGGCTAAGAATGTCATTCCACGACACTGGAAATGCAGAGACCCACCCACTGTGGAGGAATGGTTTGCGCAGATCTCCCTCCTTAATAGGATGGAGCATATGATTGCCATCTCACCGGCTGATGCTGATAGATACTGTGTGATTTGGAGGAATTGTATTGATTTAAAAAACTCGGATGCCTACCATCTAGGCCCCAACTAAAGTTATCCGTGATGTCGGCACAACAATGATCATAATCTCACTCTATTGATTGGTGGTCTGCCGTGGTCCGCTCCCTCTCTCTCTATCTTTCATATGTAAAAATACATGCTTGATCTGGATATTGATGGAAAACCCTTCCTGTACCCGCCAATGTACTGTCGTTATGCATACATTTATAGTTGTGCTACCCGTTTTACTATGTATATTGTATTTTCTTGTACGGTATTTTTTGGACCATAAGACGCACTTTTTTTCCTCCAAATTTGGGAGGAAAGTGTGGGTGCATCTTATGGTCGGAGTGTAACATGTGGGGAGGGGGGCAGTGGGCAGCGGTGGAGTGGGATCAGCAGGAGGCAAGAAAATATCCCCTCTGCTGCAGGAAACAAGCGCTGAGGAAACCCCTGGTCCCTACTTAAATGCAGTGAATATTAATCAGCTGCTTTCCCGCCCACCTATCAGCTGAGCAGTGAGCAGGGAGCAGCAGATCACAGAGCCACACAGTTTCCCGAGCGCCTGATTCCTGCAGCAGCTGGGCAGATTGGTGTCTGAAGGAGATGGAGGCAGCAGGAGCAGCTGGCATACCTGACAGCCTGGGGCTGTGCTGATGGGAGGCTGAATGCTCCTGTGAAGGACCTGTGATGAGGTCATGAAGAGGGCTGGCTGGAGCATCACATGACCAAAGCCCTGCCTCTTCATGATGTCATCACAGGTCCTTCAGACACACTGTACAACAGAGAATTAATTAAAAGGTTAGGCTACTTTCACACTTGCGTTTTTTTGTGCAGCGCATCATGCGCACATGAAACGCATACATGTCACATTTCTATCAACTCTGTCTCTATCATCTGTCTCTATCATCTGTCTCTATCATCTCTGTCTCTATCATCTCTGTCTCTATCATCTCTGTCTCTATCATCTGTCTCTATCATCTCTGTCTCTATAATCTGTCTCTATAATCTGTCTCTATCATCTCTGTCTCTATCATCTGTCTCTATCATCTCTGTCATCTGTCTCTATCATCTCTGTCTCTATCATCTCTGTCTCTATCATCTCTGTCTCTATCATCTCTGTCTCTATCATCTGTCTCTATCATCTCTGTCTCTCATCTGTCTCTATCATCTGTCTCTATCATCTGTCTCTATCATCTCTGTCTCTATCATCTCTGTCTCTATCATCTGTCTCTATCATCTCTGTCTCTATCATCTGTCTCTATCATCTCTGTCTCTATCATCTCTGTCTCTATCATCTCTGTCTCTATCACCTGTCTCTATCATCTCTGTCTCTATCATCTGTCTCTATCATCTCTGTCTCTATCATCTCTGTCTCTATCATCTCTGTCTATATCACCTGTCTCTATCACCTGTCTCTATCATCTCTGTCTCTATCATCTGTCTCTATCATCTCTATCATCTGTCTCTATCATCTGTCTTATCATCTCTATCATCTCTGTCTCTATCATCTCTGTCTCTATCTCTGTCTCTATCATCTCTGTCTCTATCATCTCTGTCTCTATCATCTATGTCTCTATCATCTGTCTCTATCATGTCTCTATCATCTCTGTCTCTATCATCTCTGTCTCTATTATCTGTCTCTATTTCTATGCAGCATGTATTTCTATGCAGCCGCACAATCCAGTCTGAGTGCCGGCGGCAGTTCCGGGTGTTCATGCGAGAGACTCACACGAAATCGTGCGAGTTTCTCGCATGTGTGACCCCGGCCTTATACTCACCCTCCAGCGTCTTCACATAGTAGTTTACAGACACCACACTGGTCCCGCAGCACCATCTCCTACCCGTAGCTTCCAACATAATAACATACTATATAATAACACCACATATAATAGTATGTTATTAAATATTTTACCACATTTTTTGCTTCAAATATATTTTTCCCTATTTTCCACCTCTAAAACCTGGGTGCGTCTAATAGTCCGGTGCGTCTTATAGTCCGAAAAATACGGTACTTTTTCATCACAAAAAAAAGTTGCAAAAAAAAAATTGTAATTAGATCTACAGCCGGTGGCTACTCCGCTGACTAGCAGACACTGAAGCTTTGGAGCAGACCTCTGATTCCCAGGCTATATTATGAGTAAACAGCTCTTGACACTCAACCATCTGTGTTACCCCAAGCCATAGTGTATGTAGTTTCTTACGGTTAAAAGGGGGGGGGAAGACCCAACCCACCTGTAATTGACGATGCCAACGTCACGTAAAACACAGCAAGGGGACTCCAAAAAGAGTCTCCATTTTTTCCAAAAATTTGGGGCACAGACACCACTTAAGTAGCATCAATTGCCCCAGAGTTGCTTAAAACGTTTGGTGAGGTGATTTTAACAAATCCTCAAGCTTTTACTCTCCCCAGGATGACACAGGGGTAGAAAAGTCCTTGCAGATCCATGATTTGTTCATCTTTATGAACGTGAGTCTGTCTACATTGTCAGTGGACAGCCGCGTGCGCTTATCTGTCAGCACACCACCAGCAGCACTGAAAACACGTTCAGAGAGAACGCTGGCTGCGGGGCATGACAAGATCTCCAATGCGTGAGTGGCGAGCTACGGCCATTTATCCAGATTGGAAGCCCAAAAAGAGCAAGGGTCCAGTGACACAGTCATGGCTTCGATGTTCAGTTGGAGATACTCCTGTACCATCGACTCTAGGCGTTGACTATGTGTCTGACTTCTTGTCTCCTGTGGCCTTGCAAAGGATGGGCTAAAAAAGTGGTGAAAGGATTCAGCAAAATTGCTGTTAACACCAGCAGATACTGTGTTTCTGTTACGGTTTGAGTGCTGAAGACTCGACAGTCCCACGGTTGGCAAGTTAGAACTGTGAGATTCACTACGTGCACCACTGGTGTTTTGTGGAAAAGCACATGTAAGATTATGCAACAGTCTCTGCTGATACACCTGCATGCGTGAATCCCTTTCTATGGTAGGAATTATTACGGCAAATTTACTTTAGTACCGGGGATCTAACAGTGTGGCTACCCAGTAGTCAGGATTATTTTGAATTCTGACAATTAGAGGGTCATGTTACAGGTAGTGCAGCAAGAAGGCACTCATGTGTCTTGCACATCCCGGAGCACCAAGTCCCTGTTGTGTTGTTGGCGAGGTAAGAATCATGCTTCCTTCCTCTGCCCTCTCCCCAAAACCTCGCACAACAGAAATGTGATCAAGGTCTCCCTCATCTGATGAGTCTTCCATGCCCATCGCCAGTTCGTCCTCCACTTCTTCCTGGGTTCCTGCACCTTCCTCACTAGTTTCGCTGCTATCATGCGCCCTGGATAATCCCTCTCCCCCACTCTCCCATGCCTGCCGCCTTGTTGCTGCCGACCGTCTGGACCTTGCAGATGTTAGCCCTTCCGCATACAACTCCTCTTCCTCTACTATCTCCACCTCCTCTTGTTCCACCACCTGACTCCGAATTCTGTTTAACATGTGCTCCAGCATGCAAATCACCGGAATAGTCATGCTGATAATGGCATCGTCAGCACTAAACATCTTCGTGGCCATTTCAAAAGTGTGCAGAAGGGTGAATAGGTCCCTGATCTGAGACCACTCCTCCAGTGTGATTTGCCCCACCTCTGGATCTCGTTGGCCCAGGCTATAAGTCAGAACGTATTGCACCAGGGCTTGTCGGTGCTGCTACAGTCGCTGCAACATGTGCAGAGTTGAATTCCACCTTGTTGGTACATTGCATTTTAGTCAGTGAAGTGGCAGGCCCAACGAATTCTGTAGAGATGTAAGTCGCTGAGCTGTTGGATGCGAATGGCGGAAGTGCGCACACAGCGACCGTGCCCTCTGCAGAAGGCCATGTAGTCCGGGATAGTGGGCTAAAAATTGCTGGACAACCAGTTTCAACACCTGAGCCATACAAGGCATGTGTGTGACATTGCCCCAGTGAAGGACCGCACCCAGGTTTGCTGCATTGTCGCACACGGCCTTCCCTGGTTGCAGGTCCAGTGGAGACAACCATCCCTGAAACTGGTTCTCCAGAGCTGACCACAACTCCTCAGCTGTGTGACTCACATTTCCCAGACATTTCAACGTAAAAACCGCCTGATGACGTTGAGCCCTGCTGCCAGCATAGCAAGGAGATGTGCAGGATCCCTTCTGCGCAGTTAGAAAGCCAGTGGCATGACCTGACAGGCTTTGAGTGCAGGTGGAGGACCGAGAGGAGGTTGAGGAGGCAGAATCAGTGGAGGAACTTCGAGATAAAGAGGATTGACGCACAACTCGTGGGGACGGCAAGACTTGGACAGCAGCCACTTGTACTGCTGTCACCATAGTTACCCAGTGCCCAGTCAGCGACATGTAACGCCCCTGTCCATGCCTACTCGTCCAAGTGTCTGTGGTGAAATGCACCCTGTCACACACTGAGTTTCTCAAAGAAGCGGTGATGTTGTGTGCGACATGCTCGTGGAGCACAGGCACACCTTTCTTTGAGAAGTAGTACCGACAGGGCATCTGGTACTGGGGCACTGCGATGGACATAAGGTCTCGAAAATCCTCTGTGTCCACCAGGCGGAAAGGCAGCATTTCTGTAGCCAAGAGCTTGCAGATGGTGAAATTCAACCTCTTAGCTTTCTCATGGCTAGGAGGAAATGGTCTTTTACTTGTCCACATCTGAGGGAACGAGGGCTGGCTGTTGTGCATAGACGGGGTTGAGTAGGGTGTCCCCGGACAACTGAAAGTCTGTGAGGAAGATGCAAGCGCAAAAGTTAGGTCGCCTTGATCCAAAGGTGGTGCTCTCAATGTCGGAGAGCGCTCAACACCAGCTGGTGTTTCCACTTCCAAATGAAATGATGACCTGCCAATCAGACTGGCTGTTGCGGGTAAAGACGAGGTGCCAGGTCTGAGTCTCAAAACAGGTCTGACTGCTGTCCCCCAGTCACAGAGGATGAAGAGGCCGCGTTCGCAGATGCACAAGATGGGGCAGACTGTGGTTGGCCCGGCCCGCTAGGCCGCATTGTAGCACAGTGAGCTTGCCACTGCAACTTATGCTTCATATTCATGTGACGGCTCATGCATGAAGTACTCAAACTGTGGATTTTTTTGCCTCTACTTAGCTTTTGGTAACAAATGTTACAGATAACACGTGTTGGGTCATCTTTATCGATCTGAAAAAATGCCCAGGCTATGCAAGGCTCAGAACCCATGCGACCTGAAGAGCCACCGCGACTTGTGGTCAGAGGCAGAGTTGTGTTTGAGGATGCAGTTGGTGACATGCTTCCAGTACTACGTCTCTGTCCAGGAAGGCGCAATCTGACCTCGTCATCACTAAAATCCTCCTCCACCTCCTCTGCTGACCTCATCGACTGGCTGACTGTGGGTTGACAGTAAGTGGGATCTGCAAACTCGTCATCAAATTCATCACCCTGTATGTTCTCACACCCGTCGTCCTCAGAGCCAACCTCTTCCTGCCCTGACAAAAAACTCAAGTTGTCGCTCAAATCAGGTATTTGAGTCTCATCATCTTCCTCATTGTCTCCACCAACAGGAGTTACAGTTTGGGAACGAGGTTCTACATTATGCTCAGAAACTTCTTCATCTGGTCCTGGATCTGACTCATAAACATTCTGGGCATCACTGCAGATCATTTCCTCATTTGGATTCACAGAAGCTCTGGAGACGACCTCTGATTCCCAGGCTATAGTATGAGGAAACTGCTCTGCGGACTCAACCATCTGTTGTACCCCATACTCAGATGGGCAGCTGGAGACTTGGAAGCTGTGAGGAAGCAAGTGCGATTGGGGTGACACCTCTGAGGACTGGAGTGTTTGTGATGTTGAAGTTGAGATGGAGGAGAGCCGACTTAAATGAGCACTTGATATCTGTTGAAGCACCTGCTGTTTTTGTGCCTCATCTGGAATTTGTAGCGATGGGTGAGGCCGTAAGAAAGGGATCGTATCACATTGTCCACTAAAAGAAGTAGACATCTTAGTTTGGCTGGAAGATGGTCTTTCTTCTGCAGATGTTACTTTGCTTTAACACCCACCCCACGGACACAACCTTTTTTTCTCTTCCCAACACGCCCAATACCATTTCCACCAGCAGCAGGCCTTTTGCCACTCATTTTGGTGGTTACCAAATTGACAACTCTGGAGTTGTTTGCACAAAAAACGATGGATGGAAACCGAGCAGAGCTGAGTGGCCAATATGTGGTACTAGCCCAAAAGGTTTGGCTGGGTTAGAAGCATTAAAACAATTTTAGGTTTGGAGCTGGTGGTGGAGCTTAGTATAGATGGCCTAATAGAATGAGTACCACACACTGCTACTATGCCCTAAATTATTGTCCAGGTAAGATGCAGATAAAAATTATTAGTAATTTGAACGCTGGTGGAGCTTTGTATAGATGACCTAATAGAATGAGTACCACACACTGATACTATGCCCACAATTATTGTATAGGCAAGATGCAGATAAAAATTATTAGGAATTTGAACGCTGGTGGAGCTTTCTGTAAATGGCCTAATAGAATGAGTACCACACACTGCTACTATGCCCACAATTATTCTACATGCAAGATGCAGCTAAAAATTCTTAGTAATTTGAATGCTGGTGGAGCTTAGTATAGATGGCCTAATAGAATGAGTATCACACTCTGCTACTATGCCCAAATTATTGTCCAGGCAAGATGCAGATATTAATAGGAATTTGAACACTTGTGAAGCTTTGTATAGATGGCCTAATAGAATGAGTACCACACACTGCTACTATATCCTAAATAATTTCCAGGCAAGATGCAGATAAAAATTTATTAGTAATTTGAACACTGGTGGAGCTTTGTATAGATGACCTAATGGAATGAGTACCACACACTGCTACTATGCCCAAAATTATTGTCCAGTCAAGATGCAGATAAAAATTATTAGTAATTTGAACACTGGTGGAGCTTTGTATAGATGACTGTTATGATTTGGTAGCTGAGGAGAGCAGGCAAAAACAGCAATACACCAGAGAGGTTGGAATCTACTGGATAGCAGTACCCTGACTAACCACCACAACTAAAGGCAGCCGTGGAGCGTTCCTACGTAGGTCCTAGACGCCTCATCACAGCCTGAGAGGTTAACTACACCTAAAGATAGAAAGAGGAAAGTTATCTGCCCCGGAGCAGATCCCCAAAGAACATAGGAAGCCCCCAAACATGTAATGGCGGTTAGACAAGAGGAAATGCAGACACAGACAGAAAATAGTATGAGCAAACGTTGGGGCCCAATCTGCCTAGACAGAAAAGGATAGGAAGGACACTTACTGCAAACCAAAAAACCCTAAAAAATACCAACTCTACTAATTGCAAAAACACCTGAGATCACACGACCTCTACCACCTAAATTAGTTCTCTGGTGTAACAAAACTAAGCCGCAGTCACTGAAAAAACTGGAAAAGGCAAATGAACAAATAACAGTGGCTCCAGAAGAACTGAGAGGAGCCCAAGCCCCCCGGGGAGGGGGACCTGACTAGCTTCACAGAAATGCAGAGAAATATGCAAATGGTAAGCACAAAAACAAAAAACAGAAAATATCTTATCTGAGAGTAGGAGAAGAGGCAAGACTCAGCAAGCTTCCAAGTGAACCAGGAACCACAGTTGAGACAAGAACAATTGATCACCGGCATCCATGATGGGAGGGAACCTCCCTTATATAAGACCAGTCTGTAACTCCTGATTGCCAATCCTCATTGAATGGTTCAGTACTGTTTGTAACCACCAGAGGGAGCTTCTGCTCAGAATTCATTTCTAACACATTCACAACAGTACCCCCCCTTGAGGAGGGGTCACCGAACCCTCATTTGGGCAACCAGGTCGGTCAGGATGAGCTCTGTGATACGCATGGATCAGTCTCCTAGCATGGATGTCCGAAGCAAACACCCAAGAATTGTCCTCCTGACCATAACCTCTCCACTTAACCAAATACTGGAGTTTCTGTCTAGAAAAACGAGAATCCAATATTTTCTCAACCACATACTCCAGATTGCCCTCAGTCAAAACAGGGTCTGGAGGCGCAGCCATAGGAACCACTGGCTCGACAAACCTCTTCAATAAGGACTTGTGGAACACGTTATGGATCTTAAATGTCCCTGGAAGAAGCAAACAAAAGGAAACAGGATTAAGAATCTCCATGATCTTATAAGGTCCAATAAACCTAGGCTTAAACTTAGGAGATGCAACTCTCATAGGGATATTTCATGAGGACAACCAGACCAAGTCCCCCACTTCAAACCGAGGACCATCAGTCCTAAGCCGGTTGGCAAACCGCTGGGCCCTCTCCTGAGAAGAGGACAACCTCTCCACTACCTGGTCCCAAATCTGCTGCATACGCTCCACAACAGAGTCAACACCTGGACAGACAGAAGCCTCCGTCTGTCCCGAAGAAAATCGAGGGTGAAACCCAAAATTGCAGAAAAATGGAGACATCAAAGTGGCAGAGCTAGCCCTATTATTAAGAGCAAACTCAGCTAAAGGCAAAAAAGAGACCCAGTCATCTTGATCAGCAGACACAAAGCATCTCAGATAAGTCTCCAATGTCTGGTTTGTTCTCTCAGTTTGTCCATTGGTCTGAGGATGAAAAGCCGAGGAGAAAGACAATTGAACACCAAGTTTAGAACAAAAAGTCCTCCAAAATCTGGAAACAAACTGGACTCCTCTGTCAGACACAATGTTCTCAGGAATGCCGTGTAACCGAACCACGTGCTGAAGGAACAAAGGCACCAATTCGGAGGAGGAAGGCAACTTAGGTAATGGCACAAGATGTATCATTTTGGAAAACCTATCACAAATCACCCAGATAACGGTCATTCTCTGAGAAACAGGGAGGTCGGAAATGAAATCCATAGAGATATGGGTCCATGGTCTCTTGGGCACAGGCAATGGCATCAACAAACCACTAGAGCGAGAGCAAGGCTTGGAGCGAGAGCAAGTGCCGCAGGACTGCACAAATTCCCTGACGTCACGAGATAAAGTAGGCCACCAAAAGGACCGACTAACCAAGTCTCTGGTACCAAAATTCCGGGATGACCGGCCAACGCGGAACAATGAATCTCAGACATCACACTCTTTTTCCACCGGTCTGGGACAAACAATTTCCCAATAGGGCAGCGCTCGGGTTTATCCTTCTGACACCCTTCCAGATCCAGTCTCAAATTGGGCGAGATGGCGGAAAGAACTACACCCTCTTTTAAAATAACAGCAGGATCAGAAAACTCAGGAGAGTCCGCAAGAAAACTCCTCGAGAGGGCATCTGTATCAGATTGAGAAGTCCAAGATGACGCCCTATCATCCACAGGGGAATGGAGCCTGCGAGTGTTTCAACCGAACTCTGATTCAGATGCTAAGAACGTTGGAGGAAGACAGGAAAATCCTTTGGCCTGAGTATGTGGCAGAATTGGTCTGGGTGTACAACAACTGATTGCACTGTACAACCGGATACACGCCGTATACCCTGCTGTTCGGGTGAAAAGGATGAGAGATTACCGAGTTGGATCCAGAAGAAGACTAACCACGGACGGGGATGTCTACTTGAGTACGTGAACATCTACACCGTTTGCTGACTCTGCATTGGCTGGTGCAGACTAAGTTTCGGGAATTTGAGCATCATGAGAAAATGCCCCTTCGAGGGACAGCTCTCAAGGCCAGGGACCGAGTATTGGTCCGAGACAAGCGACCTCGAGGCAAGTTAGAACATCTATGGGAAAGGACTCCATATCAGGTGAAATGCCAAATTGGATCCAATGGTCCAGTCTATGAAGTTCAACCTGAAGGGGAAGAATGAGCACCTACCTGAATAGTCCAACGAAGTCTGCTACATTCTTGCCTGGCACGAGATCCCGAAGGAGAAGAGAGAGCACCAAGTGCCCCCGAAATGCCCAATCTCACGGTTCTCGATTGTGATGAAGAAGAACCGGCTGCCTCATTCTCTGACATGGTTGGTCCGCCGCCCACCTGTCCAGGAGAAGTGCAAGGGCCTGAAACTCCAGCTCCATTGAACTCGGACGTGCCCCCATCCTCGACCAATCAACCTGACCTACGTCACACTGAGCGAACGACAGCTGTATTAACTCCTAATCACTATTAACAAGACCAAATGCTTTGGAACCAAATAATTCAAGAGATGGAGGAGTGTCAACGTCTATTGCAGGAATTCTCTCCCGTGGAATGGCAAGCTAAATGAGAGGGGGAAAGTAAACCTGTACCGGTACCTGTACCAAACTGGGTCCAGAACTGTTGAAGCTGCATCCCATGTTGCCTGGGGGAAGAGATAGCGGACCGGATGGACCTATTGACCCAGGAAGCAGGGGTGTGTTAAAAGAAAAAGCTCGCGTAGCAGCAGTCGGTTTCCTGCCTGCAGAGACTGAGGTAGACAGGGTGCGTGTGCAGCGTTCTCCGGTTTCCAAGGAGCAGAGTCGTGACTGGCTGCAGCTGACATCCCCGGGCACTGCATCAGAACTGTGAACAAAGACAGGCCTGTGAGCTCGGCTAAGCTTAGGGCCGCGCTTGTACATAGAAGCGGTGGCTATGTACGGGACCCGGCGTTGCAGTCCCCTTTATTGACCTTCATACCAGATAATTCACCTGATACCGGGGGTTGTTGCAGCACCTGTGAATTTGGCTGCACAAGTTTATGGACTAGGGGCCCAACGGATGAGACCAGAGACTGCCCGTTGCTGCCATAAGCTGGACCGGGAGCTGAGGATCCCCATCTGAGGACATTTCGCCGGTCGTCATCCAGGACTACAACTCTCAGTGGGATATTTGCGGCTGAGTAAAGCCCCAGACACAATAAGTTTGCTGACTGAACTGTTGCTTTTATTTCTATTTGTTCTATTTCCCTTTATCATTCCCAGTTTAACTGTTTATCTCCCTGTGTGGAGTATCTTTACTGGTAATTAAATTGTTAACCCTTGCTCTGCCTTCCTTGCGTCATTGCATCTTGCAACCTATTTACACTTTCACTGTGGTCCAGTTCTGTACAGATGACCTCCACCAGAGATATCTATATCCCTCCTACTTGCCAACTTTTCAAAATAGCTTCATAAGACTATTTTTTGGAAACTTACATAGTCTCACCACTTTCTGGTAGGTCAGGCCCCATCAAAGCTCCTCTACTGTTCCTAAAAGGTGCCTCTGAATGCCAAAGCTCAGTTTTACAGCAATAAAAAATGTTTGGGGAGATGGCTTTCTAGAGGTGCTGGAAGGATTCTGAGGCATAAAAGTAGAGTTATTTTCATGTCTTGGAGGTACTGTTTCTATATTTTCCAGAAGCCTTCTTACATTCCTTGGGAATTGGTAAGTAGGGAATATTGACAGTGGTTGTCACTAAGAAAAAATGTTAGTGTCTGGTCACTCCCCTTATCTTGGACCTCATAGCAGTTCCTTGATCTCTCTGTATGAAAGGTAAGTCAGTACGTTTTATTGGACTATCCTTGACCAGATAAGTTTCAGTTAGCAGTATATTGCATATCTATCTTGACTAACCTATTATAATAAAATTCTTTTTATATAAGTTTTCAAAAAACATAAAAATTGAATTTACAGTCATGTTCAGTTGTCCACTTACTTGCTTCATGCGGAGAAGAAAGCAATCAACATAATCTCGAGGGCAAGCTGGATCCAGTGTATTTTGGTGGATTTTAACTATTTCTTTCAGAGCATCTTCAAGAGGTTTGAGAAGACTAAATATTTTTTTGTGTGGCCCAGGTAAATAATACATGATTCCAGGAACGAAATCATACAACTGCAATGAAGAAATAAAAATAAATAATTGCAGATGAAATATGTAGAACCCAAGATAGCTTTAACTGTTTACTTATAAAAACTTGGCTAGCCTTCTATGTAGTTTACATTGAGTGAGCTTTCATGGACAGACATTGCACAAACCATCTTGTTCAGCAAGATCCAGGACCAACCTGGTCTTTCACAGATACAGGGATTCAGCCACATTTACAAAGTAGCTGCTGGCTGGTGGAGCGAGTTGAAGGAAATATTTAAAAAGCCAGGTCATAATCAGAGAGATTGTAAGGACAAAATAGCAACCAATAGCCAAAGCAAAAAAATGAGTCTGAGAACCGGAGGCCAGGCAGTAACAATAGGAAGAGATAAAATGAAGTGGATGAGCCCATTATCATACAAAACTGGAAGTTTAAATAAGGCATCCTAAAAGTTTATTGGTCATTGAACCTGCCATGTTTCACTTATTGAACCCATTACTTGGCTAACTGTTCCTCAAGAAGCCCTGTAAATCATATTAGTCCCCTGTTATCATAGAGATTATGGTAATCAAAATCCATAAAGCCATCTCTTAAGAAAGAAAGTGTCACCCTCACATTGAGGATTAAAGCATGGCTTAAATGGGTTGTCCTCTACTAGGACAACCCTTTCTTGATCTAAATGTTTGGCACCGATTAATTAAAAAAAGCTTATACTCACTTCCTATGCTGGTGCCATGCCAGCCATATCAGCACTCCGTTCCTGGGGCTCTATGCTGGGGCTATTATGGCAGATGAGCCTTGTGCTGTCATCATTGTCTACTCCTTTGTACAAATCAAGACATCAAGAGGAAGTGAGAGAGCAGCCGCCGCCCTGACTTCCTCATGATGTTTGATTTGTCAGAAGGCGGGGGCCAGGAACTACAGCATTGATTGGGCGCCAAGCTTATGTTACATAACAACTGCACAAGAGCCCCAGGAGCGTGATTGCCGACACCGCTGGAATGGCGCTGGCACAGGAGGGGAGTAAAAGCTTTTTCATATTACCAGGGCCAAGCGTGGGTTAAGAAAAGGGGATGTTTGAAAAATTGGACCACTTCTTTAACTATGAATTAAAGGAAACAAGGGTGTGCACTTCATTCCAATCCCTATCCTGCAAACAACATCATTCATTAAAAATATATACTTTATTAAAAAGTAACTACGATGTTTGTTCCAGATCAAACACAAAAACTGTAAATAAGTGGCACTGCAAAAATAACCAAATACATACATTTCCTGGGCCATATATCAAATTATTTACCCTTTCTAACCTCAGAGGTTGGCACCCTAAATCAATCATGCAATTTATGGCACTCCTGCTCACAGTCGTCTAGCCCTGATAATGCTTAAGTGATCCTAGGTACTACAACCCCTTACAGGAGGCAAAAATATCAGACCAAACGTAGCTTTGGAAAATAATATGACAAAAAGCTGAGATATACATAAACAAAGTAACAATCCATAGAACTCAAATATGAATTATACTACATCATGGGCTTCTCCAACATTTGCAGAGATATATGTAAAATATTCAAAAATAAATTTATAAAGTGTCAGTGCCTCTAAGGTGCCAATAGTGCCACAGTGCTAATCAAGATGTGGATATAAAGTCCACTTAAATGCAGTAGGTCCCAGCTTGTCAAAAATATAGAAACCCCACACACAGTTGAAACCAGAAGTTTACATACACCATATAAAAAGACATATGCATGTTTTTCTCAATATCTTACATGAAATCAGAACAAACCTTTCCTGTTTTAGGTCAATTAAGATTACCATAATTATTAATATTTTTCTAATGCCATAATAATGAGAGAGCAAGAGAGAGAGAATGTTTTAAGACATTTTTATTACTTACTGCACAGTCAAAAGTTTATATACACTAAGATTACTGTGCCTTTAAACAATTCAGGACTGCCCATATGATGATGTCATGTGTTTGGAAGCTTCTGAGCTTTTTGGCAACATCTGAGTTAATTAGAGACACACCTGTGGATGTATTTTAATGCACACGTGAAACACATTGCTTTTTTGTGTAGCATCATGGGAAAGTGACAAGAAATCAGCCAAGATACCAGGAAGAGAATTGTGGACTTGCACAAGTCTGGCTCATCCTTGGGTACAATTTCAAGATACCTGAAGGTGCCTCATTCATCTGTACAAACAATTATACACAAATATAAACAACATGGGAATGTCCAGCCATCATACCGCTTAGGAAGGAGACGGGTTCTGTGTCCCAGAGATGAACGCGTTTTGGTCAGACATGTGCACATCAAGCCAAGGACAAAAGCGAAAGACTTTGTGAAGATGTCTGCGTGTTTGTGTGCATGTTCGGGTGTATGTGCACGGACATTATACTGTGTGTATGTGTCTGTTTATGCGCATGCTTGTGTGTGTCTGTGTATCTGCGTGTGGACATTATACTGTGTGTATGTATGTTCGTGCTTGCATGTGTACGTGTGGATATTATACTGTGTATACGCATGCGTGTTTGTGAGTGCATGTGTATCTGTACGGGTATGTGTGTTTGGGGATATTATACTGTGTGTATGCGTATGCATGTCTGTATATGCGTGCGTGTCAGGAACCGAACCCAGTACCTCTTGTCCACCGGCCAGCAGCTCTACCATCTGAGCTATTCTGCTGGCTGCAAGGTTCCTTGCTGAACCCAGATACCATTGACTGTTCTTCCTGATTGGCTACACCCAGTGCTCTCTTGATTGGGCCTCTGATTGCCAATTACACACCCTATATAAACCTGGCCCTGTGGGTGTGTCATTGCGAGATTATTGTGCTCTTAGCCTTTAGTCAAGCGTTTCCTGCTGTTCCTGCTGCTACAAACACTGCTCTCCTGTGAACTGACCTCGGCCTGCCCTTCTGACTACGCTCTCCGCCTGATCCATTGCTACAAACACTGCTCTCCTGTGAACTGACCTCGGCTGCCACCTGACTACGTTATCTGCCTGCTCCTCTGCTACCGAACTGCCTTTCCTGTGTACCGACCTCCGGCTGCCACCTGACTACGTTATCCGCCTGATCCATTGCTACAAACACTGCTCTCCTGTGAACTGACCTCGACTGCCACCTGACTACGCTACCTGCCTCTGCTTCCCCTAGTGTTTGCAGTAACATCGGCTCCAACCCAGACGGGATCTTGACAGAATAATCTCGCGCCAAAATGGAGTCCCTGTGAACACCCTGAGGCGGCAAGTTACGGAGCTTCAAAGTTTTTGTACTGACTCTCAAGGAAAATATTCCAAGTTACAAAATGATTTCACGGTGATACAACAGGAAGTAATTGAGCTCCAAAAACAACTTCTGGACGTGCGCAATTCAGGGTCCGAATCAAACGCGTGGCTGCCGCTGCCTGCAAAGTTCAGTGGGGATCGCAAGCAGTACTGAGGATTCCTCAATCAATGCCGCATATACTTTCAGATGCAACCTGCTCCCTTTACCAGTGAGAGGAAGAAAGTTTTTTTCATGATAAATCTCCTGACGGATGAAGCTCTTGCTTGGGCTTCACCTTATGTAGAAAAGGACTATGACCTCCTTAATGACCTGGAAGCCTTCACCGCAGCTATGAATCAAGTTTTTGATGACCCAAACCGCTGTGCCACAGCAGAAACCAAATTACATAATTTGCGCCAAGGACGTCTTTCTGTTGCGGAATATACATCGGAGTTCCGTCGCTGGGTGGCCGACACCACCTGGAATTCAGCGGCCCAGAGAAGTCAATTTCGACGAGGGTTATCAGAACCAGTGAAAGACGAGCTTGCCAGGGTTGAGACCCCTGATCAGTTGGAGGACTTTATTCAACTATGTATCCGGATTGACCAAAGACTTACTGAAAGGAGAAAGGAGAGACTGCGAGCACTTGGGAATAGCCCTGGCTTCTCATTTCCAGCATCAGACCACCAAGAAAAGACGCAAGGCGTGTCTGAACCGATGCAGATCATGTCATCCGAAGACCACTCTCTGCACAGGAGAAGGAGAGGCGACGTGCAGAACATTTCTGCCTCTATTGTGGGGATCCTGGACACTATGCCATCAACTGTCCTAACAAAAGGACTATAGCCTTTACCAACAACAGGTCTGCCAGCAATATGGACCTTTCTCAGCAGTCAGATTCCATCTTACAGACTATTTCATCTCCGAAATTTCCGGTTATTCTAGGGATCCCCTGGTTTTCAGTCCATAACCCTTCTATCAACTGGGCATCAAGGACCATCACCTTTCCATCTGACTACTGTAAGAATAATTGTCATAAGGAACCCCCTGTTCTCCAACAAGTCCAAATCTCTGAGATTTCGCAGGAGAAGGAAGAGAAACTACCACCTCAATATCAGCAGTTCTCTGATGTCTGCAGTAAGAAGAAAGCAGATCAATTACCTCCTCACCGTCCTTACGTCTGTCCCATTGAATTGCTGCCAGGAGCAACCATTCCATTTGGACGGATTTACAATCTTTCCGAACCTGAATTGAAGGTATTAAGAAAATTCCTGGATGAAAATTTAGAGAAAGGCTTTATTCGACCTTCCACATCTCCATCTGGGGCACCCCTGTTCTTTGTTGAAAAGAAAGACTCCACTCTGCGGCCATGTATTGACTACAGAGAGATGAATAATATCACTGTCAAGAATCGCTACCCGCTACCTTGATTCCTGAACTATTTGAGAGACTCCGTTCTGCGAAAATCTTTACAAAGCTGGATCTTAGAGGGGCTTACAACCTCATACGGATTCGCCCAGGAGATGAGTGGAAGACCGCCTTCAGAACGAGATATGGACATTTTGAATCTCTGGTTATGATCTTTGGCCTTAGCAATGCCCCAGCCACCTTTCAACATTTTATTAATGATGTATTTCGAGATTTCTTGGACCAATTTGTTGTGGCTTATCTCGATGACATTCTTATATTTTCAGACACCTTGGAAGAGCATCGCAGGCATGTGCAGTTAGTCTTGGAATGACTACAGGAGAACCATCTTTACATTAAACTCGAAAAATGTGAGTTTGAACAAACCAGTATCCAATTTCTGGGATATATCATCTCCCCAGAAGGTCTGAGCATGGATCCCGGCAAAATCAATGCTGTAGTGGACTGGCCTGTTCCAAGAAATTTAAAAGACGTCCAGCGTTTCATAGGATTTGCAAATTTTTACCGAAAATTTATAAAGAACTTTTCACGGATCATACTACCAATTACTACACTAACAAAAAAGACCAAAGCATTTTTCTGGTCTCCGGAGGCACAGGAGGCTTTTGACAAGTTGAAAACTCTTTTTACGTCTGCTCCATTATTAGTACACCCAAATCCTGAATTGCCATTTACTGTCGAAGTGGACGCCTCGGACTCTGCAGTGGGAGCCGTTCTGTCTCAGCGATGTTGGGGACAAAATGCAACTTCACCCATGTGCGTTTCTTTCCCACACCATGTCATCTGCAGAAAAGAACTACGACATCGGTAATAAAGAACTGTTAGCCATTAAAGTTGCCTTCTCCGAGTGGAGACATCTTCTGGAAGGTGCCAATCACCCTGTGACTGTCCTCACGGACCACAAGAATCTTGAATTCCTCCGTACAGCAAAAAGATTGTCTGCAAGACAAGCACGATGGGCCTTATTTTTCTCAAGATTCAATTTTATAATTTCTTACCGGCCTGGTTCAAGAAATGGCAAGGCTGACGCCCTGTCCAGGATGTGTTCGGAACCTCAGGAGAGGTCTAGTAATGACGATACAATTCTAGGCCCTAAAAATTTTTTGGGAATATTGCACTCTAGAGGACTATGTAATAAAATTAAAGATGGATATCAAGAGGACTCTTTCCTTAACCATCCTTCGGAAGACGTCGATCTTTCATTCAAAGAGGGGTTTTGGATGCAGAAACACAAAATATATGTACCTGAATCTTCTCGCCTTGAAGTCCTCAAAAGTGTCCATGATTCTAAACTGGCAGGACATCCTGGAGTTGCAAAAACACAAGACTTATTACTTTGTTTCTTTTGGTGGCCTAATTGTAGGAAGGACGTGAGGAAATATGTTTCAACCTGTTTAACATGCGCACGAAACAAGACCCCACGATCGTCTCCTCTAGGACTCTTGCAACCACTCCCAGTTCCATCCAGGCCTTGGGGATCTATTTCCATGGATTTTATTGTGGAACTACCCCCTTCCAAACAGATGACTGTCATCCTTGTCATAGTGGACCGACTCACAAAAATGGCCCACTTTATTCCAACTGAAGGAATTCCTACTGCTGAAAAAACTGCAGAACTGATGATCAAAGAGGTATTCAGGTTACATGGAATTCCTGACAGCGTGGTGTCTGACAGAGGCGTTCAGTTTACGTCAAAATTTTGGAAGAGTTTCTGTACAGCTTTGGGAGTCACGGTGAATCTTTCTACCGCTTTCCATCCTCAGTCCAATGGCCAGACGGAGAGAATGAACCAGACTTTGGAGCAATACCTCCACTGCTTCATTTCCTATCTTCAGGATGACTGGGTGGACTATTTACCAACAACAGAGTTTGCCTACAACAACTCCATACATAGCGCTACATCTCAAACCCCATTTTTTGCTAATTATGGAGTACATCCAGTATTTATCCCTAATCTGCCAGTGAACACTCCCATTCCTGCTGTTAATGACAGGCTTGCAAAATTACAGGAATCCCAGAAGGAATTATCAGAGATATTACTCAAGACCCAGGAAGTATATAAGGAAGCAGCAGATAAACATCGGAGAGTGCCCCCTGCTCTTCAGGTTGGAGACAAAGTTTGGCTGTCTACTAAAAATCTAAAGACACATGTACCATCCTCCAAATTGGGTCAAAAATTCATTGGACCTTTTCAAATTTCTGCAAAAATTAACCAGGTTGCTTTTCGTTTAAAACTTCCCAACAATCTAAAGATTCATCCAGTATTTCACATATCCTTGCTCAAACCCTTTTGTGAAAACCCGTTTCCAGGAAGAATTCAGCCACCTCCTCCACCAGGAGGATCCGTGGTGAAGAAGAATACATTGTGGATAAGATTCTGGACTCCCGAAAATTCAGAGGTAAACTGCAGTATCTGGTGCAGTGGAAGGATTATGGACCAGAGGAAAATTCATGGGAACCAAGGGACTATGTCCATGCTCCTAGACTGACAAGAGCCTTTCATCTGAGGTACCCAGATAAGCCAGCTCCTGAGATGTCCAGAGGCCATCCTGGAAGGAGGGGAGTACTGTCAGGAACCGAACCCAGTACCTCTTGTCCACCGGCCAGCAGCTCTACCATCTGAGCTATTCTGCTGGCTGCAAGGTTCCTTGCTGAACCCAGATACCATTGACTGTTCTTCCTGATTGGCTACATCCAGTGCTCTCTTGATTGGGCCTCTGATTGCCAATTACACGCCCTATATAAATCTGGCCCTGTGGGTGTGTCATTGCGAGATTATTGTGCTCTTAGCCTTTAGTCAAGTGTTTCCTGCTGTTCCTGCTGCTACAAACACTGCTCTCCTGTGAACTGACCTCGGCCTGCCCTTCTGACTACGCTCTCCGCCTGATCCATTGCTACAAACACTGCTCTCCTGTGAACTGACCTCGGCTGCCACCTGACTACGTTATCTGCCTGCTTCTCTGCTGCCAAACTGCCTTTCCTGTGTACCGACCTCCGGCTGCCACCTGACTACGTTATCTGCCTGCTCCTCTGCTACCGAACTGCCTTTCCTGTGTACTGACCTCCGGCTGCCACCTGACTACGTTATCCGCCTGATCCATTGCTACAAACACTGCTCTCCTGTGAACTGACCTCGGATGCCACCTGACTACGCTACCTGCCTCTGCTTCCCCTAGTGTTTGCAGTAACATCGGCTCCAACCCAGACGGCATCTTGACAGTGCGTGTGTTAGGGGTCGAGTTCCCGCTTCTGCACAAGGGGAATCTCAAACCATCAATGCTGCGGTCTCCCATCCGTCTCCAGCTTCAGTGGACTCTGCTCAGCAGAGACGTCGGTCCCAGCGTCTCGCCCAGTCTAACATTGTGCAGAGGATTACTGCTGCCTCTCCAGGTTCTGCTATTGTAGCCAATACTGGTTAGCGGCGAGCAGACGTCTTTAGGACTAAGTCCTGCGTTACCCCTTCTGAGCATGCCCAGGGTAAGATCTCTCATTGGAGATCAGGGGTCACATGCTCAGGTACTGCAGCAGCTCCTTTTGGTCCAATAGGAAGGTCCTGAAACTACATGTGTTCTGGAACAGTTTCTTATTGGTCCTTTTCTGGCAGGCCCTGTAGTTGCTGCTATAAAAGGGTTGTATGACCATGCGGCCATGCGCTAGTATCAATTGCATTATGTGCTTTGCGCCAGTGTGATCTTGCACGCATGTGATAGGGCTCGGCTGAAATAAGCCCCTAGAATACCGGCACCTCCGGTGAGGAGACTTGTATGCACGTGTTTAGGGCTTGGCTGAAATATGCCCCTAGAATACCGGCTTCTCCGGTGAGGAGATTGTCTGACTGCGTTGCTGATTGTGTTACTACGGACTGCTGTCCGCACAGCAGTTGTCTGTGCATCCCTGTGGAGTTAACAGGACACAGTCCATATCTCTGCATCTCTACCTTAGCTACACTGTGGTGTAACAGAGTTCGCTTATACTGCCATATAGTGACACAGTATCTATAGTTGCGACTCTGTGAAGTAACAGAGTTCGCAATACCGCCATCTTACTAGCAGCAGGTTCTGCCTGCACGGTGGACCCCGGGCTGTGAACGCACCTATTATTTATATTTATTTTGTGTGTTCCGCCAGCCCTAACATAATACTAGCCCCAGGGTCTGGCTACTAAAATGGCGGATGACCAGCGTCTACAGCAGGACATCCAGCAGCTGGAGGGTAGGTTGGCGGCCCTTGAGCACACAACCTCAGCTGTGGATGTTACCGCAGTCACTGTCCACTGCCACCTCTACATTATCCCACCTCCCGCTTCCAGACAAGTTTGCTGGTGACAGCAAGCAATGTCGGGGATTCGTGAGTCAGTGCTCTATACAACTCGAGCTTCTGGCTGCACGTTCGGGCACAAGTGGGCTTTGTAATATCTCTCCTGTCGGGCAGAGCGTTGGAATGGGGCCACCCCGCTGTGGGAGCGTGACGACCATGTGGTGCGGAGTGCTCCTCGTTTTCTGGAGGCTCTAAAAAGGTCTTTCTAGGACCTCTGGTCAGGGCCGGCTCCAGGTTTTTATGGGCCCCAGGCGAAAGAGTCTCAGTGGGCCCCCTCAACACAGACCACGATTCATGATGCACAGATACTGCAGAGAAATATGGGTATAGCACAACGCCAAACACTTCTCTTCTTCCATTACATGAGTGATATCTATTGTAAATTGTACAATAGCTCAAAAACCGCCAAATCCTCACAGCGCACAGTACAGACCGGACAGTACAGTCCTCCATACAATATTATGGGCACCACATAGTCTCCCCTCATCACCCATATAATACCCCATGCAGGATGTCACACCGCCATCCCCCATATAATGCTCCATACAGAATACTGGACCCAATATAATGCTCCATACAGAATACTGGACTACATATAATGCTCCATGCAAAATATGGAGCTCTCCTCTACACTGTGCTGCGTTCTGCACTGTTACGGCTCAGGAAAGGGCGCTGTGGAAAGACTCCCCATTATCATCATCAATGCCTGCCCATCATCATCATCATTGTCTCCCCTCATCATCATTGCCTGCCCATCATCATCATTGCCTGCCCATCATCATCATTGCCTCCCCATTAATATCATCATCATCATTGCCTTCCCATTATTATTGCCTCCCCATCATAATCATTGCCTCCCCATTAATATCATCATCATTGCCTTCCCTTCCCATTATCATTGCCTCACCATCATCATCATTATCATTGCCTCCCCATTAATATCATCATCATCGCCTTCCCATTATCATTGCTTCCCCATCATTATCATTATCATTGCCTCCCCATTAATATCATCATCATTGCCTGCCCATCATCATCATCGTCTCCCCTCATCATCCTTGCCTGCCCATCATCATCATCATTGCCTGCCCATCATCATCATTGCCTCCCCATTAATATCATCATCATCATTGCCTTCCCATTATCATTGCCTCCCCATCATAATCATTGCCTCCCCATTAATATCATCATCATTGCCTTCCCATTATCATTGCCTCACCATCATCATCATTATCACTGCCTCCTCATTAATATCATCATCATCATTGCCTTCCCATTATCATTGCCTCCCCATGATCATCATTATCATTGCCTCCCCATTAATATCATCGTCATCATCGCCTTCCCATTTTCATTGCCTCCCCATTATCATCATCATCGCCTCCTCACCACCATCACTGCCTCCCCCCACCACCACCATCATACATACAGCACCACAGGCAGCACTCTCTCACATACACACAGGCAGGCGCAGGCATGCAGGCACACACACACACATACAGCACCACACACAGACAGCACACACACACACACATCTCACCTGTCCGGCGTCTGCGCTCTCTCTGCCACAGCCGGCAGCTGAATGATGACGTCATTCAGCGGCGCTGTTGTGAGAGAGGAAGCGCAGGTGCCCCCTAGAGCCCGGAGCTGCGGCAGCGGAGGCACGGGGATAGGTAAGTATTGCGCCGGCTGCTGCCGGGGCCCTGAGCAAGCGGGGGGGGCCCAGTGGCGGCGCTGACACCGCTAAAGGGCGCCGGGGTGCCCGACGGCAAGTGGGCCCCCCGCCTGCACTTGCCCGGGTGTGCCGGGTCCTGGTCACCCACGATGTGGCGCTCCAACTGCTGGCAAGTTCACAGGGCTCGACCCTGGTCAGCTATTTTGCTGTCCAATTTCGAACTCTGGCCTCGGAGTTAGACTGGCCAGATAAAGTCCTCATTAGCGTGTTTTGGAGAGGACTGGCGGGCCATGTGAAAGACGCCTTGGCTACCAGGGAGATTCTCGCCACACTGGAGAAGCTTATCGCCATATCTACCCGCATCGACCTCCGTTTTCACGAGCGGAGGTTGGAGCGGTCCCAGTGTAGGCAGAGGTTCCGGCTGGCTCCCTCCTTCGCCAGACCTCTAGAATCTTTCAGTCAGGTGTCCGACTCCCATGAGGCCAAGGAGGTTTCTCGAGCAGGACCTAAGTCCCGGGCCGCTCGAGTACCCGTGGTTTGTAACATCTATCAGCAGTTAGGATATTATGGCAACAAATGTCCACAGCGGTCGGGAAAACGGTCGCGTCTAGTGACCCTGGGAGGAGGTTCACTAGACACCGCGGCATTTTCCACCAAGTTGTCCTTCAAGGGGACAATTACTGTAGGTCCATCCACTCTCACCGCTGAGCTCTGTGTGGATTCTGGAGCCGGGGGAATTTCATGTCCTCTGCCTTTGCTCTCCGCCACACTATACCTCAGATGATGCTCGCCAAACCGGTGACTGTGTGAGTAGTGAATGGATTGACTCTGCCCTCACAAATCACCCAGCAGACTATCCCTCTCACTTTATCTATGTCCCCTTCCCATCAGGAGAGTTTCCTTTCTTGTCCTGCCCGAGGGAATAGACGAGGTTTTGCTGGGAATACCTTGGCTCGGTCACCACTCTCCCCATATTGAGTGGTCCTCTGGGAGGATACTGGGTTGGGGTGATTCATGTAGAGGCAGGTGAGTCAGGGAGTGCGTTCAGGTCACCACCACAGAGATACCCATAGATCTCACTTCTCTTCCCCAGTGTTATTGGTCATAAACAGACGTTTTCTCCAAGAAGGCGGCGGAGACTCTTCCACCTCATCGCCCCTATGACTGTCCTATTGATCTCTTGCCTGGAGCAGAACCTCCTCGGGGAAGAGTCTATCCCCTCTCGCTTCCTGAGATGGAGGCCATGTCCCAGTATATTCAGGAGAATCTGGCAAGAGGGTTCATTAGGAAGTCGGTGTCGCCAGCAAGGGCGGGGTTCTTCTTCGTGCAAAAGAAGAACGGAGAATTACGTCCGTGTATTGACTACAGGGGTCTTAACGCCATCACCGTCAAGAATAAGTACCCTTTGCCCCTAATCTCTGAGCTCTTTGATAGGCTCCGAGGAGCAAAGGTATTTACCAAGCTAGATCTACGTGGTGCCTATAACCTAATTTGCATCCGTGAAGGGGACGAGTGGAAGACAGCTTTTAATACCAGGGATGGGTATTATGAATACCTGGTGATGCCCTTCGGGCTCTGTAATGCTACCGCTGTTTTCCAAGATTTTGTCAATGACATCTTCCGGGATATGCTCTTCACCTCTGTAGTAGTCTATCTGGATGATATTCTCATCTTTTCACCAGATATAGACTCTCACCGGAGGGATGTCAACAAAGTCTTCGACCTCTTACGGGCAAACTCCCTCTATGCTAAGCAGGAGAAATGTGTGTTTGAGCAGGAGTCTTTACCTTTCCTGGGCTATATCATATCCGCCCAGGGATTGGCTATGGATCCTGCCAAACTACAGGCTGTAATGGACTGGCAAGAACCCCATTCTCTTAAAGCGGTGCAGCGCTTTATCGGGTTCAATAATTATTATCGCCAGTTCATTCCCCATTTCTCGACTTTGGTAGCTCCCTTGGTAGCCCTCACCAAGAAGGGAGCAAATCCCAAGTTGTGGTCTGAGGAGGTCTCCAAGGCGTTCTCTTCCATCAAGTCGCATTTTGCCAGTGCTCCCATATTACATCACCTCGATGTTGATAAGCCATTTATTTTAGAGGTGGACACCTCTTCTGTTGGTGCTGGAGCAGTCCTTTATCAAAAGGATGCTCAAGGTCAGAAGCATCCCTGCTTCTTATTTTCTAAGACCTTTACACCAGCAGAGAGGAATTATTCCATCAGGGACAGGGAGTTGCTGGCTATGAAGTTGGCCTTCTCTGAGTGGAGACATCTTCTGGAGGGGGCTCGTTTTCCCTTCCAAGTCTTCACTGACCACAAAAACTTGGTATATTTGCAAATGGCTCAGCGGCTAAATTCTCGCCAGGCCAGATGATCCCTATTCTTCTCTCGATTCCACTTCACCCTCCATTTTCTCTCCGGTGAGAAGAATATTCGGGCCGACGTTCTCTCTCGCTCCTTAGTGTCATCAGAGGAGGAGGATGAGGAGCCTCGGCTTATATTCCCCGAAGAGAGCCTGAGAACGGTAGCCCCGGTTTCGCTAGAGTCTGTGCCTCCGGGCAAGACTTTTGTGCCTACTAATTTGCGACCGGAGGTACTCTCTTGGGCACACTCGTCCAGAGTGGGTGGACATTTTTGGGGCAAAGAGGACAACTGAATTATTGGCGAGGACATACTGGTGGCCACATATGGTTCGTGACGTCAGGGAGTATGTTTGGGCGTGTGTCTCCTGGTCTCCTGCGCCAGGAACAAGTTCCCTCGACAACGGCCAGCTGGGTTACTTTTCCCTTTGCCGGTGGCAGACAGGCCCTGGGAGATGGTCGGGATGGACTTTCTGGTGGACTTACCCAAGTCTCGGGGTTGCACTATCATTTGGGTGATCACCGACCACTTCCCCAAAATGGTGCACTTAGTGCCGCTACCACGGTTACCTTCTGCTCGGGCCTTGGCAGCATTATTTATTAGACACATCTTCCGTCTACACGGTATGCCAGACAAGATTGTCAGCGATCGAGGTCCCCAATTTGTGTCTCGGTTCTGATGAGAGCTGTGTCGTCTACTCTACATTGAGTTAAACCTCTCCTCTGCATATCATCCCGAGACGAATGGGTTGGTAGAAAGGGCCAACCAGACCTTGGTCACATACTTGCGACATTTTGTCTCTGCCAGGCAGGATGACTGGGCATCCTTGCTCCCGTGGGCGGAGTTCGCGCTAAACAATGCTGTGGCTGACTCCACCGGACAGACCCCATTCCTCTTAACCCCTTCCCGACCCATGACGCCGACGTCGGCGTCAAGAAAAGCGGTGGCATACCGACCCATGACGCCGACGTCGGCGTCATGGTGAAAATCGCATTCCTGCAGGTCGGGTGACCGGGGTCATTTAAATGTCACCCGACCTGCAGATACAGGATGACCGGCAGATAACCCCAGGGGGGATGGCTTTGCCCCCCCGGTGTTACGATCGCTGTGATTGGCTGTTGAAAGTGAAACAGCCAATCACAGCGATTGCTATGTTATATTGCTAAATATTTATTTTCCAGCAATGGCTGATGCTGCAATAGCATCAGCCATTGGCTGGAGCTTGGTGACCGCTGTGTCACCCCCCCAGATCTGATTGGAGCTAGCGTCCACGTGACGCTAACCCTCCAATCAGATGTGGAGGGGAGGTGTCAGGTATGGCTGCCCTCGCTCTTCACCCTCATCCCGTCCATGGAAGGTGAAGAGCGAGGTGCTGCCTGCTGCCCTGACATCTGACAGGTCCCTGCCTGCTGCTACCGCCGCCGATCGCCCCCTGCTGCGCCGATCGCCCCCAGCGCCGATCTCCCTGCCTGCTGATTGCTGTCCTCCTCTCCCCTCTTCTGCCTAATTTCACCCCTGCCCCAGTAATCACCACCCCGCACCTCTGATCACCCCCCTGCCCTAGTAGTCACCCCCTGCCCCAGTAATCACCCCCCTGCCCTAGTAATCACCCCCCTGCCTCAGTAATCACCCCGTCCCTGTGATTACCCCCAGCTGCTGCTGCCGATCACTGCCTGCTGCCGATCGCCGCAGCTTCTGCCGATCACCACAGCTGCCGCCGATCGCAGCAGCTGCCGCCGATTGCCGCTCCTATCGCCGATCGCCGCAGCTGCCGCTGATCGCCCCAGCTGCCACTGATCGCCCCAGCTGCCGCTGATCGCCTCAGCTGCCGCTGATCACCGCCGCTGCTGCCTCTGGTCTCCGGTGGTCGCCCCTGCTGCTGCCGCTGGTCTCCGCTGCTGCCTGTGGTCTCCGCTGGTCACCGTTGCTGCTGCCGCTGGTCTCCGGTGGTCGCCGCAGCGGCTGACGCTGGTCTCCGCCGCTGCTGCCTGTGGTCTCCGCTGCTGCTGACTGTGGTCTCCGCTGCTGCTGCCGCTGGTCTCCGCCGCTGCTGCCGCTGGTCTCCGCCGCTGCTGCCGCTGGTCTCCGCTGGTTGCCGCTGCTGCCTGTGGTCTCCGCCGCTGCTGCCTGTGGTCTCCGCCGCTGCTGCCTGTGGTCTCCGCCGCTGCTGACTGTGGTCTCCACTGCTGCTGCCGCTGGTCTCCGCCGCTGCGGCCGCTGGTCTCCACCGCTGCTGCCGCTGGTCTCCGCTGGTTGCCGCTGCTGCCTGTGGTCTCTGCCGCTGCTGCCTGTGGTCTCCGCTGCTGCGGCCGCTGGTCTCCGCCGCTGCTGAAGTTTGCTGAAGTGTACATTCCCGAAAGGGAAATTTGTGTGGATGAATCCCTCATCCACTTCAAAGGGAGGCTTCAGTTCCGTCAGTACCTGCCCAGCAAGAGGGCGAGGTATGGGATAAAACTCTACAAGCTGTGTGAGAGTACCTCAGGGTACACTATCAGCTTTAGAGTTTACCAAGGAAAAGACACCAAGATCCAGTCCCCAGAATGTCCACCTGCTCTGGGCGTGAGTGGGAAAATAGTGTGGGATTTGGTCCACCCACTGCTTGATAAAGGTTACCATCTGTATGTTGATAACTTTTATACAAGCATCCCACTATTTCAATCCCTCTCTGCCAGAGCTACCGCAGCTTGCGGTACTGTGCGCAGAAACAAGAGGGGTCTAATTGAGCAGCCTCTCCCAAAGGGCGTGAGCCGAGCCCAATGTAGTGGCAACATGCTTGTGGTCAAGTTCAAAGACAAAAGGGACGTCTTTTTCTTGACAACAATCCATGGTCCCGGCACCACGGCCACCACTGTTCGCGGTACCTCAGCACAGGTCCACAAACCGGACTGTGCCCTGGGGTACAACAAACACATGGGGGGAGTTGATCTTTCTGATCAAGTCCTCCAGCCCTATAGTGCCTTACGGAAGACGAAGGTGTGGTATAAAAAACTGGCTGTGCACATCGTGCAAATGGCACTGTATAACGCATACGTGCTATCACGATGTGCCGGCCAGACCAACAACACCTTCCTTCAGTTCCAGGAGTCGGTGATAAAGGCCTTGATTTTTGGAGAGGAGGACGGAGCGCCCCAGCACCCCTGGAACTCAAGTTTCCCGTATGGTACCAGGGCAACATGCTCCCACTAAGGCGAAAGCAAAAAAAAGGTGCCGGGTATGCTATAAAAGGGGGATAAGAAGGGAATCTCGTTTCCAATGTGAAACGTTTCCTGACAAACCTGCACTGTGTTTGAATGAATGCTTTAGTATTCATCACACATCCGTGGACTAAACACATCCTGACATTCCTATACAGCACTCACCCACACCAGACTGACATACACAACCCCCACACACACCAGCCTGACGTACACTACACCACACACCAACCTGACATAGTTTATGTCAGGTTGGTGTGTGGTGTATGCTACACCACACGCACCAACCTGACGTACACTACAACACACACACCAACCTGACATACACTACACCACACACGCCAACCTGACGTAGTGTATGTTAGGTTGGTGTATGGTGTGGTGTAGTGTATGTCAGGTTGGTGCGTGTGTTGTAGTGTACGTCAGGTTGTGTGTGTGGTGTATACTACACCACACATATCAACCTGACACACTACACCACATACCAAACTGACGTAGTGTATGTCTGGTTGGTGTGTGTGGTGTAGTATACACCACAGGCACCAACCTGACGTACACTACAACACACACCAACGTGACCTACACTACACCACACACGCCAACCTGACATAGTGTATGTTAGGTTGGTGTATGGTGTGGTGTAGTGTACATCAGGTTGGTGTGTGTGTTGTAGTGTACGTCAGGTTGTGTGTGTGGTGTATACTACACCACACATATCAACCTGACACACTACACCACATACCAACCTGACGTAGTGTATGTCTGGTTGGTGTGTGTGGGTGTAGTATACACCACAAGCACCAACCTGACGTACACTACAACACACACACCAACCTGACATAGTGTATGTTAGGTTGGTGTATGGTGTGGTGTAGTGTACATCAGGTTGGTGCGTGTGTTGTAGTGTACGTCAGGTTGTGTGTGTGGTGTATACTACACCACACATATCAACCTGACACACTACACCACATACCAACCTGACGTAGTGTATGTCTGGTTGGTGTGTGTGGTGTAGTATACACCACAAGCACCAACCTGACGTACACTACAACACACACACCAACCTGACCTACACTATACCACACACGCTAACCTGACAGTGTATGTTAGGTTGGTGTGTGGTGTGATGTAGTATACGTCAGGTTGGTGCATGTGTTGTAGTGTACGTCAGGTTGTGTGTGTGGTGTATACTACACCACACATATCAACCTGACACACTACACCACATACCAACCTGACGTAGTGCATGTCTGGTTGGTGTGTGGTGTACGTCAGGATGGTGTGTGTGTGGTGTATACTACAGCACACACACCAACCTGACATGAACTACACCACACCACACACCAACCTGACCTACACTACACCACACACGCCAACCTGACGTAGTGTATGTTAGGTTGGTATGTGGTGTAGTGTACGTTAGGTTGGTGCGTGTGTTGTAGTGTACGTCAGGTTGTTGTGTGTGTGGTGTATACTACACCACACATATCAACCTGACACACTACACCACATACCAACCTGATGTAGTGTATGTCTGGTTGGTGTGTGGTGTACGTCAGGATGGTGTGTGTGTGGTGTATACTACAGCACAAACACCAACCTGACATGCACTACACCACACGACACACCAACCTGACGTACACTACACCACACCACACACCAACCTGGCGTACACTACACCACACCAGACACCAACCTGACCTACACTACACCACACATGCCAACCTGACGTAGTGTATGTTAGGTTGGTGTGTGGTGTGGTGTAGTGTATGTCAGGTTGGTGCATGTGTTGTAGTGTACGTCAGGTTGGTGTGTGTGTGTGGTGTATACTACACTACACATATCAACCTGACACACTACACCACACACCAACCTGACCTACACTACACCACACGCCAACCTGATGTAGTGTATGTTAGGTTGCTGTGTGATGTGGCGTGGTGTACGTCAGGTTGATGTTTGTGGTGTAGTAAACATCACACACACGATCCTGACGCATACTACACTACACACACCAACCTAACATACACTACATCACACCACACACCAACCTGACATACGCTACATACTTTCCATACGCGACATGGTGTCCGCTAACAATTGGAGCTAATTTTCCCTTCAAAAAGTCAAATGGCGCTCCTTCCCTTCCAAGCCCTGCCGTGTGCCCAAACAGTGGTTTATGACCACATATGATGTATCGGTGTACTCAGGAGAAATTTCCCAACAAATTTTAGGTTCCACTTTATCCTGCTGCCCTTGTGAAAATAAAAAAATTGATGCTAAAAGAAAATTTTTGTGAAAAAAAAGTACTTTTTCATTTTTACGGATCAATTTGTGAACCACCTAGGGGTTAAAAGTGCTCATTATGCATCTAGATAAGTTCCTTGGGGGGTCTAGTTTCCAAAATAGGGTCACTTGTGGGGGTGCTCCAATGTTTAGGCACACAGGGGCTCTCCAAATGTGACATGGTGTCCGCTAACGATTGGAGCTAATTTTCCCTTCAAAAAGTCAAATGGCGCTCCTTCCCTTCCGGGCCCTGCCGTGCGCCCAAACAGTGGTTTATGACCACATATGAGGTATCTGTGTACTCAGGAGACATTGCCCAACAAATTTTAGGATCCATTTTATCCTGTTGGCCTTGTGAAAATAAAAAAATTGATGCTAAAATAAAATTTTTGTGAAAAAAAAGTACTTTTTCATTTTTACGGATCAATTTGTGAACCACCTATGGGTTAAAAGTGCTCACTATGCATCTAGATAAGTTCCTTGGGGGGTCTAGTTTCCAAAATGGGGTCACTTGTGGGGGTGCTCCAATGTTTAGGCACACAGGGGCTCTCCAAATGCGACATGGTGTCCGCTAACGATTGGAGATAATTTTCCCTTCAAAAAGTCAAATGGCGCTCCTTCCCTTCCGGGCCCTGCCGTGCGCCAAAACAGTGGTTTATGACCACATATGAGGTATTGATGTACTCAGGAGACATTGCCCAACAAATTTTAGGATCCATTTTATCCTGTTGCCCTTGTGAAAATAAAAAAATTGATGCTAAAAGAAAATTTTTGTGAAAAAATAAAGTACTTTTTCATTTTTACAGAACAATTTGTGAACCACCTATTGGTTAAAAGTGCTCACAATGCATCTAGATAAGTTCCTTGGGGGGTCTAGTTTCCAAAATGGGGTCACTTGTGGGGGTGCTCCAATGTTTAGGTACACAGGGGCTCTCCAAATGCGACATGGTGTCCGCTAACGATTGGAGCTAATTTTCCCTTCAAAAAGTCAAATGGCGCTCCATCCCTTCTGGGCCCTGCCGTGCGCCCAAACAGTGGTTTATGACCACATATGAGGTATTGGTGTACTCAGGAGACATTGCCCAACAAATTTTAGGATCCATTTTATCCTGTAGGCCGTGTGAAAATGAATAAATTGTTGCTAAAAGAAAATTTTTGTTGGAAAAATTATAATGTCCATTTTTTCCTTCCACTTTGCTTTAGTTCCAGTGAAGCACCTGAAGGGTTAATAATCTTCTTGAATGTGGTTTTGAGTACCTTGAGGGGTGCAGTTTTTAGAAAGGTGTCACTTTTGGGTATTTTCTTTCATATAGACCCCTCAAAGTGACTTCAAATGGGAGGTGGTCCCTAAAAAAAATGGCTTTGTAAATTTTTCTGTAAAAATGAGAAATCGCTGGTCAATTTTAACCCTTATAACTTCCTAAGAAAAAAAAATTTTGTTTCCAAAATTGTGCTGATGTAAAGTAGACATGTGGGAAATGTTATTTATTTACTATTTTGTGTCACATTACTCTCTGGTTTAACAGAATAAAAATTCAAAATTTTTGCCAAATTTACTTTTTTTTCACAAATAAACGCAAAAATTATCGACCTAAATTTACCACTAACATGAAGCCCAATATGTCACGAAAAAACAGTCTCAGAATCGCTAGGATCCGTTGAAGCGTTCCTGAGTTATTTCCTCATAAAAGGACACTGGTCAGAATTGATAAAAATGGCAAGGTCTTTAAGGTCAAAATAGGCCGGGTCATCAAGGGGTTAAATTACGGCCAGCATCCGCAGGTACCGGTGCCCATGCCCGTGGCTTCTGTCGACTCCAGGGTGGCAGACTGGGTTGTGGAGGCACGGGACATATGGGACCACACTCAGGATGCCATTCAGGCTTCCAAGGAGAGGATGAGGTCTTCTGCCGATGCCCATCGGCGTCCCTCTCTGACATTTGCTCCTGGCGACCTAGTGTGGCTCTCTACCCGAAACATCAGACTGCGGGTGGAGTCCACTAAGTTGGCACCCCGCTATTTGGGTCCCTTCAAGATCCTCGAGCAAGTGAACCCTGTGGTTTACCGTTTGGCCCTTCCGCCTCGCCTTGGTATCTCCGACACCTTCCATGTGTCCCTCCTAAAACCCGTGGTCCTCTGCCGGGACGTCGGGTTCATCTACGGATGATCACGAGGTGAACGCCATTGTAGGGTGCAAGGTGGTACGGGGCAAAACATTTTTTTTGGTGGATTGGAGGGGTTATGGGCCTGAGGATAGGTCCTGGGAGCCTGCCGAGCATATTCATGCTCCGCAGCTCATCGCTGCCTTTGAACGTAGCGAGGCCCAAAGAAGGGGGGCCCTAGGAGGGGCGTAATGTTAGGGGTCGAGTTCCCGCTTCTGCACAAGGGGAATCTCGAACCATCCCTGCTGCGGTCTCCCATCCGTCTCCGGCAGCATTGGACTCTGCTCAGCAGAGACGTCGGTCCCAGCGTCTCGCCCAGTCTAACATTGTGCAGAGGATTACTGCTGCCTCTCTAGGTTCTGCTATTGTAGCCAGTACTGGTTAGCGGCGAGCAGACGTCTTTAGGACTAAGTTCTGTGTTTCCCCTTCTGAGCATGCCCATCTCTCAGTGGAGATCAGGGGTCACATGCTCAGGTACTGCAGCAGCTCCTCTTGGTCCGCTAGGAAGGTACTGAAACTACATGTGTTTTGGAATAGTTTCTTATTGGTCCTTTTCTGGCAAGCCCTGTAGTTGCTGCTACAAAAAGGTTGTATGACCATGCGGCAATGCGCTAGTATCCATTGCATTATGTGCTTTGCGCCAGTGTGACCTTGCACACATGTGTTAGGGCTTGGCTGAAATAAGCCCCTAGAATACCGGCACCTCCGGTGAGGAGACTTGTATGCACGTGTTCAGGGCTTGGCTGAAATATGCCCCTAGAATACCGGCTTCTCCGGTGAGGAGATTGTCTGATTGCGTTGCTGATTGCATTACTACGGACTGCTGTCCCCACAGCAATTGTCTGTGCATTCCTGTGGAGTTAACAGGACACAGTCCATATCTCTGCGTCTCTACCTTAGCGACTCTGTGGTGTAACAGAGTTTGCTTATACCGCCATATAGTGCCACAGTATCTATAGTTGCGACTCTGTGAAGTAACAGAGTTCGCCATACCGCCATCTTACTAGCAGCAGGCTCTGCCTGCACGGTGGACCCCGGGCTGCGAACGCACCTATTATTTATATTTATTTTGTGCGTTCCGCCAGCCCTAACAGCGTGTATGTGTGTGCTTGCGTGTGTATGTGCGTATCTGCATGTGGGTATGCACGGGCATGTATGCTTTGTGTGTGTATGTGTGTATATTTGTGCTTGCGTGTGTATGTGCGTGATTGCGTGTGTGTATATGTGCGTGCATTTGCCTGTATGAGAATGTGGGGACATTATACTGTGTGTGCATGTGTATGTGTGTATGTGCGTGCACGTGAATGTGTGTGTGGGGACATTACACTGTATGTATGAGTGTTTGTTTGTGTGTATCTGCACGTATATATATGCATGTGTGTATGCACATGTGTATGTGCGTGCTTGTGTGTGTATGTCTGGATATTATACTCTGTGTATGTATGTGTGTATGCGTGTGCTTGTGTGTAAGTGCGTGCATGTGTAAGTGCGTGTGGGGACATTATACTGTGCATATACTGTGCATTATACTGTGCATGTCTATGTGTGTATATATGTGAGTAAATGTATATATATATATATGTGTGTGTGTACATTCATGTCTGTAGTGTGTATGTGGGGTGTGTGTTCCGCCGCTGCCTGCCCACCCACCTCCGTGCAGTCACAGCTGGCAGGAAAGACGGTGGTTTAAGGCCTGTGGTGGAGATGTGCGTGCATGTGCGTGTGTGTATGAGTATGTAGGGGCATTATACTGTGTGTGTATGCGTGTTTGTGTGTATGTGCATGCTTGCATGTGTGTATGTGAGTGCATGTGTATGTGCGTGTGGGAACATTATACTGTGTGTGCATGCGTGTTTGTATGTGCATGTGTGTATCTACATGTGTACATCTGCATGTGGGTATGAGCGAGCATGTGTGTGTGGGTTCATTATACTGTGTGTGTATGCATGTATGTATGTGTTTGTATGTGTGTGCTTGCATGTGTGTATGTGAGTGCATGTGTATGTGCGTGTGGGAACATTATACTGTGTGTGCATGCGTGTTTGTATGTGCATGTGTGTATCTACATGTGTACATCTGCGTGTGGGTATGCACGAGCACGTGTGTTTGGGTTTATTATACTGTGTGTGTATGCATGTATGTATGTGTTTGTATGTGCGTGCTTGCATGTGTGTATGTGCGTGCACGTGAATGTGTGTGTGGTGACATTACACTGTGTGTGTATGCGTGTTTGTGTGTGTGAGTATTCCAATATGGCGGTCAGCGTACTTCCGGTGTGGTGCGGTGGATTGTGGGATTCGAGGACATCCAGACGGAAGTGAATGACAGATAATTTAAGGTAATTTTATAAATAGATAAGATCAAAAGATGATACGAAAGCGTAACACACTTGTTACAGAAATCATTGGACCATCCACATAGTCCATGGACATGTCAGGTCCTCCAGAATGAAAGCCTCCTTGATGCATTTGTAGCTGCAAAATTAAATTCCCACCTGTCCCCAAATGGATGCCATGAGATGAAAAGCATCACAAGTATTCTGTAGAATTTTCTGCCACCTTTTGTCATCATAGCATTTGCGTGATCCAGATACTAGATTTTCAATAACATTAGAAGTTGCAAACATCAGAGTGTTGTTGGGGTCAACAGGCTGCCCTAAAGGAAGAAATAACATTAGCATTGAATGGAATGTTTTAATTACGCAGTAATTTTGCTTGGTGAACAAGAACAATACATCAGAAAACAGATTGATCATTTACTAAAAACAAATGTATTTGGCAGAAAAATGTCCATACTATCATCATATCATCATCATTATTTGAAAAGCGGGAAACACAAAGTGCAAATATGGTCTTATTCCACAATTTGAATGAGAGAGTCTCCAAGAAAACTACTCACCTGGTGATGTTGAAAACAAGCATATATATATATGTTGGCTGCTGCAGATACATGAGCCGGCCAACAAACGTATGGAGTGATAGGAAATGTGGATTACATCCGCGCTGCCGTAACAATAAAATTCCAAAGGACTATGCGTTAGGGTTCAAGTTCCCACTGCTGCACTAGGGGAGTCTCAAACCAGTCCCGCTGCGGTCCCCCATCCATCTCCAGCCATAGTGGAGCCTGCTCAGCAAAGACGTCAGTCCCAGCGTCTCGCCCAGTCTAATACTGTGCAGAGACTTGCTGCTGCCTCTCCAGGTTCTGCTATTGTAGCCAGTACTGGTCAGCGGCGAGCAGGCGTCTTTAGGACTAAGTCCTTTGTTGCTTCATCTGAGCATGCCCAGGGCAAGATCTCCCATTGGAGATCAGAGGGCACATGTCCAGATACAGCTGCCACTCCTATTGGTCCTTAAGGAAGGTCCTGTGGCTGTTGATGTTCTGAAGCAGCTTCCCATTGGTCCTTCCTGGAAGGTCTTTTTCTCGTGGCTGCTATAAAAGGCTATCCTTACTGCACGGCCGTGTGCTAGTATCAACCGTTATATGCTTTGCACCAGTATGGTCATGCGTGTGTGTGGTTAGGGCGGCTGAAATACGCCATTACAATACCAACCTAATCGGTATGCTAGCTGGTCAGGGTCGGTGTCTTAGATGCCTTAGATTACCGGCATAACCGGTGAGGAGTTTGATTGCCGTATTCAGGGCCTGGCGTTCAGATGCCATAGATTGACTCCAGCCAGGACATTAGCGCATGATCACTTTGTATGTTCCCTTAGCAGTCAGCTGTGTACACAGAAGTTTGTCTCAGCGGCTCTGTGACTCAACAGAGTTTGCTTTCAACGCTAGACAGCGCCCTAGCGTGTTTACTTTGCGACTTAGTGGTGTTAACTGAGTTCGCACTCATCGCCATATAGCTCTGCGGCACTTCTTCTAGCGGCTCTGTGGCATAACAGAGTTCGCACTTCTTTGCCACAGCGCGTTACGGCGTTTATTTTGGCGACTCTGCGAGATAACAGAGTTCGCTTCTTGCGCCATCTTACTAGCAGCAGGCTCCGCCTGCACGGTGGACCCCGGGCTGCGAACGCACCTCTCTACATCTTATATTTGGTGCGTTCCGCAAACCCTAACACTATGAAATTAAACGGTGGTTTATTCAACGCGATTCAAGGTCATTATGACCCCTTCTTCAGGAAATACCACATACGACATAGAGAAACAGTATACTTACATTGTTTAATAACATACAGAATTCAAATAATGGTGCCAAATAGTCCAATGACGCGTGGTGTCAAAGTTCATAGTTAACGGACGCTTAGCATACCTTTGACGGTACAGAATTTATAATTTGCATTGAAAACTAGCCTCTTATTAAGATATCGATTTTTGTTCACAGAATATCAGGCCAAAAAGAAGTAAATTAATTAAATAAATAAATGAGCTATAAATCTCTCCCATGAAAGGGAAAAAAAATTTTGACAAGAACCTATGGAGCAAACAGAATAACCCCCCTTCTTTCGCCTAATTTTGACTTTTAAGAATTGATTAATTCCAAATAAGTTTCCAAAAGAAGACAACTCCTCTGAAACACATTTTTTTAGTCCTTTAATAATAAAATAATTATTTTATTTAATTAAATTATTCAATAAATACTTGTTTTTAGGTGGAATTCCAATACAACAGTTGTTTTCGTCCATATATATACTAGAAATAGGCCCGATGCTATTGCATCGGGAGTGTGGTGAAATAAACATCTTTGTATCTTTAATGGTGCTAACACTGCCGGGAGATCGGCAATACCACTAATAGCTGATAGATCAGCAACCCGGCAGCGGGCGACCAATCACATCAACTGCTAGCGGTATTCAAATCTGGCGCCAATACCGCTAGCAGCTGATTGGCTCATTGGCTGAGCTGCCGGCGGCTGAGTCCAATGAGCATTCAAATTCATGAGGAATTCAAATCCCCCACCAAAGCTGCGCGGCACCGCTCATTTGTGGCTCAGCCAATGAGCGGCTCGGGATTCAAATTCTCCGCCCCACCGGCTGAGCCAATGAGCGGTGCCGCACGGCTTTAACGGGGGATTTGAGGGTATGTGCACACGTTGCAGATTTGACTGTTGAATTTTCTGCACAAAAACAGGACCTCTTGGCAGAAAACGCAGAAGCTTTTTTGATGCGCTTTTGTAAGCTAAATAAAGATATGTAATTTAACAAAAAAAAAGGTTTGTGACAACATTTCTTGTCCAACCTCCTCTTTTACATTTGTCCAACCCACACTCCATTACACACACAGATAGATAGATAGATAGATAGATAGATAGATAGATAGATAGACAGATCGATAGAAGATAGATAAATAGATAGATAGATAGATAATAGATAAATAGGTGATAGGTAGTTAGATAATAGATAGAGAGATAAATAGATAATAGACAGATAGATAGAAGATAGATAGATAGATAGATAGATAGATAGATAGATAGATAGATAGATAGATAGATAGATAGATAGGTAGGTAGATGATAGATAGATAGATAATAGATAACAGATAAAGATAATAGATAAATTGATAGATAGATAGATAGATAGATAAGATATAGACAGACAGATAGAAGATAGACAGATAGATATATAAATAGATAATAGATAGACAGACAGATAGATAATAGATGATAGACAATAATAATAATAATCTTTATTTATACAGCGCCAACATATTCCGCAGCGCTTTACAGTTTAACTCCTTAGTGAAAGAGCCATTTTGCAGCTTTAGGAACGGGACAATTTTTACAATTCTGACCACTGTCACTTTATGAGGTTATAACTCTGGAATCCTTTAAAAAATCCAGCTGATTCTGAGATTGTTTTTTCGTGACATATTGTACTTCACGTTAGTGGTAAAAAAATTTTTATGTGACTTGCTTTTATTTATAAAAAAAACAGAAATATGGCGAAAATTTAGAAAATTTCGCAATTTTCAAACTTGAAATTTTTATGCCCTTAAATCAAAGAGATATGTCACACAAATTTCTTAATAAATAACATTTCCCACATGTCTACTTTACATCAGCGCAATTTTGGGAACAAAATTTTCTTTTGTTACGAAGTTATAAGGGTTAAAAGTTGACCAGCGATTTCTCATTTTTACAACACCATTTTTTTTTTAGGGACCACATCACATTTGAAGTCACTTTGAGGGGTCTATATTATAGAAAATACCCAAAAGTGACACCATTCTAAAAACTGCACCCCTCAAGGTGCTCAAAACCACATTCAAGAAGTTTATTAACCCTTCAGGTGCTTCACAGGAGCTGAAGCAATGTGTAAGGAAAAAATTGACATTTAACTTTTTTTGCAAAAGCTTTACTTCGGAACCAATTTTTTTTATTTTCACAAGTGTTAAAAGAAAAAATGAACCAAAAAATTTGTTGTGCAATTTCTCCTGAATACGCTGATACCCCATATGTGGGGGTAAACCACTTTTTGGGTGCACGGCAGAGGTCGCAAGGGAAGGAGCGCCATTTGACTTTTTCAACGCAGAATTGGCTGGATACCATGTCGCGTTTAGATAGCCCCTGATGGGCCTAAACAGTGGAAACCCCCAAGAAGTGACCCCATTTTGGACACTAGACCCCTTAAGGAAATTATCTAAATGTGTGGTGAGCACTTTGAACCTCCAAGTGCTTCACACAAGTTTATAACGTAGAGCCGTGAAAATAAAAAATCATATTTTTTCCACAAAAATGATCTTTTCACCCCAATTTTTATTTTCCCAAGGGTAACAAGACCACAAAAGTTTTTGTGCAATTTGTCCTGAGCATGCCGATACCCCATATGTGGGGGTAAACCACTTTTTGGGCGCACGGCAGAGGTCGCAAGGGAAGGAGCGCCGTTTGACTTTTTCAACGCAGAATTGGCTGGACGCCATGTCGCATTATAGAGGCCCTGATGAGTCTAAACAGTGGAAACCCCCACAAATGACCCAATTTTGGAAACTAGACCCCCTAAGGAACTTATCTAGATGTGTGGTGAGCACTTTGAACCCCCAAGTGCTTCACAGAAGTTTATAACGCCCGGGCGTGAAAATAAAAAATCATATTTTTTCCACAAACCTGATCGTTTAGTCCCCAATTTTTTATTTTCCCAAGGGTAACAGGAGAAATTAGACCACAAAAGTTGTTGTCCAACTTGTCCTGAGTACGCTGATACCCCATGTATGGGGGGGACCACTGTTTGGTCGCACGGCAGAGCTTGGAAGGGAAGCAGCGCCGTTTGACTTTTTCAAACTAAAATTGGCTGGAATTAAGATTGGACACCATGTCGCGTTTGGAGAACCCCTGATGCGCCTAAACAGTGGAAACCCCCCACAAGTAACACCATTTTGGAAACTAGACCCCCTATGGACCTTATCTAGATCTGTTGTGAGCACTTTGAACCCCCAAGTGTTTCACAAAAAATTATAATGCCTGGGTGTGAAAAAAAAAATTTTCCACAAAAATGATTTTTTAGTCCCAAATTTTTGATTTTTCACAAGGAAATTGGACCCTAAAAGTTGTTGTCCAATTTGTCCTGAGTACGCTGATGCCAAATATGTGGGGGGGAAACTGTTTGGGCGCACGGCAGGGCTTGGAAAGGAAGTAATAACGTTTTGAAATGCAGACGTTGATGGGGGTCATGTTCCGTTTGCAGTGCCCCAGATGTGCCTAAACTGTGGAAAACCCCCACAAATGACAACATTTTGGAAACTAGACCCCCTAAGTAACTTATCTAGATCTGTGGTGAGCACTTTGAACCCCCAAGTGTTTCACAAAAGTTTATAATGCCTGGGTGTGAAAAAAAAACAAAAAACAATTTTCCACAAAAATGATTTTTTAGTCCCAAATTTTTGATTTTTCACAAGGAAATTGGACTCCAAAAGTTGTCGTCCAATTTGTCCTGAGTACACTGATACCAAATATATGGGGGGGGAACTGTTTGGGCGTACAGCAGGGCTTGGAAAGGAAGTAATAACGTTTTGGAATGCAGACGTTGATGGGGGTCATGTTCCGTTTGCAGTGCCCCAGATGTGCCTGAACAGTGGAAAACCCCACAAGTGACCACATTTTGGAAACTAGACCACCAAGGGAACTTATCTAGATGTGTGCTGAGCACTTTGAACCCCAAAGTGCTTCACAGAAATTTATAAACGCAGAGTCGTGAAAATAAAAAAAAAAATTTTTCCTCAAAAATGATTTTTTTAGTCAGCTATTTTTTATTTTCCCAAGGGTAACAAGAGAAATTAGAACACCAAAATTGGTGTGCAATTTGTCCTGAATACGCTGATACCCCATATGTTGTGGTAAACCACTGTTTGGGTGCACGGCAGGGGTCGGAAGGGAGGGACTTTTTGAACGCCACGTCGTGTTTGGAGACCCCTGATGTGCCTAAATAGTGGAAACCCCTCAATTCTAGCTCTAACCCTAACCCCAACACACCCCTAACCCTAATCCCAACCCTAACCCTAATCCTAACCCTAATCCCAACCCTAATTCCAACCCTAATTGTAACCCTCAAATGGGGTATGAATGGCAGCGTTAATGGATGCGTTACACAGCGTTATACGCGTGTAACGCAGTCCGTCTAACGGACTGCCATAACGCAGCATGAGCCCAGCCTAACCGTAACCCTAGCCTAACCCTAACCCTAACCTAACAGAAAAATGAAATAAATATAATTTCTATATTTTATTATATGTCCCTAACTAAGGGGGTGATAAAGGGGGGGATATGTACTGTTGTTTTTATTTTGATCGCTGTGATAGTTTATCACAGTTATCAAAATGTACTTTTAGGAGAATGAATGAACATTTTTTTGAATCTGCCCCAGGCAGATTCGGCGGGCGCACTGCGCATGCGCCCGCCATTTTTTTTTACAGGAAGAAGACGCCGGGAGCCTGGGACCTGCCGTAGGACGGAGGACACCGGGAGGTATAGGGGGGGGGCATCGGAGGTACTGGGGACCCTAATTCTCTCCCCTCTGATGTGCGATCACATCAGAGGGGAGAGAAATCTTTTTTTTTTTGCGGTCGCCGTTATACCTGGCAAATACCGACCCGGATCATGTTCTCTGGGGTCTCGGCTACCCTCGGCAGCCGAGACCTCAGAGAAAATTGCCCACCCCCCTGCAGATTGCGACGGGCGCACTGAGCATGCGCCCTCCATTCAAGATGGCGGCGCCCACCGGAGGAGGCAGGTGGGCCCGGGGGCCACAAGGGGCACATTGGGGGCCAAAGTGGGGGTATCGGGGACCCTTTTTCTCTGTCCTCTGGTGTCCAATGACATCAGAGGACAGAGAAATTAAATGGCACATCAGATTTTTTTTGTTGTTGTGATAGTCGTTATAGGGTTAATAACGGCGATCGCAACATCGGGTCGGTAAAAACCAACCCGATTCATGTTCTCTGGGGTCTCGGCTACCCCCAGGAGAAAATGCGCATCTGGGGGGCGCTATTCACTTTTTCCACAGCGCCGTTAATTAACGGCGCTGTGGTTTAAGTACCCTTAAGGACCGCCGTTAAAAGGCGTATCGGCGGTCGTTAAGGGGTTAACAGTTTCAAAACACAAGTCATAAGTAACAACATTAACAATACAATAATTAAAGTAAAATAAGAAGCCCCTGCTCGTGAGAGCTTACAATCTACAATGAGGTGGAGGAGATACAAAGTACAAGTGTGTATATACAATGCATTTACAATGATAGTCCAGCCATCTTGAGGGAGTGAGGGATGGATGGAGACAGTGAATGGGCTACACACACACACACACACTTACACATAGAATGACTTTGATTAGTGAATGTGATAGGCCGCTCTGAACAAATGTGTTTTGAGGGAGCGCCTGAAACCATGCAAATTGTGGATAGTCCTAATTTCTTGGTGTAGAGCATTCCAGAGGATTGGCGCAGCGCAAGAGAAGTATTGGAGTCTGGAGTGGGAGGTACGGATTAGTGCAGAGGTTAGTCGAAAGTCGTTTGCAGAGCGCAGCAGTCGGTTAGGCCGATAGATAGAAATGAGGGAGGAGATGTAGGGGGGTGTTGCACTGTGGAGAGCTTTGTGGGTGAGAACCAGTACTTTGAATTGGATCCTATAATGAATGGGCAACAAGTGTAAGGACTGGCGAAGAGCGGACGCGTCCGAGTACCGATTAGCCAGATAGATGACCCTGGCTGCTGCATTAAGGATGTACTGGAGAGGGGATAGTAGAGTAATGGGGAGGCCAAGTAATAGAGCGTTGCAGTAGTCCAGGCGGGAGTGGATCAATGCTACAGTGAGGGTTTTTGTTGTTTCCATGGTGAGAAAAGGGCGGATTCTAGAGATGTTCTTTAGGTGTAGACGGCAAGAGCGGGCAAGAGATTGTATATGGGAGGTGAAGGAGAGTTTGGTGTCAAACATAACACCCAGACAGCGAGCCTGCTGCCGGGGTGTTATTATGTTCTGCCCACAGAGAGGGAAATGTCAGATTTAGGGAGGTTAGTAGACGGCGGGAGCAGAAGGAGTTCAGTTTTGGAGAGGTTAAGTTTCAGATAGAGAGCGGACATGATGTTGGAGACTGCGGACAGACAGTCAGTGGCGTTCTGTAGAACAGCGGGGGTAAGGTCGGAGGATGACGTGTATAGTTGTGTGTCATTAGCATAAAGATGGTACTGAAAGCCAAATCTGCTGATGGTCTGTCCAATTGGGGCCGTGTAGAGGGAGAAGAGAAGGGGGCCAAGGACTGAGCCCTGGGGTACCCCGACAGTGAGAGGAAGAGGAGATGACGTGGAGCCAGAGAACGAAACACTGAAGGAGCGGTCAGAAAGATAGGAAGAGAACCAGGAGAGAGCAGTGTCCTTAATGCCTAGTGACTGGAGCCTAAACAGTAGGATACAGTGGTCAACCGTGTTGAAAGCTGCAGAAAGGTTGAGAAGAATGAGCAGAGAGTGGTCACCGTTACGTTTTGCTGTCAGAAGGTCATTGGTCACTTTGATGAATGCAGTTTCAGTCGAATGTAGGGGGCGGAAGCTGGACTGTGAAGGGTCTAGAAGGGAGTAAGTGGAGAGGTAATGGGTAAGGCGGGAGTAGACTAGGCACTCCAAAAGTTTAGAGATGAAGGGGAGATTGGAGACCGGTCTGTAGTTGTTTGTGTAGGAAGGGTCGAGAGTGGGTTTCTTTAGTAGTGGAGTAATGATGGAGTGTTTGAAGGAAGATGGGAAAATGCCAGAGGAGAGTGAGAGATTAAAGATTGTACTGTAGTTAGGTGAGTTGTGACAACTGGAGAGGAGACTGGAGGAGATGTGAGGGAATGGGGTCGGTAGTGCATGTAGTCGGACGAGAGGAAGAGAGGAGTCTGGAGACTTCTTCTTCTGTGATGGGATCAAATGTGGAAAGTGAGCCAGGGGAAATGCAGGGTGGGATGGGAGTCACAGCAGTTGGTGGTTGAGAGCAGATTTCCTGACGGATAGTATCTATTTTTTCTATAAAGTGGGAGGCCAGGTCGTCAGCACAAATGTCTGTGATAGGGGCTTGTGCTTTTGGCCTGAGGAGGGAGTGAAAAGTGTCAAAAAGTTTCTTGAGGTTGTTGGCTAGTGAGGAGATCAGGGTGGTGAAATATGTCTGTTTGGTGAAGTGAAGGGCAGCTTTATAAGTTCTTAACATGAATTTAAAGTGGATGAAGTCTTCTGGTGTGCGGGTTTTTCTCCAGAGGCGTTCAGCACTCCTAGAGCATCGCTGAAGAAGTTGAGTTTACAATGTGAGCCAGGGCTGTTTTACTGTCTTTTTGGAGGTTCTGAGGGTGAGCGGTGCTACTTGGTCAAGGGTGCTTCTAAGAGTGTCATTGTAGTGATGAACAGCCAGATCAGGACAGGAAAAAGAGGAGATTGGAGACAGCGATGAGTGTAGGGAGTCTGAAAGTGTCTGAGGGTTAATGGCTTGTAGATTTCTGAATGGGTGGTAGGTAGGAGTGCGCTGGGGTGGTCGAGGATTTGTGAGCGTGAAGGAGAGAATGTTGTGGTCAGAGAGTGGAAGCGGTGAGTTATTTAGGTGGAAGATTGAACAGAGGCGGACAAAGACCAGGTCAAGGGTGTTACCATCCTTGTGTGTCTCAGAGGTTGAAAGCTGTGAGAGGCCTAGAGAAGTGGTTAGTGATAGAAGCTGAGATGCAGATGTGGAAGTAGGGCTGTTAATAGGGATGTTGAAGTCTCAAGGTTAAGGATTGGTAGTTCTGAGGACATGAAGTGCGGCAGCCAGGCTGAGAAGTGGTCAAGGAACCGGGTGGGCGAGCCTGGGGGCCAATATATGACCGCTACTCTGAGGGAGAGGGGACAGAAGAGCCTGATGGTGTGGACCTCAAAAGAAGATAGATAGATAGATAGATAGATAGATAGATAGATAGATAGATGATGATAGATAGATAAGATAGATAGATATAGACAGTAGATAGAATATAGCAGATAGATAGAAATAGATAGATAGATAGATAGATAGATAGACAGACAGACAGACAGACAGATAGATAATAGATGATAAATAGATAGATAGATAGATAGATAGATAGATAGATAGATAGATAGATAGATAATAGACAGATAGATAGAATATAGGCAGATAGATTGAAGATAGATAATAGATAGATAGAAAGATAGATAAATAATGGACAGACAGATAGAAAGATAATAGATGATAGATAGATAATAGATAGATAGATAGATAGATAGATAGATAGATAGATAGATAGATAGATAAACAAAGAAAAACCGATCAGCATCTCCTAGTGTGAACATGTGCAAGCTGCGAGGACTGCACAATATAGACCAAAAATTCACTGCAGCACATGTGCATGAATCTAGGCCATGTGAAAACACAGAAAAACATTAAAACTCTCGATTAAAACAAATTTCTCAAAATTTTTCAAAAATTTTTTTTTTACTTACAGTAATAGATGAAAATGAAGGCTCTTAGTTCATAAATTGGCCAATTCATGTATGCCCATCAACCATGGCAAGGTGACCTCCCTCTGATGGGTCCCTGCTCTACACTACAAGCCACTTCTGGGTCACCAACCTATAACCTTGGACAAACATGTCACTACTGGACTAAGCCTACAATTTATGGGCTGGTAGAGCTGATTGTGTTTGAGAAATTTGTTTTAATCAAGGGTTTTAATGTTTTTCTGTGTTTTCACATGGCCTAGATTCATGCACATGTGCTGCAGTGAATTTTTTGTCTATATTGTGCAGTCCTCTCAGCTTGCACGTGTTCACACTAGGAGGTGCTGATCGATTTTTCTTTGTTTAAATATCTGGATGCTGGCTGCCTCCAGGCTGATCTGCACTCCTCCCGTTGGCCTTCCAGGTGCCACAATCAGCTCTACCAGCCCATAAATTGTAGGCTTAGCCCAGTAGGGACAGGTTTGGACAAAGTTATAGGTTGGTTGGGCATAAATGAATTGGCCAATTTATGCGCTAAGAGCCTTCATTTTCATCTATTACTGTAAGTTAAAAAAAAAATGTAAAAATCTTTTTTTTTCAAAATCTTGAGAAATTTGTTTTAATCGAGGGTTTTAATGTTTTTCTGCGTTTTCATATGGCCTAGATTCATGCACATGTGCTGCAGTGAATTTTTTGTCTAGATAGATAGATAATAGATAGACAGATAGATAATAGATAAATAAATAATAGACAGAAAGATAGATAGATAGATAGATAGATAGATAGATAGATAGATAGATAGATAGAAAGAAAGAAGATAGATAAATAGGTGATAGGTAGATAGATAGATAATAGACAGATAGATAGAAGATAGACAGATAGATAGAAGATAGATAGATAGATAGATAGATAGATAGATAGATAGATAGATAGATAATAGATAGATAGATAGATAGATAGATAATAGACAGGTAGATAGAAGATAGATAGATAAATAGAAAGATAAATAAATAACAAATAAATAGGTGAGAGATAGTTTGATAATAGATAGACAGATAGATAGATAGATAGATAGATAGATAGATAGATAGATAGATAGATAGATAAACAGATAGATAGAAGATAGATAGATAGATAGATAGATAGATAGATAGATATGATAGAAAGCTAATAGATGATATATAGATAATAGATAGACAGATAGATAGATAATAGATAAACAGATGATAGATAGATAGATAGATAGATAGATAGATAGATAGATAGATAGATAGATAATAGATAGACAGATAGATAGATAATAGATAAATAGATAGATAATAGACAGAAAGATAGATAATTGACAGATAGATAGAAGATAGACAGATAGATGATAGATAGATAGACAGATAGATAGATAATAGATAAATAGATGATAGATAGATAGATGTAGATAGATAGATAAATAGACAGATAGATAGAATAGAATAGAAGATAGTAGATAGATAGATAGATAGATAGATAGATAGATAATAAACAGATAGATAATAGATAGAAGATACATAGATAATAGATGATAGATAATAGACAGATAGATAGAAGATAGATAGATAGATAGATATATAGATAGATGATAGATAGATAATAGATAGACAGATAGATAGAATGTAATAGATAAGATAGATGATAGATAGATAGATAGATAGATAGATAGATAGATAGATAGATAGATAGATAGATAGATAAATAGATAATATACAGATATAGATAGATAATAGACAGATAGATAGAAGATAGATAGATGATAGATAGATAGATAGATAGATAGATAGATAGATAGATAGAAGATAGATAGAGAAGATAGATAGACAATAGATAGACAAATAGATAGATAGCAAATAAATAGGGGTATAGTTAGATAAGATAGACAGATAGATAAACAGATAGATTTATAATAGACAGATATATAGAAGATAGATAGATGATAATTAGATAGATAGATAGATAATAGATAGACAGATAGATAGATAGATAGATAGATAGATAGATAGATAGATAGATAGATAGATAGATAGATAGAAGATAGATAGAAGATAGACAGATAGATAGAAAATAGATAGATAGATAGATAGATAGATAGATAGATAGATAGATAGATAGATAGATAGATAGATAGATAGTAGATAGAAAGATATATAATAGACAGATAGAAAGCGAATAGATGATAGATAGATAATAGATAATAGACAGATAGATAGAAGATAATAGATAGATATAGATAGATGATAGATAATAGACAGATAGATAGAGAGATAATAGATAGACATATAGATAGATGTAGATAGATAGATAGATAGATAGATAGATAGATAGATAGATAGATAATTTAATCAAAAATGGAGCAGCACAGTTAATGATTAATGAGTGCAAATTCCTCTTCAGCAATACCCAATACTTGCCAACTTAGATGTCCAAAAATAGGCAGCGCTCAATAGACAGATAGAAACGTGGATATTTATTGCACCCACATAGTATGGCAACGTTTCGGCTCCATGAGCCTTCCTCAAGCATTGTTCATCACACATATGCAGGTTTTTATAGGATTAGTGCATCACAGCAAATCATTATCTCCAATTAGCTAATTTCATAAAAATATTGCTCATACCATATAGTAGTTATACAAATATTACATATATATATATATATATGTGAAGAGGGGGGATAGGATCAACCTCTTGAAAAAGAGGGAACTAAAATGGATATATGACCTAAATACATTGAGACCTATGGGACTTAATGTAGATTTCAAATTTAGTTCTATAGCTTAATATATTTCCATAAGTATCATCTGCTCTGTATATCCAGGTGTAATTCTTGATGGTGGTATGTGAATTATAGATTCAGATTGTTGAATAATGTTATTTTGTTCTTTTTTGTTCATTTCTAGAGGAGAATTTCAGGATAATTACTACTCACCAGGAAAGACGTAATGTGAAAGGGAGGACGCCTGAAAAAATGTGTCATAATCTTTCTCTTTTTGAGCTGATGTGGAGGCATTTTTGATTTAATAAACATGATCAATAATTGACCTCCTATCTTTGTGGTTATTGGAAGTGTAATAATCCTTAAGGGTATTGTAACCTGGGAAAGGGTATCTCCACCTATTTGGATATGGGGTTGAGGGACCTGTACCTAATGGTGCAGAATACCTCCCTATGTTTCCAATGGGGGTGGGAAGTTACCCTTGAAAGGGAACGGTCCTGCTTTCCGGGGTGGTAAGGATACCCATTATATCCCTTTTAGGTATACGAACCCATTTTAATGAGTGTCCGGCTACATAATTTTCCTGCACATTGTGATGTTCGGGATGGACTTACAAAATGACATTTTTGTGGAAATTTCTAATATATAACCACATCCTGACTATATAGATAGGATTTGGAGGTCTTTATAACGATTATATACAATGGAGCGTTTTTACATAAGGTATGCCACATGCAAGATGGCTTCCTGCTACTGACAGAGTGATAGTGAGCATGCTCACAGCATGAAATGCCACACAGGCTTCCTGATAGGCTTGGAGACGTAATACCAGGAAGTAGCCTGTAAGACATGCGCAGTTCTGCCCCACATGTGCTGTACATGGCGTTTATGTTGTCAGTGGCGTCCTCCACGTGTAGCATTTAGTCACCTGCTGAGTGAGCATCGTTACTGTTGATTACAGTCACAGCTGTGCAGAGTTATAATATACTAACAATTAGTGGATTGCATAATGATGTGCAATGTTTTGAGTGGTGAGCGCTATCTGTGACTATGTAAATGATTTATTCACATATATATATGTAATATTTGTATAACTACTATATGGTATGAGCAATATTGTTATGAAATTAGCTAATTGGAGATAATGATTTGCTGTGATGCACTAATCCTATAAAAACCTGCATATGTGTGATGAACAATGCTTGAGGAAGGCTCATGGAGCCGAAACGTTGCCAGATATATAATCTTTTCTCCATTAAAAGGTATCAACCACTGAGGACTCTCAAGTCTAATATTTTTCAGATATATAATAGACAGATAGATAGAAGATTGACAAAGAGATAGTAGATAGATAGATAAGATAGACAGATAGATAAATAATAGATGATAGATAATAGAGAGATAGATAGAAGATAGATAGATAGATAGATAGATAGATAGATAGATAGATAGATAGATAGATAGATAATAGATAGACATAGATAAATAGATGATAGATAGATAATAGACAGATAGATGAAAGATAGATAGATAGATATATGATAGATATATAATTGAAAGATAATAGATGATAGATAGATAGAAGATAGATAGAAAGATAGATAGACAATAGATAGACAGATAGATAACAAATAAATAGGTGATATATAGTTAGATGATAGATAGACAGATAGATAGATAAACAGATAGATAGATAACAGACAGATAGATAGAAGATAGATAGATAATAGATAGACAGATAGATAGATAAATAGATGATAGATAGATAATAGATAGAAGATAGACAGATGGATATAAGATAGATAGATATAAAGATAGATAGATAATAGATATACAGATAGAAAGCTAATAGATGATAAATAGATAATAGCTAGACAGATAATAGACAGATACATAGAAGATAGATAGATAGATAATAGATAGACAGATAGATAATAGATAAATAGATGATTGATTGATAGATGATAGATAGGTAGATAGATAATAGACAGGTAGACAGATAGAATATAGATAGATAGATAATAGATAGACAGATAGATAAACAGATAGATAGATAACAGACAGATAGATAGACAGATAGATAGATGATAGATAGATAGATAATAGACAGATAGATAGATAAATAGATGAAAGATAGATAGATAATAGATAGAAGATAGACAGGTGGATAGAAGATAGATATAAAGATAGATAGATAATAGATATACAGATAGAAAGCTAATAAATGATAAATAGAAAATAGATAGATAGACAGATAATAGACAGATACATAGAAGATAGATAGATAGATAGATAGATAATAGATAGACAGATAGATAATAGATAAATAGATGATTGATTGATTGATAGATAATAGATAGATAGATAGATAGATAGATAGATAGATAGATAGATAGATAGATAGATAGATAGATAATAGACAGGTAGACAGATAGAATATAGATAGATAGATAATAGATAGACAGATAGATAGATAATAGATAAATAGATGATAGATAATAGACAGATGGATAGAAAATAGGTAATAGATAGACAGATAGATAGATAATAGATACATAGGTGATAGATAGATAGATAATAGATAGATGGATAGACAGATAGATAGAAGATAGATAGATAATAGATATACAGATAGATAGGTAATAGATAAATAGATGATTGATTGATTGATTGATAGATAGATAAATAGATAGATAATAGACAGATAGATAGACGATAGACAGATAGATAGTAGATAGATAGATAATCGATGATAGATAGATAATAGATGATAGATAGATAATAGAAAAATATTTAGACTTGAGAGTCCTCAGTGGTTGATACCTTTTAATGGCTAACTGAAAAGATGGTAATAAATTGCAAGCTTTCGAGACTACGCAGGTCTCTTCATCAGGCAAAGACTAAAACAAAAGTATATATAATAGACAGATAGATAGAAGATAGATAGATAGATGATAGATTGATAATAGATAGACAGATAGATAGATAATAGATAGATAGAAAATAGATAGATAATAGATCGATATTACATAGATAATAGATAGAATGGTACATAAATAGTTTAAGACACAAGCGCACACACACAAAATCTTCACGCAATAGCGTTAATTTAAAAAAAAATTGGAAAAAAATGGCGTGGGCTCCCGCGCAATTTTCTGCGCCAAAGGGGGAAAGCCGACCGCTCGGACCAATATTTCTAGCCTGGGAAGGGTTAATACCCATGGAGCTTCCCAGGTTATGAATATCAGCCCGCAGCTAGCCTTTACTGGCTATTAAAGTAGGGGGACCCCAAAAAAAATGATGTGAGGTCCCCAGTAATTTATAGCCAGAAAGGCTGTGCAGACAACTGTGGGCTGATATTCATAGTCTAGGAAGGGGCCATGGATATTGATGCACCCCCTGGCTAAAAATACCAGCACCCAGCCGCCCGAGAATTGGCGCATCTGTATGATGCGCCAATTCCGGCACTTAGCCCCTCTCTTACCACTCCCCTGTAGCGGTGGGATATGGGGTAATAAGGGGTTAATATCACCTTACTATTGTAAGGTGATATAAAGCCCGGTTAATAATGGAGAGGCGTCAATAAGACGCCTCTCCATTATTAATCTTATATTAATAAAGGGTTAAAAAAAACACACGCATAAGAATAAAGTATTTTAATGAAATAAAACACAACACGGTTTTCATATCTTTATTACACGCTCAGATCCAAGCGACGCCCTCAGTCTCCTGTAGTAAAAAGTAAAAAAAGAAAACAACTGTATACTCCCTGTCCGACGCAGTCCAAATAATAACGAGTGTCCCACGACAATCTCCCCTATAGAACAGTGACATCAGGTGATGCCACTGCTCTGTAGGGCCTCCAGTGATGCACTGACAGGAGGCAATGGCTCCTGCAGTGCATCACTGAGGTTACCTGAGTTCATTCTCTCTCTTTATGGCAATGCTGCGTGGGAATTTTCTCACCCAGCATTGCCAGTGAGAGAATGAACGGAATCATAGAATCATAGAATCATAGAATGGTAGAGTTGGAAGGGACCTCCTGGGTCATCTGGTCCAACCCCTGCTCAAAGCAGGATTCTCTAAATCATCCCAGACAGATGTATATCCAGCCTCTGTTTGAAGACTTCCATTGAAGGAGAACTCACCACCTCTTGTGGCAGCCTGTTCCACTCATTGATCACCCTAACTGTCAAAAAGTTTTTTCTAATATCTAATCTGTGTCTCCTCCCATTCAGTTTCATCCCATTGCTTCTAGTCTTTCCTTGCGCAAATGAGAATAAAGATGATCCTTCTACAATGTGACAGCCCTTGAGATATTTGTAGACAGCTATTAAGTCTCCTCTCAGTCTTCTTTTTGCAAGCTAAACATTCCCAAATCCTGCAACCGTTCCTCATAGGACATGGTTTGCAGACCGGTCACCATTCTGGTGGCTCTTCTCTGAACTTGCTCCAGTTTGTTGATGTCTTTTTTAAAATGTGGTGCCCAAAAGTGGACACAGTATTCCAGATGAGGTCTGACCAAAGAGGAGTAGAGGGCAATAATGACCTCACGTGATCTAGACTGTATGCTTCTGTTGATACATCCTAGAATTGCATTTGCCTTTTTTGCTGCTGCATCACACTGTTGACTCATGTTAAGTCTGTGATCAATTAGTATACCCAAGTCTTTTTCACATGTGCTGTTACTTAGCCCTATTCCTCCCATTTTGTATATGCTTTTTTCATTTTTATTGCCAGATGTAGTACTTTGCATTTTTCCCTGTTAAAATCCATTCTGTTAGTTGCTGCCCACTGCTCCAGTTTATGTATATCTTTTTGAATCTTCTCTCTCTCTTCTCTAGTATTAGCTACCCCTCCTAGCTTTGTGTCATCAGCAAATTTGATCAGTTTACCCTCAATTCCTTCATCTAAATCATTGATAAAGATGTTGAACAATACAGGGCCCAAAACAGAGCCTTGTGGTACCCCACTTGAGACATTCTTCCAACTGGATGTGCAGCCATTTACAACCACTCTTTGGGTCCGATCACTAAGCCAGTTATGAATCCACCTAACAGTTGCCTTGTCCATTCCATACTTAGTCATTTTTTCAATAAGGATTGTGTGAGATACTTTGTCAAATGCTTTGCTGAAGTCAAGATATACTATATCTACAGCATTTCCCTGATCCACCCAGTCAGTGATTCTGTCATAGAAGGAAATTAAGTTAGTCTGACATGACTTATTAGTTACAAACCATGCTGACTCTGTTTAATCACTTCATTCTTATCCAGGTACTTGCATACATGTTCTTTAATAATTTGTTCAAAGATCTTTCCTGGTATAGAAGTCAGACTCACCGGCCTGTAGTTCCCTGGGTCCACCTTCTTCCCCTTTTTGAAGATAGGAACAACATTTGCTCTTCTCCAGTCTTCTGGGACTTCTCCTGTTCTCCAAGAATTTTCAAAGATTATGGACAGTGGTTCAAGAATTTCTTCTGCTATCTCCTTCAGAACCCTGGGGTGTAATTCATCTGGACCTGGAGACTTGAATTCATTTAGGTTAGCTAAGTGTTTCCTCACTGTCTTTCTGTTTATAGATATCCTGGATTCTTCTATTCCTTTAATAGGACAGTGAAGATCAGTTGATGTTACATTTCCTTTCTGAGAGAAAACAGATGCAAAATAGGAAATTTTAAAAGTTCAGCCTTCTCAACATCCTGACTTACCATTTCATCATTTTCATCCTGTAAAAATCCTATAGCATCTTTGACTTTTCTTTTACTTTTGACGTATCCCCAAAATCCTTTTTTGTTGCTTTTGACGTCACTTGCAAGCCTTAATTCATTGTCAGCTTTAGATAATCTGATTTGTGCCCTGCAGGTTCTGCAGACAGCATTATATTCTTCTTTAGATATGCCTCCCTCTTTCCATTTGATAAACATTTCTTTCTTCCTTTTTAGCATGTGTTTAAGTTCTATGTTCATCCATCCTGGTTTCCTTAAATGCTTCCCATTCTTCCCTCTTTTCGGAATTGTTAACGATTGTGCTTTGAGAATCTCATTTTCAAGATTTTCCATCCTTCCTGGACATTTTTGTCCTTAAGGATATACAGCCATTGGATCCCTCCAATTCTCTTTCTGAGTTCCTTAAAATCTGCCTTTCTGAAATCTAACCTTGACGTCTGAGTCTTCACAGGTCTTCCTCCTCTTGTTATCCAAAATTCTAAAATAGAATGGTCACTACCTCCCAGGGTCCCAGCCACTCTTATCTCCTCCACCATTTCCTCCCTGTTTATGAGGATTAGATCCAAGGTAGCAGATCCTCTTGTTTTCTCCATTACCTTTTGGAAGATAAAGTTGTCAGCAAGAGAGGATAAGAATTTCCTGGACCTGTTAGTTTTGCCTGAGAGAGATTCCCAACAAATGTCTGGATAGTTGAAATCTCCCATGACCACTATGTCATACTTTTTGGAGAACTTGGCCATTTGATGCATAAAGAGTTCATCCATATCTTCAGCTTGCACAGGCGGCCTGTAGTAAATGCCTACAATGGTGTCCTTTCCATTGTTCTGTCCTTGTATTCTTACCCAAACAGTTTCCACAGAACTCCCAGTCTCTGAAGCTTCAATCCCTGTGCAGATATACGCTTTTCTAACATACAATGCAACACCTCCTCCTCGTTTATCAAGTCTGTTTCTTGCAAATAAGTTGTAACCTTCTAGCCTTGTATTCCAATCATGTGTATCGTCCACCAAGTCTCAGTGATTCCAATGACATCATATTTCTTCTCCTGCGTTAGTAGCTCCAGTTCTCCTTGTTTGTTGCCCATGCTTTGTGCATTCGTATAGAAACACTTTAGTTTGTGATTGGTTTCTCTTTCTTCAATATTTTTATTATGTAGATTTTTTTGTCTTTGTTCTTCCCCTTCACTTCTAATAGCAGAGTTCTCAATAGCATTTGTCAGGTGTATGGCTTTTGCTGGCGTTTTGCTTCCCTTCCCACATTGTTCTAGTTTAAAGCTCTCCTGATGAGTGTAGCAAGGCGACTTCCAAATACATGTTTTCCAGTCTTCGTAAGGTGCACCCCATATCTAGCAAGTAGTCCATCGTACAGGTAATTCACTCCGTGATCCAGAAATCCAAATCCTTGCTGACGGCACCATCGACGTAGCCAGTTGTTCACCTGCAGAATCTTATTCCACCTCCTTGTTCCATGGCCATCCACTGGAAGGATGGAGGAGAAGACCACCTGCGCTCCCAGTTCTTTCACTTTCTTACCTAAGTTTTCAAAGTCACTGCAGATGGTTTCCAGGTCACTTCTTGTGGTGTCATTTGTCCCCACATGTATTAGCAGGAATGGGTAGTCATCTTTAGGTCTGAAGAGTCCTGATATCCTGTCAGACACATCTTTAATTTTTGCACCTGGAAGACAGCACATTTCTCTTGAGGTTATATCTGGTCTGCAGATAGCAGCCTCTGTTCCTCTCAACAGGGAATCCCCCATGACAACAACTCTCCGTTTCTTCTTCACAACATTTTTCTTCTCCATCCAGGAGGACTCTGAGGGCGTACAAGGTTACTCTTTGTGGGCAAAGTCTTATCCTGATGTATTTCTTCATCGTTCTCCTGTGTAAGAGCCTGGTACTGGTTTCTGAGCAGAATTGGTGCTGACTGCCTCCTGATCCTCCTGCTTCTTTGGGTCACATGCTTCCATTCCTCTGTTTCTTCAGTTGCACTTCGAATTTCTTCTCTTTCTGTACCATGAAGAGATAATTCTGCTCTGTCTAAGAACTCTTCACCTTCCTTAATGGTCTTCAATGTAGATAACCTCTCTTCCAGATTTTGCAACTTTTCCTCCAACAGGGACACAAGCTTGCATTTGTGGCATGTGAAATTTGGCTTTTCCACTGGTAAGTCTATGAACATGTAGCAAGAAATGCAGCTCACCACATGGCTCCTGGCCTCTTCCATGTTCTTATTGTTCAAGAGATAATCAAGCGGTGAAATATAAGCCAAAACTCGCGCGCCTAGCGGCGCGCGGTTTACTACTGTCCTCCTTTCAGCTGCAACAGCCAAAATCCAGTGTTCCTTGAGCTCGCGGAGACTCTTCACTTATCCCAGAAGGCACTGGGAATATGCAAATTATCTCCTCGGGACTCCTCCCCTGGTTTACTGATGTCCTCCTTTCAGCTGCAACAGCCAAAATCCAGTGTTCCTTGAGCTCGCGGAGACTCTTCACTTATCCCAGAAGGCACTGGGAATATGCAAATTATCTCCTCGGGACTCCTCCCCTGGTTTACTGATGTCCTCCTTTCAGCTGCAACAGCCAAAATCCAGTGTTCCTTGAGCTCGCGGAGCTGGGAGCTGTTATGTTTCGGTAGCTGAGGAGAAATTGCAAAAATAGCAAAAGTACTAATACACCAGAGTGGCTGGAAACTATCGGATTGCAGTACCCTAAAACTAACCGCCACACTAGAAGTAGGCGTGGAGCGTACCTACGGTGATCCTAGACGCCTCGTCACAGCCGGAGAGATAACTACACCTAAAGGCAGAAAGATGAAAGCTATCTGCCCGGAGCAGAACCCCCAAAGACATAGGAAGCCCCCAAACATGTAATGGCGGTTAGACAAGAAGAAAATACGGACACAGACAGAAAATAGAATGAGCAAACACTGGGGCCCAATCTGTCTAGATAGTAAAGTATAGGAAAGAATTCTGACTGCAATCCAAAAAAACCCTGACAAAAATACCAACACTTCTGATTAACAAAAAACCTGAGATCACACGATCTCTACCACCTAAATCAGATCTCTGGTGTAAAACACAGCAATTCAGCAAAAAAGTGACAAAGAAACAGAGCAAAAGTGCAAATACTAAATGAGCACAATTGCAGCGCCAGACCCCAAAAGGGGACCAGGCTGAAGTCCACTGCAAGCAGCACACCAGTCAAGGAAAATCCAACCAGAGGAAAAAAAACAGCAAATCACTTATCTGAATGAGAGCAGGAATGCAAGCTGAGCTCCAAGAAGACAGGAAGAACAATTGATTACCGGCAATTCTGAAGGAAGTTCAGGTCACTTATATCAGACCATTCAGAGCCAGCTGAAGGCCTTTGGCAATTAGTTCATTACCCTCAGCAACCACCGGAGGGAGCTCCAGCTCAGAAGTCGCCTCCAGATTATTCACAACAGGGAGCGGTGCCGGCGCGGCTTTGGCGGGGGATTTGAATCCAGTGCCGCTCACTGGCTGAGCCAGCAGGCGGTTCAGCCAATGAGTGGTGCACGCGTGGCTTTAGCGGGAGATATGAATCCCGGCCGCCATATCTGAATACCCATAACTTGGGTGTTCCAATATGGCGGTCGGCGTACTTCCGGTCGCTGTGCATTGCGGAAGCGACAGAAGCTACGGAAGTGTGTGACAGAATTTATTGGTAATTATATATTAGATATTTTTAGGAGATTCACTATGTGATTCAGTAGCTTGTGCATAGTGCAACTGACTTTGGAGTTCGAATGTGTCGCTCCATAGGTTCTTGTCAAAAAATTTTTTTCCCTTTCATGGAAGAGATTTATAGCTCATTTATTTATTCAATTAATTTACTTCTTTTTGGCCTGATATTCTGTGAACAAAAATCGATATGTTAATAAGAGGATAGTTTTCAATGCATATTATAAATTCTGTACCGACAAAGGTACCGTATATACTCGTGTATAAGCCGAGATTTTCAGCCCATTTTTTAGGGCTGAAAGTCCCCCTTTCGGTTTATACGCGGGTCATATACGGGGGTCGGTGGGGGAGAGGGAGCGGGGGTGTCGGATCATACTCACCCCTCCGCCGGCGCGGTCTCTGCAGCCCCCTTTCTTCTCCCATGATCTCCGGCTCCTTCACTGCCGAGGACACTGGAGCAGCGCACAGCGGTGGAACGGTCCGGTGACAGTTAAATATCTCAGGTGCCGGGGTCTTGAGCCAGCGGTGACACCGGCACCTGTCCCCCATAGCGCGCCGGTGTCATCGCCTGCTCAGGACACCGGCACCTGGACCCCAGCGACGAGAGGTGAGTATGTCATTTTTTTTTTTTTTGCGGCAGCATAAGGGACATACTATGGGGCATAATCTGTGGAGCATATAGGGGCCTAATCTGTGGAACATATGGGGGCACAATCTGAGGAGCATATGGGGGCCTAATCTGTGCAACATGGGGCATAATCTGAGGAGCATATGGGGGCCTAATCTGTGGAACATATGGGGGCATAATCTGTGGAGCATATGGGGACATAATCTGAGGAGCATATGGGGCCTAATCTGTGGAACATATGGGGGCCTAATCTGTGGAACATATGGGGGCATAATCTGTGGAGCATATGGGGGCCTAATCTGTGGAGCATATTGGGCATAATCTGTGCAGCATATGGGGGCATAATCTGTGGAACATATGGGGCATAATCTGTGGAACATATGGGGGTCTAATCTGTGGAACATATGGGGGCATAATCTGTGGAGCATATGGGGGCCTAATCTGTGGAGCATATGGGGGCTTAATCTGTGGAGCATATTGGGCATAATCTGTGCAGCATAATGGGGCATAATCTGCGGAGCATATTGGGCATAATCTGTGCAGCATATGGGGGCATAATCTGTGCAGCATATGGGGCATAATCTGTGGATCATACGGGGGCATAATCTGTGCAGTTTATGGGGGCCTAATCTTTGGAGCATATGGGGGCATAATCATTTTTCACCCTAGGCTTATACGCGAGTCAGTTTTATCAGTTTTTGTGGCAAAATTAGGGGGGTCGGCTTATAAACGGGTCGGCTTATACATGAGTATATACGGTATGCTATCCATCTGTTAACTATGAACTTTGACACCACACGTCATTGGACTATTTGGTGCCTTTTTTTGAATTCTGTATGTATTTAAACAATGTAAGTATACTGTTTCTCTATGTCCTATGTGGTATTTCCTGAAGAAGGGGTCATAATGACCTTGAAAAGCGTTGAATAAACCACCGTTTTATCTCATCATCCTTTGGAATTTTATTGTCAAGGCAGCGCGGACGTAGTCCACTTTTCCTACAAAGTATATCACTCCATGCTATCATCATGGCGTTGCCCATGTTTCCAGGGACACATTTCCCATGGTAACGCTGCACACCAAAGTACCAGTGGGCGAAGGCTTCTTACTATAGCGAGTGTTCAGACAGCGCATGCATTGCCCATGTGATCTCAACATATACTCCATCCCGCACCTGTGATATCCATGACATTCAGTTCAATAATGGTTTTATTATTCACTAGCTTAACCCCTTCATGATCCATCCTATTTTGACCTTAATGACCTGGCCATTTTTTGCAATTCTGACCAGTGTCCCTTTATGAGGTAATAACTCAGGAACCCTTCAACGGATCCTAGCGATTCTAAGAATGTTTTTTCGTGACATATTGGGCTTCATGTTAGTGGTTAAGTTAGGTCGATAATTTTTGTGTTTATTTGTGAAAAAAGCTGAAATTTGGCGCAAATTTTGAAAATTTTGCAATTTTCAAAATTTGAATTTTTTTTCTGTTAAACCAGAGAGTTATGTGACACAAAATAGTTAATAAATAACATTTCTCACATGTCTACTTTACATCAGCACAATTTTGGAAACAAAATTTTCTTTTTTTAGGAAATTATAAGGGTTAAAAGTTGACCAGCGATTTCTCATTTTTACAACAAAATTTACAAAACCATTTTTTTAGGGACCATCTCACATTTGAAGTCATTTTGAGGGGTGTATATGGCAGAAAATACGCAAAAGTGACACCATTCTAAAAACTGCACCCCTCAAGCTACTCAAAACCACATTCAAGAAGATTATTAACCCTTCAGGTGCTTCACAGGAGCTAAAGCAACGTGGAAGTAAAAAATGGACATTTTAATTTTTCCAACAAAAATTTTCTTTTAGCATCAATTTTTTAATTTTTACATGGGCAACAGGATAAAATTGATCCTAAAATTTGAATGGGCAATTTCTCCTGAGTAAACCACTGTTTGGGCGCACGGCAGGGCTCAGAAGGGAAGGAGCGCCATTTGACTTTTTGAATGGAAAATATGCTGGAATATTTAGCGGTTGCCATGTCGTATTTGGAGAGTCCCTGTGTGCCTAAACATTGGAACTCCCCCACAAGTGACCCCATTTTGGAAACTAAACCCCCTAAGAAACTTATCTAGATGAATAGTGAGCACTTTAAAACCCCAGGTGCTTCACAAATTGATCCGTAAAAAAAGAAAGTATTTTTTTTCACAAAAATTTTCTTTTAGTCTCAGTTTTGGATCCTAAACTTTGTTGAGCAATTTCTCCTGAGGACACAGATACCTCATATGTGGTCATAAACCACTGTTTGGGCGCACGGCAGGGCGCAGAAGGGAAAGAGCGCCATTTGACTTTTTGAATGGAAAATTAGCTATTATCTAATTAGCTATTATTAGCTAAAATTAGCAATTATCGTTAGCGGGCACCATGACGCGTTTGGAGAGCCCCTGTTTGCCTAAACAGTGAAAAAAACCCACAAGTGACACCATTTTGGAAACTAGACCCCTTAAGGAACTTATCTAGATGTGTTGTGAGCACTCTGAAGCCCCAAGTGCTTCTCAGAAGTTTATAACGCAGAGCAGTGAAAATAAAAAAATCATTTTTTTCCTCAAAATGATTTTGTAGCTATTTTTTATTTTCACAGGGTAACAGGAGAAATTGGACACAAAAGTTGTTGTGCAATTTGTCCTGAGTACACCGATACCCCATATGTGGGGTGAACCACTGTTTTGGTGCATGGGAGAGCTCAGAAGGGAAGGAACGCCATTTTGGAATGCAGACTTGATGGAATGTTCTGCGGACGTCATGTTGCATTTGCAGAGCCCTGATGTGCCTAAACAGTAGAAACCCCCACAAGTGACCCATTTTGGAAACTAGAATCCCAAGGAGCTTATCTAGATGTGTAGAGAGCACTTTGACCCCAAGTGCTTCACAGAAGTTTATAAACGCAGAGCAGTGAAATAAAAAATAATTTTTTCCTCAAAATAATTTTTTAGCCCGCTATTTTTTATTTTCCCAAGGAAACAGGATAAATGGACCCCAAAGTTGTTGTCCAGTTTGTCCTGAGTACGCTGGAACCCATATGTGGGGGGGAGCCACTGTTTGGGCGCACGGCAGGGCTCAGAAGGGAAGGAGCACCATTTGACTTTTTGAATGGAAAATTAGCTCCAATCGTTAGCGGACACCATGTCGTGTTTGGAGAGCCCTGTGTGCCTAAACTTTGGAGCTCCCACACAAATGACCCATTTTGGAAACTAGACCTCCTAAGGAACTTATCTAGATGCATAGTGAACACTTTGAACCTCAGATGCTTCACAGAAGTTTATAACGCAGAGCCGTGAAAATAAAAATCATTTTCCTCAAAAAATGAATTTTTAGCCCCTATTTTTATTTTCACAATGGTTACAGGAAGAAATTGGACTGTTTGGGCACACGTCAGGGCTCGGAAGGGATGTAATGACGCTTTGAAATGCCGATTTGATGGAATGGTCTGCTGGCATCATGTTACGTTTGCGGAGTCCGTGATGTGCCTAAACAGTAGAAACCCCCCACAAGTGACCCATTTTGGAAACTAGACCCCCAAGGAACTCTTCTAGATGTGTGGTGAGCACTTTGACTCTCCAAGATCTTCACAGAAGTTTATAACGCAGAGCCGTGAAAATAAAAAAATCATTTTTTTCCACAAAAATAATTTTTTTAGTCCCCAATTTTTTATTTTCCCAAGGGTAACAGGACAAATTAGACCCTCAAAGTTGTTGTGCAATTTTTCCTGAGTACGCTGATGCCCATATGTTGGGGTAAACCACTGTTTGGGCACATGTCGGGGCTCGAAATGGAGGGAGCACTGTTTGACTTTTTATGCGCAAAATTGGCTGGAATAAATGGTGGCGCCATGTCGCGTTTGGAGACTCCCTGATGTGCCTAAATAGTGGAAACCCTCAATTCTAACTACAACCCAAACCCCAACACACCCTAACCACAACCCTAACCCCAACAGACACCTAACCTTAATCCCCACACTATCCATAACCCTAACACCAACACACCATAACCTAATCCAACCCTAACCATAACCTAGCAACAAGCCTAACTCTATACCAACCCTAAACCAACACACCCCTAGCCCTAATCCCAAATCTAACCCTAACCACAATCCTAACTCTAATCCAACCCTAACCCTTATTCCAACCCTAATACTAATTCCAGCCCTAACCCCAATTCTAACCTAGCCCTAATTCTAACTGTAATCTTAATTCCAACCCTAACTCTAATTCCAACCCTAACCCTAGTTCTTACCCTAACCCTAATTTAAACCCTAATTCCAATTCTAAACCTAACCCTAATGCTAACACTAATGGAAAAATAAAAAATATTTTATTTATTTTATTATTTGGCCCTACCTATGAGGGTGATAAAGGAGGAGTTTATTTACTTTTTTATTTTGATCACTGTGAGAGTTTATCACAGTGATCAAAATAAATGAATGGAATCTGCCGGCCGGCGGGCGCACTGCGCATGCGCCCGCAATTTTACAAGATGGCGGCGCCCATGAAGTATCCGGGAGGGACACCAGGACAGACACAGGGACATCACAGGTACCTGGGAGGTGAGGGGGGATCGGAAGGCAGGGGGAGCAGAGGGAAGGGGGAGGGGAGCAGATAGTGACGGCGGCGACCTATCACCACCATCAATCGGTGGTGGCGGCCGATCACCCCCATCACTTGGTATGGGGGGGTCGGATCTCATTCTCCAGCCATGGCAGATGCTATTGCAGCATCGGCCATGGCTGGATTATATTTCACCAAATTTCATTGGTGAAATATTACAAATCACTCTGATTGACTGTTTCATTTTTAACAGCCAATCAGAGTGATCCTAGCCACCGGGGGGGTAAGCCACCCACCCTGTGGTGAAGTACAAGGGGTCTAGTGCCTGCGGGTCGGGTGACCTTTCTGTAGGACGCGATCCTTCCATGACACAGCATATGCGTCACAGGTCGGATTGGCACCGACTTTCATGACGCATACACTGTCACGGGTCAGGAAGGGGTTAATGAATACACGTCTTACACTCGCGTCTCACATATAATGTCTGACGATCTGATTGGTCGATTGCCCCTGGTTCCTGTTTATGCCCCATCTCGCACGTGTGACATGCAGATGATGTTTTGCTCTCTGATTGTTTTTTGCTGTATTTGCTGTCTTTATGGTTTCATGATTGGCTGTCTCTTTATGATGCACATATTATCTATCTTTTTCCTATTGGTTGCCGGTCAATTGAGTCCACCTATATACTTACCTTCCTGTTCGTTTTAAAACAAGCCACCTGACAAAGATGAGTAAAATGCACATTGGGACACTATTGCATCACCACAACAAAGCTCCACTAGCAGTTTGTAAGACTTTTCAACACTTATGTTTGGCCTTTTATTCTCCACGGCAACACAGACTTTAGGCATGTATATGGTATAACAGTTGTACAGTGCAAACTGAGCTTGTGTCTGTAGCCCTCCACAGTTACTCTGTCATTTTAAATGAAGCATTAAATGGCATTATATATTTTACTTATATTAATAAAGTATTTTTTAGTGAGAAATTCTTTGCACCTCTTACTGTTTTGGCTTAATTTGATTCTTTGGGAAGTGTCTCTGACACTTATTCAATACGTCTTGGCTATGGAATAATTTGTTTTCTAAGATACTATGAAGCCGTAGGAGCTTCAGGTGCCCATATTGTCTCCATGCAGTCCTTCTCCAAAATTGAGGAATGTATTCTTGACTCTAATGTTTCTCTGTCTTTAATAATTTCTTCTTCTATAACTATGATCTTAACTTTATTTAAGAAACCTACCATTCAATCTTCTGAAATGATCCACAAGATGTTTTGCCTCTTCTTGCAGAGGTTCTTCTAAACTCTTTTTACCCATTCCAAAATCTTTGAGGGTTGTGAGAGAAAAAATTCTCAGTTGACTCCAGGTTTCATCATTGACGAGTGTCAATCCTTAAAAGAAAAGGACAAATATGAAATGTACAGAATATGGCTCAATTTGCCAATGAAAACTTCCTTTGATATTCCTTAATAATAAGTACAAGATATGTCTACTAAGAAACTCGTATGATATAACCACCATTGCCAACAAATTTATTCCCAGCAAACTTACCTGCATAGTTATATAAATGATCAAAAACTGGTGCAGAGCCACGATTAGTAAAAGCATCTCCCAATTCAACTAGTGCCTCCTTTACTGCCTGGTATCCAGTCAGAACCAACGTAGGTCTTGAGCCAATGTAGAAAGTATAAATGGGGCCATACTTCTCAGCCAGCTGTGAAAGTAAGTATCAGAAACCTTCTTAGAGAGTAACTTTTTTCTTTTACTATTGCATACTTTAGCATTGTGCATAGAAAAAGGATTTGTCTCATGTTTGTAAACGGTTAAAATGCACAAACACTTGAGTCTAGAGTCAGGGTGGTGCATTGTTGGGGGTTGCAGTGAAAATTGTAATATTTTGTGGGATTTCCACTGGGGACACCTGTCCATAGACTTTCACGCTGCAAGGTTATGGCCAAATAACAATGTTAGACTTCGTGGCCACCACCATAGACTACAAAAACTATCCTGCACAGATCCACAAAAGCAATGTCACAATACCTAAGTTGACACTGCCTTAGAGTGACTAAAGCCAAATTATATACTTAAAATAATGTAACAATATTGCTATAAATGTAAGATTTATGTTAGTCCTAAGCCTCAAATGCAAAATTATCTATGGCTCCCAGCTCAGCAGATGTGACTGATGGTCCTACCAGACAGGTTGCAGTAATATTCTTGGTATAGAAGTATTGGTTGGTCTTTTTACAGTGGTATTGGTCTACTATGTATCCGCCTGCAATAGATCTATCTGCAATGGGAACAGATTGATATGTGACTAAGTGGCACCATTGAATAAATGGAGGTCTAATACATTTTAGTGTCCATGCCAGCAGTAATTTCAAACATCTACCTATAGGTTTAGGTGATTATCACATTGCAACCTCACATAACAAACTGTAAGAAGAAACTGATACTGGGAACAAACTTACCTTTGTTAAGCATGGCATCAATCCCTTACACCGGGTCAGGTGAAGGTTGCCCAAAATTGGCAATGGGAGAGGTCCAGGTGGCATCCTTCTTCTCATCCATAAATGTTTACAGTAGAATAAGGTGAGCATAAAAGTAATGACACCGACCAAGACGGTCAAGACATTCTGCTCGTAAACCATGTCTCTGCAATTACCTGCATCTACTTAGTGCTCTCTCTCTTTGTCCTGTATGTGTTAATATGTTGGATACTGGGAGTTTACATTGGATAATCACCAAATATTATGTGAACATTTCCCGGGGCGGTGCTCTGCAGCTGGCTCTGATTTTGCAGAACTTGCATAATGATTGGAATTTGCAAAACAAAATAAAGAACAGAGCAAAAGTGTAAGGGTAGCTGCATGCCGGGTCCAGAACTGTCAGGGCTGTCTCCTCTGTTGTCGGGGAAAAGTTTAGGCAACCGGATCAATCTTTGCACTGGCTGCCAGGGGGCATGGCTAAGCGTTACCAGGGGCAGCAGAGTGCGCAGCAACAGACTGATTTGGCGGGAAGGTGCTGCGTGCGGCTGAGGAGAGTGAGAGCTCCTGCTTCAGGGACCGTTAGCAGCGGAGATGCGCACCCATCCGTGAGAGAAACCAACCGCAGGGACTCTGATGAGAAAAACAAAAGATTGCCAGCTCACCTTCATATGGCGTGCTGCAGCACGGATTCCAAGGTACCACTTGAAAACAATGTGAAAAAACGAAAAATCCAGCTGGTTTTGAAGGCTTATTATTTAATCCAAATTGGTAAAAATTGACATGACATGAAAAATTCAAGACAATGTGGCAGATATCGCAGCCGCAGCAATGCGTTTTGAACACTGGCTGTGTTCTTTGTCAAAGCTGGACTTAAAATGAACATCCAACATTATATACCCC